>CM046061.1:19906058-20506058 GCA_025215515.1 Schistosoma japonicum
GTTTAGCATCTCTATCGTAAATAAAGAAACTAATACATCACATATATTTTAAATGGACTAGTAAAATTACCATGAATTTATTCGTTGGTTGAAAAGAAAACACCTTTATTAGAAACCGAAAACACCTATGATACATGAAAATTCGTTAACCTCTTGTTTTTTTCTTTTTAATTAAGTGGATTAACTCGACGCCCAAAACGTGAAATACAAGCTACTTTTCAAACTTTGATTAACAGAAGGTCGTCACTATTGTTGTTATTTTCATTTTCAAAATAATTCAGGTGTCAAAAACATAAGAACTGTAAAACATTTCTCTTAAAGCAATCGAATTTACACCCAGTCGGTACAATTTAGTATGATACGTATATATCATTCTTTGGTTGAGATTTAGAATCACATCTGTTAGGGTTTTTAACTAACCTTTAAATGAAGCCAAAGCTCTGCCAACCTTATACCATATAAACCTATATCATATTAATTATTTTACAACTTCTTAGTGTCGTTAATATAATCCGTAGATAGGTCCAATTTTTAGGCGTAGATGAATGATTATGAATATTAGTCACTGGAAGAAGATTTGAGGGTTGTCGGCAGGAAGGGCTTGACGAACGTCTACCTGGTCACTACACATTGATCAACCAACGTATACATTACAGTTCTATAGGGGGGTCGTTGGTGGCCCGAATAACTCAGTGGTAACGGTCGCCGACTGTGAAATCGGGTGACCTGGGATCGAATCAACAAGTGTACACACGTTTCCTGAAAGATTTAAGGTACGTTCAAATGACAAGTGCCAAATAGCACTAAACCAAGGTCCAAGGTTCCCCACCAAATACCGTCAAATCTTTTACCTCTGCATAGTGACAGTAATGTCCAGTCAATTAAACTAGTGACCACATTACAACGTGATCAACAGAATTCAGTTAGCGCTATAAAGAACTTGATGAACATCCTATTAGTCACTACACAGTAATCAACCAACGAATATTAGTTACATATTAAAGTGGTTTCATTTAATCTTTTGAAGCTGTTATGAACACATAATATCAATTCATTATTCAACTTAGGAATTATAGTTCTTATATGAAAATACAAATAAAGTTGTTAAATAGTTATTTATTATCGTCATTAAGTAAGTATTCTGAAATTATTTATGAAGTTCACACCAGTTTAATCGCATGATAATGTGAAAAAGCAAATGTTAGGGTACTTTTATAATAGAGGTGAGTGGATTTTATAAATAATAATGATGACAATATGTAGGATTAAATTGTCTTATCTAATTGTATCTCATTGATAACTTCTAATAAATCCGAATAATGAATGCACATACCCAGTAAATGAATATCAGAGAGCAGAGTAATAGGTCAGCAATTTCAAATATAACAATAGAATTGTTATGTTTTCAGTTAGATGAGACAAACACGTGGATTCCTATTGTCTTTGTACGGTTCACAATATGATCTTTAGGGTATCCGGATTATATGTCTGATCCCCTCGATAGTCGATACGATTAATATGAACGCTATATCTGATACTTGTACTTCAGTTGGATATCACAACTTGTTCCTTCCCAGCCCACAGCTATTCCAAAAGACTAAACTTGTAGGAAGATTGTATTGTGAAGCAAAAACTGAGACGAGACTAGCGAACAATGTTTACATAAATGATTTGATTTTTATTCCAATTAATTTACAGTGATTATTGATCAAGTGAAATTACCGACATTTTATGAATACAATTTATGTTATCAAACTGTACTCAGGAGTAGGACTCACATTGGAATTAAATTAATGTGATGATAGTTTACAATCAAGCATACAAAAAAGTAAATACAATTTCTTTCGCTTGATTAAATGAACGATTGCATTTTTGGAGATTTTGAATCATCAACAAGAATACACGTTCGTGTAAAGTATTGTATACATCCAATAATTTCTAGATACTCAGCGATTTTATATGCCATTGTTGATTCTATTCATTTGATGCACGATTATAGTACATCGTTGTTGTAATCCCATATTAAGTACATCAGTTGAAAAAGACTTAGGTCATAAACTATTTCTGCAAATTATTTACTACCGAATTCTTGAAAATACGAAATACATGGTTCATGTTGACGTGATTGAGTATTACTTGAAGGGTTATCTACATTTAACAGTCCAATATCTAACCATCTTTTGGGTATAGCTACTGCCACTAGACATCAAACAACTGATTTATACGTTTAAAGTAATAGGTATTTAGTCTTTCTCTGCCTTAGTAACATAATCTCTGTTTAATCGTATCAGTGGCACTTTTTTTGCTTGGTCGCATTTCATTACACTGACTAGTAGTTCTTTTTCTATTGTCTTCAATTCCAAATATTTTATTAATAACTAAGCGAGTTCTGCTTATTAGTTATGTAACCACTCGTTTTTTTCCACTGGTTTTCTGTTACTGTCACAGTTGTAGAATGTTGTTTTCGCAATATTTTACTTTGCCACTCGATTATCACCTTTACAACATCATACTATTGTGTATCGACAACAATCAAGTTTTTTATATAGATGTATTCAATTCTTTATACTTTAAATCTTGCAATATTATTGATTGTAGACCTTTGAATTGAATGCAACGAAATAAAGTGAATTTACTTCATTCTTCTCACCTTGTTATTCTTATGCTTTTCAATTTAATAAATGGAACCATGTATGGGAAATTTCAAATTAAATGAGTTTTCAAGATTTAGGAAATTAATTACATTATAGTGGTATCATTTGGAGTGTGATTAACAAACGGAACTCAGGATGCACGTTTTTTCCTATTGGGGACTCATTAAACTGAGCTTACCTACATCCATGTGTTGATGCTCATGGTAGAACTCGAACTCAATCTGTTTCGAGACACTAGGCTACTGAGTCCAGGCAGCCACACTAATGCGACAGGTATGTATGTATAAATAAAATATGTTTGGATCTTCCCGTTGATTTGTCATAGACGGAAATTAATCATTCTCTGTTGTCATATGTGTATCCTGAGCGGATTGCTGCGATATAGCTATAATTCACAAATTTCGTTTGAGTTGGATGCACAGGACACATATGAGACAACATAGACTGATCAGTTTCAGTCCATGACAAATCAACAGAAAGATCCAATTACATTCTAATTATGGTTATATCACTTTTGAAAAATGATACTAAGTATTTAGTATTATGATATGATATGTGTATAATACTGAAACATCAGAGAATATATGATAATATGGTTATTTTGTAGTATTCTATATCCAATAGTTATTTAAATGATTTGGATTTTATAAATGATCATGAACCATCATTAACACTTTTTTCAGGTATATAAACACAATATACACCATTTTTCTATGATTACAGAAGTAATTTACAAATGAAACACATCTTCTTATTCATTTCTTTAGAATAAACTAGAAATTATGTGTATGGTGGTGAAGCAATTCTCTATTTTCTCTCAACCTTCACTTGATAAGATAAGAAAGACATTTATTAAATTTAAATAGTATGTGAGTGTTTCAGGTTAGTTAAGAATATTGCTAATTGTGCATATTTTATCATTTAAAAGAGTTACGTCAAAGCTTTTTATAAATTCAAGAAAATCAGATTAGAATATAGTAAAAATTATACAAAGATTTTAGACGTTAGCAAGAATGAAACAGTCAGTAAGTGTGATTTTACTCTATTATAAGTATCACATTAACGCGACCATAGGAATCTGAGTAATGTAGTAGCGATACGAATCATAAAGTATTCAGTATATGATTAAAGAAGACATAGTCTAAATGTATGCATTTAAGATTTCTAGTAAAACCATAAGTGAATTCATCTCTATCATGTTGAATAGTTCTGAGTCGTGATACGTAAAGTCTTATAACTCAAATTGTAGCTATTTAACCAGGTAGTCTGTATCAACTAACATGTATCAAGCAAACTATCAATAGTTTCCTAGAAAAGTGTGAAGTCCTAATTTGGCCGCGTCCATATTTCTTCCATCTTTCTACCATTACAGCAACCATTACAAGTCGAAAAGACGTTATGTAATACACGTTATGTTATCCCCGACGACTCAGATTTACATTCTTACTGGTCTATTCGCCATCTTTGCTTCGTACTATGAGCCCAATATCAGCATCACTTACTCGATCGTTTCACATTATTTTAGCATTTCTTTGATGACGCTTTATTAAATATCTACTGTTGACGTATGTTCTTTATACGTTGATAAAATACATGAGAAACGTTTACAAATATATCAAATTATGCAACATCATGTGGAATTTTCGCAACAGTCAATGAAATGAAATCCTCTGGTCAACGTAACTTGAAGATGCGGTATGCTCCCTTGATTCAGTCATGAAATCAAATCCAAGACTTTCAGCTCTCACAGTGAACGTTTAACTGTCACTAATGAAAATAACTAGATTTAGTTATGATAAACATAGTTCATTTCTGTATGAAATAAGTGATTCTTTGTGCCACGTAGTCATTATAAATTCTTATGATAATTCAGCTTTTATATCATTTGCAATCTGTTAGGTCAAGTAACTTAAATGATATTAGAATATTTTATGCAAAAGAGATTCTATTAACTGATTTATCTACAGTATACGCAGACATATTCAGTGTTAGCTGTATATTCTTGTTCTGCATCTTATGTTGAATCTTTTGTTCTTCAACTGACGCACATTGATAACATATACATAAAGTGTCTTACTAATGAATTTTTCAATTTCGTTATATTTTAAATTGATCTATTTACAGATGTATGGAAAACAAATGTAATTTACAGGTGAGCACTAAATTACAAGTGATGATATTATTTAATCATATCCACTGAGGAAGTTAACATTTCCAAAGAGAACATGTTAACCGACTGAGACTACATCTGCTTAACACTACTTGGTGTATAATATTTTGAGTTTTTCTTGTTAGAAGCATTAAATTACTACCTCAATTAGAAAGAACACTTGAACAAGTAATGCATTATAAAGCATCATTATATCTCTTGAAAGCTAATTAAGATCATACTTTTAAACAAAAATAAGTGTAATTTAGGTCAATCTTGTTAAAATAAAATTAAAATGGGTGATTAATTGCTTTCTCATAATAATCAATCGTTCTATACGTGTTATTCAGTTTCGAATGATTGTTTGCAATAAGTCATTTCATTTCACCTTATTATGACTGTTCAGTACAAATAATTTACATTATTTACCAAATAAACATTAATAATACTTTTAAATATATTTTTACACTGAATACATTTTTTCGTTATCAATGGAAATATTTTCTAATAGGTACTATTGTGGTGGATACTACTCACAAGGTTGTCCATAAGTAATAGGTAGAGGAACATCGCGTGAAAGTAAAAACGGTAAACAGTATACGGGGTGAGTTTTAGAGTTACAAGAAGCAAAGTCTGATCACTATAAGTAGGAGAAATGAAGACAACTAAGGGAAGAAGGCGCATAGCCAACATTGATTAAGGAACGCAAAGGACGTTCAAATAGATAATTAAAAGTAGTGTATATATCATCTATGACGTTCTCTATTTTCACTAAACAAACCGTTTGGATTAGCTTAGTCGACTTTTCACACAATAATAATTATTTTAGGAGATCAAATTTCATACAAGCAAATATTATGATGTAAATACGATAGAGATTATATGATATACAATCTCATACACTTAATACTTTTCAATAAAATTTCCAGATCCAATTTTTTGTTTCGTTCTCATTATTATTGAGCTCAACTGAACTATTTTTCGGGAATCGCTGAACATCATGTGTAAATTAATGCATGTTGGCTTCATTAATGCTACATTAGATAGATTATGAATGAATTAGGTAAGATTCAGATGAAATTAAAAGTTTATATGCATAAAGCACATCTTTTCAAAAATGTTCAAGAAAACCAATTAATTTTTGTATACTTCAGATTAAAATCACTTTCAATTAGCTAAACATTTATTGATGATCAAATAATTATCTACAATTTAGGTTTAACAGTTTATTTCAGGTGCTCACATGACTATCGATATTTTTAACATTTATTCTAGAAAATTGTATATATGACGAGAATCAGCTGATAAGAAATGTAAATAAAAATAAAACTGATTCATCTGAATCTAGTCCAATTTGAAGTAATAGCTTATTTATTGTTACTGATTGTATATATTAGACGTCCCACTCATTGACGTGGTGGTGGGGTTTGCTTATGGCGACGAAGCAATCGGATTAAACTCGTTAGAGCAATCGTTGATTAAGGTCGTATTTTGCCCGGCAGGTCGTTGAAGCGAGGTGAGATTAAAAGCAGTAAAAATAAGGTCTGTGGGCTAAGTCGTGCTACCGACTGTACAAGAGCATAACGTAGTAAGGTGTTTCCTTTAGATAAGCAACATAATAGCGATGCCACCTTTCCACAAAGGAAGAGTGGGGTTAGAAAAAACCGACTCTAAAAATGTGCACCTCACCTTACTCTACGAATTTTCGTCTCTAGCAGCAAGGTCTTAACAAGCACGGAGCTATAACAATAAAAACCTCTCTCGAAAACTGTGTGTGACCGGCCTCGAGAAGTCCCTTGAACACTGAGGTCACGCTCCCAGGTCTATAAGACTAACCGTAATCCTATTCACTTTCCAGGGGCATCAATAAAAAGAACCATTCCATGGTGTGGGAAGCCGGGAAGTGATGATGGCCCTCAAACTGCTAACAGCACACAAGATCAATGTCATCAAAATGAGATTCCTTACTTTTATTCTTAATATCTCTCTTATACTTACTTTTAAACCATAATATCTATCTTCCACTTCCTCATACTCTATCAGTGCCAATGATTCTTGCCCATGAATAATCCCCTGGATCCACTGAAACCACTCTCTAAACTGCACACTGGAGCATTTAATGTACGAACATTGTGTCAAATAGGGTAGCAAGCCTCCCTAGCAAAGACATTAGAATCCCGCGCAATTGATGTATGCTGTGTCCCTGAAACACGTATACCGAATCCTAGTGTGATTATTCACTTGACCTCACCTAACCAATATGAAGAACTAACGTGGCACACCCTTCGTTTATCTAGTGACTAGATAGCCACTTCTCGTGAGCTAGCCAGTGTAGGTATTATATTAGGTATGATGGGATAACAGCACTTTTTGAATGGATTCCTATTGATAATCGCCTCTATGCAGTTTGATTAAATGGTTCGGTAAGAATTTGAAAGGATAGGGACATATACTATTGTCTTTTCGTTGTTTCTGTCTACGCTCCCACTGACTGCAGCCCGGATGAAGTGAAAGATGAATTTCACAGAATGCTTTCTAAATTTCTTTTTTGTGATAAACATTCAGATTTAGTATTCATGTTGGTGATTTTAACGTACAAGTAGGTAGGTTGAGTCAACGTGAAAGATATTTGGGTAAGTGCTTCGGTGTTCCAACTCCGAGAATGGTTAACGACGTCTGTCTGCTACAAATATGCTTAGACAATCGGTTACTTTTAGCAAGCACGAACTTTAGGCATAAGAGGGGGACATGTAACATGGCAACCTCCTGGATCTACTCATCAGTGGACTTAAATAGACAATGTCACCATCAGTCACCGTTTTAGGGGCTCGATAAAATACTATCGACCATTCTGAAGTATGTGTTTAAATTCTGATCATGATCTGATCCTAGAATGTGTTTACTTGCATCTTACTGAGCGAAGAAAAACCACAACAGAGCCACCCATCAGAATTCAGTTTAGCAACGAGATAGCCAAGATTAAATTGTAGGAGCGACTAAAGGATCACTTAGGTATTTTTAAAGATGCTATCTATGTAGATGCTGCTTGGCAAGTTGTCTAAGCAGCTATAGAATGTGAAGTGACATCTATCAGTAACTTGAATCAACAGATGAAGAAAAATCAGTGTGTTTTGATGACGTCTGTCGAATTGATGGACTTATGTACATTTATTTTGTCAGGCTTCGAACACGATGAGGAGCAAAGGGAAGTCAGATTTAAACTGAAAAAATTTCTGTAAATGATTATGAGCAATGGTTGGTAGCGAAATCAAAAGTGATGTAAAAGGCAGAGGCATTACGTGACACTAGGGAACTTTTCAGGCTAATTGAAGAGACCGGGGGTAAATGGTCAAATATTAGTGAGGTAACTTCCGAAAAGAAGGAACACTTATCTGCTGTCAGTCTAGTCGTTTAGGATGATGAGCTGAACACTTCAATGAGCTTTTCAGATACCATTCATAATTTTACTTGTTATTATGGCATCAAGTTACACTGAGTGTACGAAGCTAACGCATTGTAACCACACTCCGAAACATTACTTTTTATGCCTTTTAAATGGGTAGTGCAACAAAATTCAGTAGCTCAATACACGGTCATGTTACTTTGCTAAAAGTATCTTTGATAATCATCTACAAAATCAAATAATTAGACTCGGGAAAGCACAATTCGAAATTTCGGGAACTATATAGACTTTAGCTATTCGGATGTCTAGGTTTAGACTCTATGTGTAAAAGTAGTTTCATGAATCTCACATTTTTACCCTTCTTATCTGTTTACTTGTCTTTTTCACACTATTAATATCATCTTCAGTACGTGTTGAATTTTACATTTTATATCCATCAATCACATAATTTTCTCACATTCTTGTAACATGTAAGTTATTTCCATCTAACATACATACACTCTTATCTAACCTCTGGAGGACTGCATAATCTATTTGTGATACCTGAAATTACAAATTAATTTATAATGTTGTCTCTATTTTTTTTTAATCACTGTAAATACAACCGTACAACATCATTAAATGACATTGTCCAAAAGAAAATGTTCTTTACCGGATTGTCTTCACTTATTCTTTATTGGCACAATTGGTTTATGTTTATAACTATCCAATAATTCTTGGTTTTATCCTGTTTAATCAAATGTTATTATTAGTTCAATTTCATCACAGAGATATCCAGACGTTTTACAATATTACTTCAGAGAGCCCCATAAAAACAAACAAAGTATTGTATTTTAATTAACTAGCTAACATTCGTTGTATGCAAACAATACATGTATTTAATTTAAAATAAAAAAAAACCACCTTAATTCAATTCATTTGACAGTTTTAATTATAAGAATATGAGTAAACTGTTTACAACTGACATGTCAGTTTATACCTCGTAGACAATCTTGTAAAAAGCCTAATCCATTATTTCTCCCATAAAATGTTGCTTATTTTTGTGTAATTATCTTTAAGGAATAAAATATGATTAACTTTCAATCAATTTATCTGTCTGTCTACTGTTTGTAAAGAAAAGAAAAACAAAATTTGGCGTAATAAGACAAGAAAACAATCATTATTATTATTATTGTTTAGAATACCGCCTTAAATTGTAGAATGTTGCAAGGTTATGTTTATACTGTCAGTCGGAATAGTATATTTTGTTTATTGGTGTTGAGTATTGACAAAAATATAATGAATAAAAAATCAGATAAAAGGAATTAATGGGTGAGGTAAATAGGGCGACGAAAGATTAGTTTCACTAGAAAAAAAAGTAATTTTACTCAAGTTTCTTAAAATCACTTATTTTGAAATGTAATTTTAATTTCCTATGGGCTAATTTATAAAGTTATATAGAGATAACAGTATTGAGTTAATGGGGAAACTTATTCTAGACTTTGTAAGTTAGTTCTTTATATGCCAAGTGATTTATTTCCCTTAGAAAAAAACTGTTGATACGTCTAGGTTTCCCGAAATGGACACTAATGTCTAGATTTACACATTACAGATAGTTCATAAACAGATAAACCACTCCCCAACAAGTTGTCTAAGTTTAAAAGGTAATATAATCTGAAGCAAAGAATAGCAGCTAGTCCTGATGGGAGTCTTTATGGATGGTGGTCTAGTTTTAGTAATTAAGTTGATTGACATTTTAGAGAAGGTTTGGCAGCTGGATGTAAGCGCATTTGCCTGGTTCGATTGCTGATAGTTTCAGTCTATAAAAAAAGACCTAAATCCTACCTTGACCATAGGTGGATCAGTTTGGTCAAGATACTGCCTAAAGTACTTGCTTCGATAACTATCGGAAGCCTAAGACCCATGGGTATTTATATTATTGCGGTGAACATTATTTTACTGATCGACTAAACTACTATATTAAATTTTTACATACACTTGGTAAAATAAGTTAGATCCAAGTAATGAAAACTATGAATCAAACAACTTGTTCGGCCACTTCGTCATAAAAAATCACTCCTCAGATCGTATCTGGTTTGCACAATACAGTCAGTTCTGTGAATTAGAGTTTCTGGCAATGCAGTCCTACAGATACAAGCAGAAACTATTTTGTTAGATCGTACATTTGATTACGAAAGTGAAAAATACTATAAATTCATTTTGAGTGTAAAAGATTGTTTCAAAACTACTGATATAAATATATCACGGAATTACTACGCACTATATGCCCTAAACTATCTTTAATGCTACAACAAAGTCATCAAAATGTTTTTTGTTAGTTCAGTCAACATGTTTTAGACTGTTTTTACTGTATTTATTGATTATACTTTATGGAGTAATAAAAAGATAGCGGGATTCCATAGATTGACCGGTTTAGTTGTATATTTACAGCATTCGCTTTCATATGAGAAGTTTTTCTGACAGAAAGACGAGGTTAAATAAAACAGAGTAATACTCATTTCTTATTCCTAAAATCTAAAAATCATAATTTGCATTTCAATTTTACAGCTACTAAGAAGCAGGAAGCACTTATCAGCTGTTTCGTTCAACGAATTAAACATTCGTTATGAATCCAGAAGGTTCATGGTTTGACTTTTGGCGCAGTCACAGAACTGTATATCTATGGTAACCGATACATGACTTTGATTGATTGTCTAATTATAAATCAATTTGGTGTGTATTCTCTACATCACTTAATTATAAGTTCCATTTACTTATCTAGTAATTGAAATCTTCAGGTGCACATTGGTTACAGATTTGGCTTAAATAACTGTAGAATGATCTTTATTTTCCTTTCTGATCATGTATTTATTGCTTGTCAATTAACTGAATAATCATAATTATACAGATGAATAAAGTAAGCTCTACATAAACATATTCGTTTTTAATGTAGTATGAGTTTTGATGATTATTGTGAAAAGTCCTGTTAATTTTGACAACGATGAGATTAAGGTGATAACTTATTTTCGAAAATCTAAGTAACAAATAATGAACCTAAAAAATTCATACAGTTTAATTTCTAGGTTTGTTATCAGCATTAATCACATAAAAACATGACATAAAAAATGTCAGTGAAAAAAATTTTTTTACATACTGAATAGGTCATTTGTTGACAATAATGATTAAAGTTAAAAAAAAGTAGTATTACAACCTTCTTATGAACATAAGTTTAGCATATTTAGTTACATTTCTTTAACTACTGTAAGAGGCATGAAGTGAAATTTCGAAATATATGTTCAATGAAAACAATAAAAGGAATATGGAGTAAACAAATTTGAATTCATTTTGTTAAATACTTCCATAGAATCATTGTGAACATAAGTTGATGGAAGGAGTTCTTTTTAATCCTTGATGAAGGGCTAAATACCAAGAAAGATTTTGTCTACAAATAAGTGTTCTTAGTATTTTAAATATGATATTAAATAGATGTACAGGAATCATGTTTGTCATTGTTACAGCCTGTTCTCTGTTCATCAGTTAAGATGATACTTACAAATGTCTTAATCTACACTCAAGATATTTTCATATAGCTATACGTGAAGATATAAAATTATAATTTAGTTGCAATGAAAGTTATATCTCAAGACCAAACATATTTTCAATGGTTATAATAACTTCATATAAACAAAGTTCATGGTGAGATGTATGTAATAATCCTATCCAATGATTTAATAATCTATTTGCTTACCAACACTCTATTAAATGACATAAAGTAAAAATATAGAATACTTTGAGTTTTTCAGCTTCAGATCAAAACATTTATATTTTAGTTTCATACATAAGAACTATCTTCAGTGGACTGCTGCCTTTGATAATCACTTGAATAGATGCTTTATTAACTGCAAGTTTTGGATTAAAATAAAAGTTTATCAGATGTGTTTCTGTGTTACCTAGTTAACTAATCACATGTACGTTTATTTTATTTTCTTTAATTATTGTAAATAAAGTTCTTCATTCACTGATCAAACTTATAAAATTTTTTCTAAGAGTGAAAATCATTTTTACCACAGTCTCTTTATTGGAAAAACATTCTTTCTATTCGAACCCTGAAAATCCATATAAGATGATACCGAGTTAATGAGAATCACTTCTGTTTGAAAGGGTGTATGCTGCAAATGCATTTAAACATACGTTAAGGGTTTATTTTAAATGATCACCGTGGTTGTTGTTGATAAGCCTGTATTCTTACAGGTAAATTGTTTAGTCATTAAGTTCTCATTATCTTACAAAACTAGAGTATCAAGAGAAAATTCACAATTAAACCATAAAACGTAGAAAATTTGCTGGTATCAGAATGTTTCTCTTGACTTAAAATTAATTTACACCAAGTGATACAACTTTTACCTGATTACAACAAATTTCGAGAAACCATTCTGCCTTCTGTTTATTGGTAGATATGCATTTTTATTCTAATTTTTAAAGAAGTCATAACTAATGCTATCTATTTATAGCTTCTTGAAGACTTAACTTGGAAGGTTAGATTGATTTCCTTAATAAAATATAAGCTAGAATTGAGATTATGAAATAATTACAAAGAATACTGGGTAAAGAATTTCATTTTAAGATGTTACGTAAGTTAACAGCTGGATTAGTTAATCACTGTTATCGTTCACATTAAACTCAATGCTTAAATTAATTACGATACAATTATTACAAGTATAATTTCATGTAAAATGATATTTTTTACTTAAAATGAATGGTTTTAGTTTGTGTTCTCATTTTGCCAAGTATATTTTGATACAACACGGTATGAGGTATTCGAACTTAAAGCGATTTCTTATTTCACGAAGAAATGAAATCTTAATCTGATTGCTTCAGTGAATATTATTGTACACATATTATGTAATCTATCAAAATGCTAGAAAAGTTTGTAGACAGATTTCACGGATGAGATATCACAGTTTGACCTTTTTAACTGACTCCATAGTGATGGGTTAATTGCCGCTTCCTGAAGTTACTCTAATATACTTAGTATTTTCATTCTCGTCGTTTTTACTCTTAAGTCACTTACAGTAAAATATGCCATAATTGTTTATATTTAACTAACAGAGAGTATATATTGCTATCTGTTTAAAGTTCTCGGCACTTAAACCCCATTACTTCAAGAACACTTAGTTAACAATGTAGATAATTTACTTAAAAACGTATACTTGTTTACAACTTTCTAGCGATAAGAAACATGTTATGAGTCACAGAGTATTCTTTGAACATCATGTAAAATATAAATTAAAATTATGTCAAAATGTTCATCATTAATTTATCAATAATGAAAATTCTATCTGTTTTATTACCTGGTATATTGATTTAATGAGATATAAATGAAGCAACCTTAACCTAACTTTTTACCTTGACAAATATACGTGATAACTATTGTCAAAAATAATGCCAATATTACTATACCACTAAACAAAATCGGTAAATACGTGAACGTCATACACAGTGGTAAAGTGAAATGATAAACTTAATATACTTACAAAAGTAGAAAAATGTTAGTGAAATGCATATAACTTGGTGCATGACTTGTGCTATTTTCATATGTCCATAATACTGTCATTGATAATTGATTATGTGATAATATATGAAATTACAATATGTTAGTTATAGAAACAAACATTAAAATGAGAAAAATGATTTAAGAACAATACCCATTAACTGATCATCTAATAGTAATCTATCTCGTGCCTTTTCCTTACAGCTGATCAGCTTCTACCGATTAAGTTACAATGCTGACATAAGTTTCAGTAACATCATATCGTGATACACGTGAATGTCTGAGAGTTTAATACTTTTTACTGGTCGCCCTAAAGCATACGACATTTCAATTGCATGCTATGATTAAATATTTGTGTTGTTTGTGACCATAAAGCTGGTATAAACTATACTCTTCAATGGAGGTGTGTTTACAGAAAAATTTTTATGATGCAACAATCTAACATACTCCAATAAATATGTTTGTATTAGTAACGAAAATAGTCTAGACAATCTCTCGCTAACACGGACCCAGCAAGTTAAAAGCCATAGTGTATAAGCTGGAGAATTCTCTCGACTTTAAGGAATATTTTTCAGAAATGAATGTTCACCAGTTTTCAATAGCAACAATTCAAAATTAAAATTTCCATATAAATCAGTATCCTCTAAGTTGATAGTGATAATAAACTTGAATGTCAACTTCGAAATTCATATGACTGAAAACGTCTAACTATTAATTTCATCAGAATCAGAAGATAAGGGGTTGAAATGTTTGGGCATGCCATTTAACATTTGTTTTACAAGCCCGTTTCATAATATATCGGATAAATTATTGTCATTTATAATAAGCGTATTATAGGTAATAATGATATAAAAAGAATATTTCTGAGGTTGATCTCTTAAAAATAAATCTTTTCAATAAACGACTATTACTTAAAATCTCAGTTAATATTTTTAACGTAAATGAAGCAGATAATTCATCGTTAAGTGACAATGAAAACTTTGTTGATAGTAAATTTTATCACTTGACCATAGATGTAATTTAAAACAACAAATTAAAAAAATCTGAATGAGTATCCAATTGGTTACAATCTGATAAAAGTTATTCAAATTAGTGCATAGTAAAATGATTTCATCTTCATCAAACTTCGAATCTCCCAGGTGAACTTTGTCGAAATCTATTACTCATATTTGTTGAATAAAGATGACGTTTTTAAGCAACTAATAAAATTATAATCATTGATACAGTATTTACGTAGAAAATGCAGTTACTGACCTACCTGATCCGCACATTTCTTTGATGAGACGCATTTTAATTGTAATAAAATGTTAAATATTAAAAGTATAAACACTTCTGATGGGTTTTTTTCCAAAGTGATTATATTAAAATGGTAATGTTGTATTATTTATTGAATAATAATTAAAGATATGTTGAATGTCAGTGGATTCTGATCATTTTTAAGTAGGCATACTTACATATAATAGCGGCTGTTTTAGTTAAACGATCATGGTTTTTTAGGTATGTCAGCGGTACGTAGTATTTCAAAAAAATACTAAATGTTACCGCAAATCTTATCATGAATTTCTTACCCTACAGATAGAATCATAAATTTCAAACACTTTGAAGCATAGGTAGTTGATTGCATTCTGTAGGTTTATCTTTCACTGTTTATAACTAATCAAAACTCAGTTTGCACTACTGTACACGATGGCCATGGCTATATGATATTCGACATTACAATAATGCAGCCTTTGGTCAACAATACTTGTTGAATAAATTTAAACACAATGGAAAGGAATAAGCTTTTCTAAACTTTTAAATGGTTCATGTTGATCACCTAAAGTAATTAGTATACTTAGACAGAATCCAACGTTTGTTCTGTTTTTGGCTTATCAGCCCCATTTAACAACATCGTAATTGTGAGGCTCAAAATGTAATAAACCTTGTGAAGAGACAGTGATCAACTATAGTCTTGGATCTCATAAAAGAAAATTACAACCCTCAGTAATCTTAACAGTAGCTGTTTAGTGTAAATTCAGAGTTTATGATTGGCAACATTAAATACATCATCTACTAAATTTTACTGTTAAACAAAAATACAAACGATTTGATCATTAACAGATTTATCATTCATTCCTAATGCATAACATCCAAGAGGTTTGAGCATACTGCACGATGGCTTAAAGGTGAGCGTGATATTTAGAGGTGGCCCATTTTATTTTAATAAGTTAAAAGTCACTTTTATTAATGAAAAATGGTCATTTTCGTATTTCAATTAGTAACTTAATCAATGGATACTAGTCTGTCATTGTTGTATCATCTTTTATGAAATTTTATTTTATAATTATTTTGTTAAACGATAATCCATATGGTAACTATCTAATCTTGAAGTGAATATATTACCAATACCACATTCTTATCACTTGACATAATGGAACATGCTGTCCAGTGATATGTACAAAACAGTGATTGAACAGCAATTGGCTGATGTCCTCAGTTTCGAAATTTTAAGTTATCTATTTAGTAACTAGAAGGAATAACAGATTGACACGTTGATTAATATATCGCTGTATCACTGAGTTAGATGATATAAAGGCGCTTAAAAAGAATTGCAATTATTTGCATTGTGTTTAACACTATAATGTCAACCAGAAACACATACTTATATTAAAAAGCTAAAAATTCCTTATGATGAAAGACGCTCCACTTAATTGTCGCTATCGATTTAACTGTCTGTTGCGGTCGATGTAGCCTAGTTGAAATAAACATACTTAATAATACATTCAGTTTGACATTCTTACTTATTTCATATTATTAAAAAATTTGACTTCTACCTCTAGTTTAAAATGATTCACTACTCAACCCTTTAACAGGTAAATAGTCACTGTGCCAAAATAATCATTGTTAGCCAGGAATTAGTGAACAGTGTGTTCCTTCTAGCCTTAGAGTTCATAATATTGCTTATTGACAAACTTATCAGTAATCGAAGCCTAGACCTTTAGCCTTTGTTATGTGCATTACAATTCCAATTTAATCCGATTCACAGTATTACTGTACCTTCTACTACTACCAACAGAGATGCCTGTTTATGGTCCGACATCGTTGAACTACATCGGTCAGGGATTTTCACTAAAGCAAAAAGTTTCCACCATTTTTTTATCACCTGTTATCACTTGACTATTTTCTCAAATGATTGCACAGAGCACTGAATACTGCACTAGTAACCTGAATGATAATCTCTCGTTTAGTGGGCTGAAGGAATTTGGCTCGTCTCTTAACAGTACGTAGATGATCAGATTTAAATGGTCTAGCGTTATTATGAAGAAAGATTTCCAGATATTTTTAATTTATTTTTGTTGGTTCAGCTACAGTTAGGCTGTGATGTAAATCTCTACAAACTATCGTTACTATTAATTATATTAAATAACAAGATTTATACAGTTATGTATTTTTTTTCATATACACTACTTTATATGAAACTTATTAATTTTAACAAGTGTTGTGTCCAAAGTGCAATAACAACTAATTTCAATAGTTTACAATTATATACTCTTATATCTTATCTTACAAGCTACTTGTACTCTCGACACATTCAATACATTCTTTTTTTTTAATCATAGTACTTCATTTAAATATAGTTATAAGCTTATTGACTATAATCTACTAACTTTGTTTAGTATTTAGGAATGATCTCATAGAACTTCACATTCAGGTTTATATAAATATTCACTATAAATGTCAAAAGATTACAATCATAGTTATCGTGTGAAGCTAATTCCTTTTCTATTCTTATCACAATGAACACGTTAACTTTAAGTTGTTACTATTTAATAAGCTAATAAATTTCGATAGGGTTTCTTACCAAATTACAATTAATTATAGAATATTTTTAAACGGTTAGACTACAGTTCTAATATATTAATCTTTCGTATTATTAAATTAAAAAGATCTGACAGCATTAACAAACATCTTATGAAGCTGGTGACTTCCATTGTCATTTACAAAAGAATAGTGACTTTCATTTCTGTAAATATTACTTTTTGTTTAAAAATTCTTATGTTTATCAAAACAACGACGTTTGAATGAAGAATTGATTGTCGATAAATTCTCATCACGTTCTGCAATTTTGAATTCAAATGATCAAAAAGTAGCCAATTCTGATTTAACTGCAACATCATTTAGGTATCAAGGATAATTGGATATAAACATTTCTGTTTCCAGGTTATTTGTAGAATAAAAATATTAATGTAGCTTGTTAAGTTTAGACATTTGAAATAACAAGATTATTAATCAAATATATTAGTATCGTTGTGTATAGATGTTGTGAATTCCAAATCCTCAACAATTCAGTCGTTCATTAAATCCACTGAAAGGTGTTGTATTGATCTTTTTTGTAAGATTGATTTGTAAACTTTCATCAGTTAATTCAATTTCAAATGTAAGATATATAAACGTTGTTTGCTAGTCTCGTATCGTAATTTTGCTTCACAATATAATCTTCCTATAAATCTGGTCTTTTGGAGTAGCTGTGGGTTGGGAAGAAACAAATCGTTGTATTCGATTAAAGTACAAGTAACAGAGATAACGAATTACACTAACTGTACCGACTATTGAGGTAATCAGTCATCGAATTCAGCTACCTTAGACAATTTACCTGTATCGTATCGCGGACCGTACTAGATCAATAAGAACCCATGCGTTTTGTCTCATCTGAAAAAACATATCAATAGGTGACATAGGAGATAAGGTGACAGAGTATAATTAGATCAAGTGTTTGTAGTCAAATCCTGAATTCTACTTGAAGTGAAATCAACTAAGTAAAACTTTGTAAACTGTAGTGAGTGATATTAGGATGAACTTGTATCTTCCCGTTGATTTATTATTGAGTGAAGTTGGTCAGCTGACGAGTGCCAAACGAGACGAAAAGTGCATCTTCTATTCCACTCACTAGTCACAATCTAACTTAAATAATGTAGTAAGTGATAATTAAAATTCGTCACAGTAAAAATAATAATGATGACACGAAGAATTGTAATTAAATCTTTTGGTTTTTCAAAAGGTTATGAAGTAAATAGAGATTATCAGAAAAGGTTGAGTGATATTCACCTTCATTTTATGTGTATACGTGATTAGTGACAATAATATGGGGATTTATGAATAAAGTAGTATTTGGATAAGGTAAACTTAAATTATGGAAACATACATGAAGAGAAAGCTACATGTGCATTACTAAAATTAGGTCATAGGTGTACATTGGCTTAAAGGATCTTGGGTATCCATGAAAAAGAAGGACTTAAACGTACTTCATTTGTATGAATAGTTCTGACGTCTTGATCCGCGCGGTTTTCGACTCTGACGTTTGAAGGATTTTGAATCTAACTGGTCTTGGTAAATGACTATTGACACAAAATATAATCGTAGATGATAGATTCGTACTTGCCACATGAACTATTTGAAGTAAGCGAACTAATATCGGACTGTTCATGCTTCTGTCAAATGCTTTTAAATGCATTTCATAACTAAGCTTATATAAATAACTTTCAGTTATACAAGTATAGTAAGTCGTCTGCATGATAAGATGAGATAAATAAGATGAATATCAGAGGAACCAAAATAATATAATAGTAATTAAAATAATTAAATATTGAGAATACGGTTTAAAATAATTGAATAGAAAAGCATGTATGAAGGAACACTAGAACTCATGATCTGTAAAAGATCAAAAGCTATTCCATCTTCACTACTATGACTGACTCTGATTTATGTGATGCAACAACTGTAACCACTAAACACGATTATAACATGGACCCTAGCAAAGTGGTATAAGTTAACCTACATAGTTCTGATTAACATTCACTTAGTTTGTGAACTGACGACATGTTTTAGTTTGGCTACCTCTAGTTATCGTTCAGCTTCCTCTAAGGCAAGCCAGCATTGTGTGTCGAGGTAGGAGAAAATATAGCATGTTTGACAAATGTTTCAGCCACTTCACCGGACGAGAATTCGCAACCTGATTGCTTAGTACTTCATACCTAAATGTATCATTCCTAGAGGTACAATACTTCAAAGTTATTATCAAAACTCTGCACTTTACCCATTTTCCCTTCTTTCTTAGTTTATGTTTCGCATACAATCGAAGACGAAGCTGATTATTGTGCAGTATACTGGCTTCTTCATTGACAGACATATCTAAAAAACACTGAACCTTATACCGAAAAGTACAATGTAGCTTTCATAATCCATTTCAAGATTTCGTTAGATACCAATTCATTTGGGCCGCAACTGTATTCAACATAAGTGTGATTAACTTAGATGACGACGTAGACATTACCTGATGTAACATTTGCACGTAGAATGTAGGATACATATTTCAAACTTCCTTGAATTGTTACTAATCAGATTATTAAAATGTTTGAAGTATAGTATACCCCACTTTGCACATATATGGTTGAGTTTCGCTAGTAGTCTACATAAATAGCTCAGCTGGATAAATTGCTCATTTGATAAATTAAAGGGTTATAGAAATGTTGTTTTAAAAATAGTGCGTTAGTTATGAGCTCATAGTACATATACGCTTTTAGGAATGATAAAGCGTTTAATACTTTGGTATTGTTTCGAACGAAATTACTGTAAGTTTTTTTACCAAGTGTTTATACTTTAACCTGTTCAACTAGAGATACAATTTGAACAGTTACGATTTAACATTTTTTATTTATCATTTTTCCAGTCTAACCAAATAAACCATTTAAACAGTTAACTGAACTGAATCATGTTTTCTGATTATATACATGTTTCTAATTTGGTTAACTGACTCTGGGAATCAATTTCAGTAGTGTATTATCAGCAAACAAAATGTAGTGCTATTGTCAATTCATTTAATTCCTAATACAGTACACTTTATGTTATCCATAAAGGTTTCTAATGTTAAATAAATACTTTTTATACAGTATTTTTGATCATTTTAATGTTGAAATAGTTAATATTTTATTTATAATAAAATGCTATTTTTATAGTTGACTTAATTTTAAGTACTAACTCTTATTATTTACACGTTTATCTATTCTCTGTAGCCACTTTGATGCACTGGGATGTTCATATAACTAGATGAGAATAACTCCAGAAGCTTGCATTGAAGCGTTTTATGTAAACTGCACTATAATATGCTGTACGCATCCAATATGTGTACAGGGTATTGGCTAGAAGCTGTCGACACAACACTATTTTCATACCATAGTATTTTACCTGTTTACCTTGTACTTGTGTGGCTATACGTATATAGGATGTGATAACTAGGACATGTTACGCGACCGAGTTCCATATTTTTATATATATTCATTCACATTATCATCAAGAAACCTATCTTGAATAATCGTATATTTTTCTGACTATTTCACTGTGTGAACCTGGTGTCTTTATTAACAAACGATTAAATCTGAAGTGGAATTATGAAATAATAATGAATGAACAAAACTATTATATTATGACCATACAAATAAACTATATGCTAATGGGTATTATAAGTAGGTTATTAGCCATTATGCTAGACAGCATTACATATATATATATATATATATATATATATATGGACATCATTGTTCACTATAGATACTTCAAATACATGTTACTACTAGTTAACTAGTAGTATGGTTCACTCATTTCAATTACCGTGATTTATAGTCTTATTTAGAGACAAGTTTTCTCACCTTTCTAAACAATTCTAAGCACTGCTGACATTGAAGAAGCATTCAACAATAATTCCATTCGAATTCGAGACTCAAAAACTCTGAAAGATATTGAACCTCTAAGGGATTGGATTATAGTACTTACTGCATAGTTACGAGTGAGATATATATAAACTACTTGACTAAGTTCACTGTTAGCTTCTTATTTTATTCATGAGCATCTACTTCATTGTCAATTAAGTCAAATCTAAAAAAATATAGTTTTAAATATTTAAATTACACTTCTGATATAAACAAATTATAGCGAAATCTGAAATCAAGTCAAATAGCACTTTTTTTCTTGTTATCTGGTGATGATTAGATATTAGGAATTCGCTGTTAGTTGTATCCTCGCAATATTGTTCTGATGAATGTTAAAACCAAATAGAGATCTAATGTTTTCATGCTTTGAACCTACACATTTTGTTCTAGTATATAGCTCTTCCTTGGTTTCTTCAGTGGTATTTATCATAAATAATTTTGTATGGTGTTACATCTTTATGAATTCATGTTTCTAAACCTAAATAATAAAAGGTGACATATTAAATAAGAAATTACAGAAAATCTAATACTCATTAATGAAGAGAGTTTCATGCAGTGCATATACTAGGCTTCCGTTATTTAACACTAATCTTCATTATTTTGGTGTTGTAAGTTTCAGTATTGGAATTTAAACATTTTATGTATGGCTTCATTAGCTCCAATTAACGTAAATTAAATCATAAATTATCAATTTAATGCTGCTTTATTTTTCTTTGGAAGGGCTCTTAGTTTAACCGCCTGTCTACGGTAATAAACTAAAGAATGAAGGAATTCTGTGTTACCTAACGAACATAAAAAAATGTGTTGGAATTTTTTTGCTTTTTCAAGAGAAACGTTTTTCTACAGTATGTTTACTTAATTTATTTGTCTGTGAGTGATAAGTCGGGAAGAAAATTTTGTTCAAACTTTATTCATTAAGCGATGATTTTAAAGTTTTGCTTAATACTTTTTGTGGATATAATTATAATAAAAATACTTCTGTATTTCATATTAGTTCATACGTTTTTCTACTTTGCTTAAATTTATGTGTAGAATCGAAGTAAACCTTTCCAATCATACAAGCTTATTGGTATAATAACGAAAAGCTAAACAGGCTTCAACTATTACAATGATGACTGAGTATTTTATAGTACACTAATTCATAAGGTCTGTGATAAAGATCGGTTCAACTTTTAAAACAATTTATAGAGTATGTCGCAATAATCATACAAAATTTGACAGAACTGATCATCAAACAACAAAATAAATACAAGTCAATGTGTAACCTATTAACAATACAAGGAGTTAGGCACTCATTCTAATAAAAATCTCATTAGATTATAACAGTATTTTTGTTACATGAAAATGTTAGACTTCTCTACAATTTATGAACTATTTCTGAGTATAATAATCAGTTCTGAGACGAACGTTCATTAACCTGTACTGTAAGCACCAGTTAGGGTTAGGGCTGCAGAATAATTTACAACGTCGCTTCAACTTTATAACAATCTAAATCATTCATTTTGGCAACTTAAGTATTCTGTATAGTACATCACTAATTAAAATATATGTTTAAGCTTAATCAGAAGTTTATCAAATAATCCTTAAAAAAAATTAAAACCAAGTCACTCAGAAAAGAAAATTCATCATTTTGACGTTTTTATTTTCAATTAATGTTCCATTTTAATTTATCACACTAATATCGCTCATCTTGTAGCTACATTTTTGAACTTTAACTTCTCCTGTCTTATAATATTGACAACATCTAATGACTTAATTATTTTATATTAATATACATGTTACGATTTATCACGATGGTATGTATTACGATTTCAGCCTATCATCAACATACACATTAACGTAAATAATTTCTTATTTTACGTATATTTCAATTGTACATCAATTGAAAAATGAAATCCATATACAAAAATGAAAAATGTATCATCTGATTCTGTTCAATATATTTAACTTTAAATATACCTTTTTGTGGCTCATTTTAAAGTTTGTAACTAATTACAACAATGAATTAATTTATCAGTGAAAAATTCCATTCATTTGATTGTTAAATACAAAATATTATGAAGAATCAATTCATTTTTATTTGAAGTGAGATTTTCTCTGTGGTTTTTAAATCAATCTTTTTATTTGTTTTTATCATGATACTTGGTGTCATTCAAATTAACGGTACTAACACCTCATATATGTACATTGTAAGCATATTTGTAAAAGCTGTTTAATTATCATTTGACTTTATTAACTAAATTATTAAACTTATAAAGTTGATAGCCTTGACTACTATTAATAACACAAGTCGTTACATTTTTGTTAACATTTCAATGTGTATTATTATAAAATTACAGGCTGAGATGTTATATCATTGAATTTGTAGTTAATCTATTGTTTATACAATTGTTCAATTGATTTGAAAATCTTACATTTGAATTTGAAATTCATTAATTGGATAATAATACTGAAAACGCGTTTTTAGTGATAAAGAGTTTGAAATTTGAACAGTAGTTGTTCTGACTCGAAGTACTTCAATTACTTCAGGATAAGGAGTAGTAGCTTACGTAATCTCTTTTTTCACTGACTAACTTACATACTCTCACAATGAACAAGTCTTTCAAACTGTTAAAATAATAAATAAGCAAATTTGTTAACAGCGTAATTACAATAGAATATGAAGATAACATATTACTTAATAGCTTCAGCAACACCGGTAGCTTATTATACATTAATGGTTAGGCTAAACTTAAATAAACAAATATCGGCCGAAAACTTTATAGATATAATATCAGTAATGAAATTAGAAATGTTAGATTTAATATGTCGGTTCATTGAAAAATATCTGCAACCAGCTTACGACATTAAAATGCCGACACAGTTAGTGTTTCCGATTTCTTACAAGCAAAATTATCTGTAGGCGTACAATATCTTCAGAAATACATTTAAGGTTAATTAGACTGCTTGAATGAATATATACACACTTCTGGTAAATTGGTAGATTTGCAAAAGACATCATTCGATGGTTAACAAGAAGACTGTGTGTCGTAAATAATAATGACTTAGAGCTGTGAATTACCTCCAGAGTTTTAAAATGAAATACAATCAATACTTTATCTGATCATACTCAATATATAAACACAAAAAAAAGTAATTAGTTTATGAGTTTCTGTAGTACAGTATAATGCATCTATAACACAAACTGATTAGTCACAATGTAAATTTGTAAATGATCCATTTGATTTTCATAGAAGTGATGATTTTTTTAATAAACATATACAGACTCCTTCTTCAAATGTAAATCTAACATTTTGAATGCATACTCTTCAAGGTGTTCTTATATTTATTTACATGTTTTTGATTTGCGTAATCACTGAAACGGAAAATCGGCCGGTTCATAAACACATGACAATTTCGGGGTGACCGAGTAGTAACGATAAGCTTCAAAAATAACTAGATATCCATAGCATCATTTTAGTTTGCTCCTATATATCTATCCACATCAAAAGAATAAAGAACATTTGGAGTTGAGTAAGAAAATCTAGAATCTGAATATATATATGTATATATATCCCCATTTTCGTGTATATATACATGCATATCTAGACCGCACATAACCTCATTTCGAGTTATAAAACCAATACTAAAGAAAGCAATAATAACTTGAAAGTATCTTCATATTTCTGTCGATGTTGTTGTGAACTTCTAATGATCAGTCTATTCTGTCATATGAGCATCGTGAGCAAATATTCTCCATACGGCGTCAGTGCATTAGTATGATTGAAGTTGGATTGTAGCTGGCAAGTAGAATCCATGATGTGCGTTTCGTTCTACGTAAAATTGAATAGATGGATGCATCTACATGTATGGTGACAACCATAAATTGACTCGGGCTAGTTCTATAAGTGTCAACTGTCACTTTACTATCCACTGAACTATTGAGTTCAAAGCAACTTTAATGGCATTCATAATAAAAAAAGTATCTGGGTGTCGAGTACATACACAATTAGTTCAAGCTGATAAACTACAAACCATAAAATATTTGCTGATCGTTTAGATGAAAGCTTATAATGTTATGTTGGACCACTGAAGAAGAGTGAAAAACTTCCAGAACTGAGTTTTTTGAGAACTGATTCATTTGTTCTGGTCAGTGAATAGTATAAACATTACATTTCTATTATTGTCACATTCCTTTTACCCTATCCTCCAGTTTAATATATTTGCTGTGATTATATTGTCTCTTATTATAAACCTAAAGTTAATTAGGTTGTGTACAAGTTACCCCCATTCACTTCCACATTTTCTTCTATTCTGTATTAGTGTAAAATTCCCCATTTGGTTCGCTTTGTGGTCTTATTTTGTGTATATATAAATGCATAATTGAAATACAGTTCGATTCTATCTGTTGGCTCATCAGTCGTTGTTTTCTTTATTCCGGCTTCGGGGACTGATAGTGGCGGAGCAGATGTGTCCTTACACTGAGTGGTAATTTTCAACAGCATTGTTACTATTTTCGTAAAACATAACTACAAACAAGGGAAACATTTAATGAATATGTATTAAAAGATGTTTAATGATCTTTTAAAATATAGTTCTAAAAAGTTTGGATTCCTCCTTTATTTTTCCTTAAGAACGTTTTTATTTGTTAAAATGTTAAAATTCTATTCACTTACCATTGTATATGACTTCCAGTGTGGGTTGTCAAAAAGGTGTCTATTAAGTGATTCTAATAAATTATATAACATTTAGTAACATTTTAATCAGGTTGCTATTTCATCAGTTAGTTGAATCCTTCGAACTGATGCAACATAAAATTGTCAAATTGATAATATGACTAAAAATATTGCTAATTTACTACCATAAAATAGTATTCTACAAACGATGATACATTTTACTTGATGTTGAAATCATTTAAATAAAAGCTGAAAATTTAGAAAAATGAATTAATAATGTTTTTTGAAACTGCACTTTTACATCAATGACTGTGTTTTAGCCACATTATACACGAACGACTAAATAAACACAGTATTGTTGCTATAAATTCAGAAATAATCTATTAAGCCTCTTAAAATATTTGAAGGATACGTCCATATACGATTAAAACAACTATATTGGTGGGGGGGGGGAGGCGAGTGATATGTATTGATTTACCAACAATCACTGTGTTTTAATTGAATTACAATCAATGAAGGAACTTTTTCCATGTTCTTTTACTAAATCTAAATGGATATTAATAAGTTATATAGATATAATTAGTCATCAAGGATTCAAAGTTATTTGAAATTTTTCATTTTTCTGACCCTCAATCACCTGTGATAAATAAAATTAATTGATCATAACAGCAGACCTGACATTTTCTATAGATTTGTGTTACTTTAGACAATTCAAGGTAAACTAATGATATAGGTGAATCCCATCAAGTACGACTTCTCACTAAAATATCGATAACATCTTGAAGTTATTCACTACTTAAAATGAAATGATTTTGTTGTAATTATCGTTTGTACTCGTTATATATTGGTCTTTGTCGTGTAGCACTAAAAACACTGGGATTTTTCAGTAGTACGCACTCTCGATTCCATCAGTAAATCGAATTCAAAACCTATCAAGTGCTGACAGCTCATTAGTTAATAACTCCAAGGCATTTTTGAAATTCTAGTTAGAAATAATAATTTTTAGTGCTCTCACATGTCGTAAGTAAGACAATTATCACTAAAATAATAAAACATGATCGCAAGTAGTGTAAAAGGCATTGTGCAACCCGGTTATTCGACAGAGTTTACTGTGCACAAATTAATGATTAAAAAAACAGTTGTATAATTGTAAGGTTTGGAAGTGTCGTTGAAATTAATATTAATTTTACGTGAAATCCATGTCTATCTATTGTCTAGTTATAACAGGCGTTTTAAATATCGTGTCTGATATAGTTCAAGAAATCGAAGTAAAGAATTTATGAGAGTAGGTCATTTGACACAAAATGATAATCAAGCAATAAAACATCACTTATTTCAGTCTGTGTTTAATCAGAAGTATCGAGTTAAATAAGGTTTCAGGCCTATAGTAATGAAACTCATATACGTTAGTTAATTCAAATGGTAAGTAATATTTGTCTCATGAAATATAATGAATCTAGGGGAATCAGAAACTTACAAAGTTTCAAAGGCATGTTTCCATCGGTTATCCATGAATAAGTTTAGTAAATTTACAGACTGAGTTTCATAATAGGATGAAACGCCAGTCTTGCATTCCGCCTGCCAGTTACAGTTCAACTTAAGTCATATCGACGGACTACCGTTGTACTAAAGCAATCCACTCAGGATAATTACATGGGAAAACAGTCTGATCAATTTTAGTTCATAACAAATCAACGGAAGATTCAAGTACCTTCAAATTATACATTATTTAGTGGTTTTACTTCTTTATAATAAGTTCGCTAGTTGAAATCTAGAAAATAACCGAGAAAACCTTACAACAAAGTTGCTTTTCTATAGTTAAACCATCTTTTTGGGATTCAGTTTGTCATGAAGCATGGTGGAAAACAAACGTGTTTATCGGATGCTTACTTTTAAAGAAATAAAGATTTATGTTTTACAAAAGAGGAAGTTTGCTTAAACAAAGATAGTGAAGAATGATCATAACAAAACGTTCAGCTTTTGATCAATATGCTGACAGACGTGATTCTGTCTTATAATGAAAACAACTTTATGAGATAAATTGAATTTTGATGTATATTTTCAGACATTTTGTAGATTGCAAATTTGTGACTCCACCCTCTTAAACAGATTGCACGTTGAGACAATCAAAGCTGGACACATAGTCGCCTCAGAATACTTCCATCATATACATTAGACGAACCGAAAGAAGAGCTATTTTTATATCTTCATGCACAATATTTAGGAATATAAATAAGAGGTTGGTTTGCTTTCAGTAATTTGATCGCCCATTACCTTCTTGACAGTGGACAGAGCATAAATATTTCAAAATATTCGTTAGTCTTACATTCCTATAATAACGTCTTTTTCAGTACATATTTGCTTAACACTTCATTTCTTGTCCATGAGTGTAAATTTGATTTAATTAGTGTTACCTTGCAGTTCGTTTAATCTGGCTAGCTTTTCTTTCTTAGCAAGCTTGTGTTTTACGGAATAGGAATTCTAGCCCTATGCCCAACCGTCCTCTTTTACCTGGGTTTGGGACCGGTAGCAACCCTAGAAGAGCTGCGGGCGGAGAGTTGAAAGCAGACATTAAAAGGATGAACAGCAACTGGAAAAAGCTGGAAAGGATTGCTCAGGACAGAGTTGAATGGAGAATACTGGTAAGCGGCCTATGTTTCTCCGAGAGGGGTAACAGGCGTAAGTAAGTAAGTACCTTGCAGTTTATTTAAACTCTACTAAACATAATCTTTTGTTCAATCTAATTTTTTAGTCGTTTTGTATAATCTACTAACTTCAACTTTCTGAACTATCTCCATCTGTTATCTTAACTTAATCGACTACATGGACATCTCTTACAACCATTTCGTATTCAATGTACATTTTATCATTTTAAATCAATGATGATTCTTTTACCATAATGATGCAAAGTGTATACACGTTAATTACAAATTGCGATTTAGAGTTATACTAATGATTCTATGTTGTAAATCAGCTGATGAGAAACCGAAAAATTAAGAAATTTCAATACGACCATCATTTTTACTACTGATTTTTAAATCGCATATGAATTGAAAGAAAATTAAGTATTTCAGTTAAATAACCATCATATTTTATTGATTGATCTATAAATTTGATATAACAAACGATTGATGAATTTTCTAAAAGAAGTGTACTTGTTCTAAGACAAATATACATTACGTTATATGCTTTATATGCGTTGTTGATATCAACTTGATATACAGTTTATAATAAATAAAGAAACGTTAAAGAGTGAAAAATCTCATCATTCTTTAATTTATTATTAAACGCCAAAATCATCAGCTCTAAGCGATCGATAATAACACCATCACCAATAAAATACAATAATGAAGATTAAAATTTACAAACCAACGTGGTATGTTATGCAATACTGAAATGCATGCTTTATAACTAAATACACATATGAAGAATTTCGCATCATTAAGTCAGACTGATATATATATATATATATATATATATATATATATAGGTATTTTGTGTATGTGATACTTTTCATATAGATTAAATACAATGAAATTCACTCGAAAGATAAAATTTACTATTACAACACTTTAATGGCTGATTATAGTTTATTAAATGGAATTAAAAGTGACATTGTAAAAAGCAGTGTCGTTATCTGTATGGATAATTTAATGATTAATAATTGTTATGACAACAATTGAAATACTCAGATGGTATTATACTTTTCAAAATTAAGAAATAGTTATGAGTTATGTGTATAATTTCAATGAGTTCCATCCAGCTAGATAGATTTACTTTAATTTAACCTTTATGAATTAAATTAAATAAGGTATTCTATTAGTGAATCTTCCTGTTAAATGTCCGTTTCTAGGAAATAAGCTAAATTAATCATAAAACCACAAAGTATTACATCAGAATTCAAAAGAAGTTGTAAAACATCTCATGTTAACTAGCATGTAGCCTATTACTGTGTTCATGGTTAACTTATTCCATTGGTTATGGAGGAAAGATAATACTGCTTACATTAGTGCACAATACTTTCAATTTGCTGAAAATAGATGTAGTGTTAATTGTACAATAAATACGTGAAACATTTATTCTAAATAAACTTGATTTTAATCCACAAAACATTGCAGTTTAATGTAATGGCGTTGTCGACTGAACTTTATCAGACCATTTTAAAAACCATTTACTACTAGATTGTTGATTCAGTACATTATTTTTTCTAAAATAAACTAATAAAATGTTTAAGTTAATTTATTTACTCGTCTTTTGATTTTTTTGGTACTTATCTAACAATGTAAACTCCGGGTATATAAAATATAGGAGTAACTGCATGATTCAATCATATTTAGCTTTATTAAATTAACTTTGAATTCTAAGAGTAAGATGTATTTTATCGATTCCTTAATTAAGAGTTGCTGGTAGTTGTTCAGATCTATGATGTTAATTAGATCGCTTATTACTATGTTTTACAATGAGCATTGTCCTGAAATATACATTAAAAATAACGAAAATCACAATATTTAGTATACTTAATATAATTTTTGTTACTAACAAATTGATATATTTAGTTCAGAAAAAAAAACAAAATTTGGCATTTTGTGTTTACAGTGCCATTTTCAATCGATTTAATGAAATGAAATTTACCAATCAATATGGAAACTATGATTATTATTTTGGGACAAATTAGCCAACAAAATATTTATTGTTTTTTTTTCGAAAGAAGAACTAGTTAGTCTATGGACATTTTATTAAATACACTACTTAATAGAAAAAGTTGAATTGTCTGTTGAATTACTGGACAAAGTAATAAAAACATTAAAGATGAATAAATAATCAAAATGATGTGTTAAGTAATTCTAATTGCTGAACATAGATAATCTGTTAATAATTCCATTGTTTTATTCTTCTACAGTAATATATTTATTATATAATCTAAATAAGTTCAAAATTTTAGTTTGATAATATGCTTTCATTGAATAATTATAAAATTTTAATGAAAATTATGATCAATCGTGATGTCACGAAGTGATCTGAATCAGACAACCAATGATCACCTGGAAACACTGTACAGCAGTTTCGTCCTAGTATAGGACTCTCCAAAATTGCGCATTCACGATCCTATTGAGGATCGAACCCAGGACCTTCTGGCTCCGCGGTGAATGCTTTACTATCGGACCACTGATTCGGCTCCTAACAGTTAATATTTCTAATTCAGTCTAACTGTAAAGCTTTCACAGAGAAGCCAGAAGGTCCTGGGTTCAATCCCCGATAGGATCGTGAATGCGCAATGTTGCAGAGTCCTATACTAGGACGAAACTTCTGTTCAGTGTTTCCAGGTGATCAGTGGTTGTCTGATTCAGATCAATTCGTGATATCGGAATCGACAATTAACTATCTCCACAACCTCCCAATCGGAAATTATTAAATGAAACTTTAAAAAAATTACAACCAACAACTTTCAATTCATCAATTTAAAGTAATTTATTGAAGTTGTTAATGTATTTTGTAATTAACTTTATGTATAATAATGTTTCAGTAAGAAACTTTAATAGTCTGAATAGAATTTTGTCATAATAAGGTAATGTGTTAATGGAACAGTTAACTTAAAATCACTTTGAAATCTTTTCACAAAAGTAGAGTGATGTTAGTCTAGTTGACTTTGAATACATTGGCACATCCATATCAAAAATCAAAATTCGTTAAAGTTGACTTTTTTCAAGAAACATTGAGGTAAACTGGAAAAATATTTATCGATGCTTTTCATCACTCATTGATCTTAATTATGTAATTAATGAAATAATGGCGATAAAAAATAACTGTTTTCGTCACTAAAGGGGGTTTATCAGGATTGATCATTTACTTCCAATACCGGAATAAGATAGTTGTTTAGTACTTCTATATTCTCAGTAGGTTTTTAGGATCCGTTTGTAATATACAACTTTCTATTGAAACTATGCGCGACATTTATAAACAGAAACCAAAATGTATTTATTAGTGATTGGTCTCAATGGGAAAGCAGCTCTGGAGCTGTAGTGAGAAAATTTATCCGAAGGTATTCAGTGTTGAGTGTGTAGCACTTATTTACCATTGACATTAGATAAGGTAGAACTTTATGGCACTTATTTAGCTGAAGTTAAAAATGCATATTACCAATTACCGACTAAGTAAACTATAGATTATGCTTTGTCCATGAATCCTGAGGTTCATGGTTCAAAACTATAGAAAGGTTGGAAATATCCATTTTCAAAAAATTCACTGGTTGTCTAATTAAGGTCACTGCATGATGCGCAACTTCAAATTAAACAATCTCCATAACACAAAACTAAACATAATTCACAGATGGGGTTTATAGCTTTCAATAAAATGACTCTGTTTGTATTCGATTTCAGTTTAGTGTGTTATTTCTGAAGTATATAAAACGTTGTACTGAAAATTTTTTACTTCCTTATCAGCATAAAAATATTACTTTTTTTCAGAATTAATAATGATAATAACTAAAACAATCTTTCTACTTCTAGAATATGGTCGCATACAAAAATGACTCTAATCATATCTTTGTATTATATTAAAGCTACGAATGTATCAGCTCATATTAATGGAATGAATGATGCTAAGATTAGAATTTCTTGAATAGTTAGATAATTGTAAATAAAAGTCATTTAAATCAATCACAGTTCTATTACTTATTGCTCATTTAAAATTAATCAGTAACCATAAAAAGCTACGAGTATACATTCTTAGAAAATGTTTTTTGTTTTCATATTTTCTGTCACTAACTTTAATAACTTAATATTACAGTATATATTTGAATATACTTGGTCAAATTATGTACAATCCATTACAATAAATAGTTTTTAATTTTATTTAGAGTATTGAATTGAATTAACTAACATTAATCTTTGATGAACACAAACAACCAAATTTAATGCCTATCATCACAGAGTTGATGAAAGTAGAATTACAACCATTGGGCGCCAAGCTAATGATGCAGATGACTGAGCATTCGTCGTGAGACCTAAAGACATTGCGTTAGATTCTCTGGCAAGTTTGAGAATGTACACTGCTGAAAAGTAACAAAGTATTATGAAACAGCCATCCTGTGTTCTGTGGTTTTCAGTGAAACCTAACCAACATCAATCTATAGTATATGCAAACAACGGAATTAAATGCCTATCTCCACAAAACTACCCTATTTCACATTAAAAAATAATACATTAGATTCAGTATTTTCATAGTAATTAAAACAATCTTATTAGGAAAATGTTTCCTTCATTTTCTTGTTATTTATTATATTCTAAGTTTTGACAGATAAATTTAAATAAATATCAAGAATTGAAGGAAATAGTAAGTTATAGCTAATGAATAGCGATTATGATAGCAGTTAAATGTTTATTTAACCGAAATGAATTATCTTTTAAGTGAATGATTAGAATCAGAATTAAGAACTTGCATGTCAACCTATATGAAACTCTTTAGTTGGATGTACCTTTTCGACAGTGTTGAAATTTACACCTGACACATAAATTCAGTAACTTGTACTTCAGTCGGTTCATGTGTCATCCACTGAACTGCTGATTTCAAAGAGACGTTAACTTGTTCAACTTGAACGAAGTATTGTATGCGTAAGTTTTGAATCGTCTCGTAGCTTAGTGGATAACTCTTATGGCATTTAAAACAAGCGATACTGTTAGCAAGCCATAATATAATGTTTAAAATTGGGATGACAGTACACCAAGCTGTGTTATCCAAATTAAGACAGACTACATCTCCTGGATTTTTCTGCTATCTTCATTCCAAACTTATAACTACTGATAGGAATCATTCACAATCAATATATGGTATGTATCATACAATAATATTAAGCTAGTTGAGTAGTGTGTATGTATAATCTGCGAAAATTTTGACCTACATGACTACCATTCAATTCGTTATGCTTTCGGTTTTTAGTTATCTAAATGTACCACCATGTAAGTATATTTCTTCACTTGTGTGATTTACGCCTAGTTACAATTATGAAGTGATTAATGTAGTCAGGCTTAAGTAATATATTTCATATTCTCTAAATGTAAATTTTTCTCTGTATATAACATGGTACTTGTCGATATTATTATTAGAAACTTTTTAATTGTATCCAATGTTTATACCATTCAAATAGCTTTTTCAATTGATGTTGAGGAACAATATTTTGATATTCAATATTTTATAGTGTTTTAATCTTTCTATGAAAATCTTATGTAAACTAAAAATGTAATCATTAATGATGTAGTAAAATGTAGGATACTTCATTACCGAATGCATAATAATACAGTGTATTATTCTAATCAGAGGTGAATAGGTAAAAAATGTTTGCGAAATGTTGAATTTTATTGATTAGTAATAAATTGAAATAATATGAAAAATTACCCATTAACAGCAAATACAAACATAAAATTAACTTTTACCAAGAATTCATTAAAGTTCACATAAAGAAAACATAATAAATTAAACAAGTAAACACTTAGAATTCATATCTCTTGTATAATGCATGTATACTGATCTTTCGATTTTCTCATTAGCATAAACAATTACGCAACGAATTTATACATTTGATTGAATTTAAACAATTTGTTCAGTTGAGATTTTACTGCTGATTTATGTACTCAAGGCTAAAAATAATGTGTCTATTCAGGAGTTGAGATAGTGAAATCAAAAGGATAAAGTTCATATTAAGTTAATACTTGAATTGAATCAATATTCATTATTCACTCTTTTTTTTATTAGAATAAAAGTACTCGCTAGAAGAATTTATGAAGATTTGTGTTGAACAGCTATTAAATACTTCTTGGAATTCACCAGCTGTCCAGTAGATATTGGTCTATGGTGAAAATTATCTTACAACATCATTTAGATTTTGGAACAAAGTAAAATTATATTTTTCTAGGATACTAAATACTTGTAGAGTTGAGATCTATTACCAATAACTTATTAACATGTAATATTTCAGAAAATTCAACAATCTCCACAACATCTAATTACAAGCAATATTAGCTCACTAATGATTAACGTTTGGAAGTAATTTCTGGAGTTCTACTGAGAGGACGTGGCCAGTACATCCACGTTAGTTCAGAAATAGTTACCCACCGATGGCAGTGGATGAGGTCTCTCAAAATACTTATCGTGAATTGACTGAATTAGAAATGTCAGCCGTCGGAATCCAACTCAATTGTCGAACGGTTGGACGTTGACCATGAAACCTGAAGATGCTGAGTCCGAATTCTTGGGTAAGCAGTACTGAGGTGTCCAGCACTGGAACGAAGCGGCTTTTCACTACCAATTCACACATTTTGATGATTGCCTAACACAGACCAACTCTGGATGTCAAGTTGGAAAACCGCTTACTATTTCATATGGAAGACAGATAAAAGGGTAGAAACAGGTATCAGTTATTTTCTTTTAGTTAATGGTAATCTTTCGAAGCTTTCTCCAACTGTGAAGCTAAAGATTGAGTAGTAATTTGTTACGGTTAGTCTACCTTTAAGTCTTGAAGTTTCAGAATAATTAACAATTCGACTTTTATATTTCTAAACTAAATTCTTCACTTGTCATCACGGATAGTACTGTTACAAGTTGGCTTACTTTCCAGTTGGTTAACTTTTTTTCACTGTACTTACTGTAAAAGCTGACTATCTGGTTTTATACTAGCGTTAGATGCTACTTTGTTTGTTATTTGCTGACTGATCATTAACTTTTAGATTAGTTTAAAATCTACTATGCTGTTAAAAGTAAGCTAATGGTGTAAATGAATCATGACTGCTATTATTACTCGTTCGAGACTAATATTAACTAAGTTAACAATTACTGTTTTAAGGGTGTTTTAGCAAGTTATTAGTTTGTACACAGTGCTGTAAATGTGAAATCTAATTTTAAAAAGTCGATGAGTGAAGTCAAAAGATATGATTATCTTGAGATTATTTCATTATGTAGTCTAAACATAACAAGCTTGTTTATAACAGGTCATGACATTTTGTTTGTGTTTATGAAGTAGTTAAAGTAGACTTCTGACAAACCTACTATATATATATATATATATATATATATATATATATATATGCGTACACGCGCAAACAAAATCCATATTATAAGTGCGTAATCTGAAGAGTCTCATACTAGGACGAAGCAGCTGTCCAATACTTCCTGATTTTTAGTGGTTGTGTAACTCAGACCGATTCGCAATATCAAAGTTAAGATCTGTATTTTTCATTTCTATAATAATCCTTCAGTGGCTAGTATCACTAATGGGGTTACTGTACTCTCTAACTAGACGTTTTACATTATTTTATTGTCTAATTTTCATTATCATCTATGCATGTTTAATATTTACACTAAAAGAGTTCATTGTCTAAAAGTGGTGATAATTATCACCATTATAAATAAAATGCTGTAACCGTTATTATTTTACATTGTGATATGCTTGTTCATCTAGATCAATTTATTAGTCGATGTGGACTGGAATGAATAAGAGTATAATAAACAGTGACAAATAATTTTTATTATTGTTAATTTTCACATACTTTTGTGATGTAGAAAATGACTACTGATGGCGGTGTGGTCGTGTTGTGGGTCAAGTGAGTTGAGAACAGTCACATGATATATTTAGTATGTGGATAACGGTGAATACGATGTCGAGCGTTTTGTCCTATATAAGAGTAGTTGGTCAAATGTACTTGCAATCCACTGTTATACTCGAACAATCACCGTATTAGGGAGTTTAGTAGGTAAAGCGTTCGTCATTTGGAAGTGAGTGTACTTGTATACAACCTCAGCTTAAACAACAATAATGGAATGTGGTTTATCCAGCTGACGTGTGCAAAATAAAATTAAATACAAGTACTGAATTCCACAGCTAACCGCACTCTAACTTAACGAATTGTTAATATCTTGGCCATCTCCTGGCGTTGAATATATACAAATTAGAGATTGATTAATTGTTAACCTTAACATCAATCAAGAGAAAATTAAGGATCTCTACAAATAAATATTTCAGTTAGTTATTTTTATACAGACAAATAGCAAATTTTGCCTATTAAGAACTCAAAGTATACTTAAATAATAATTTAAGTGTTAAACACTTTCCTAATGTCCAGAACTGTAGCTGACCAGTCCCTGTTTCCACAAGCACAGCCCTTAGTGAAAAATATCTCTGAAACCTTTGTCCATACACTAGTACTTTTGGAATGTGACAACTGATAAATTCCGAATACAATGAAATGCATGCTCTGAATTCTACCACTTAATACATACGAGATTCACTAAAACTTCTGACCTAACAGAATGTAGATGCAATCCACTCAAGATAAATATGTCAGGACAAAGACTTTCGATTGAAATCCTAATAATAAACAACAGGAATTATAAGCTAACACTAAAACTTATTCGGTTATTCTACATTCCTTTAGGAACTGACCGGTATATGCAAATATAACAATAGAAATCCAACACAAGCTTATACGCCTAATTCACTAATTCTAAATTTTATACTAGATGAAAAGGAAGGTACCTTAAAATGTTATCCGTTTAATGATTCCTTTTACTCTCAACTACTATAGCTATTAAGTATACACAAATAAAAGACATACAACTGTTGAATCTTAGCTGAACGATCTTAATGAGCTTCTCGCTCTGGTCTCATAGAGGATGAAACAGATGTCTAATCGTCCCTGGTTTTCACTGGTATCTAACTAATATCAATATGTGACGAATACAAACAACTAAAGATTTTGTAATAATTTAATTTTCTATTTGAAATTTCGATTTCAGTGATCACTGCAATACCAAATTACAACAGTCAGTGTGTGCTCATCATCAACCGACTTCGGTTAAAATATCGGGACTATAGTGAAAATTGATCAGTGAAGCTAGGCTATGGAGCTATAAGAATGTGTGGCACATTGCATATTGACTGAATTTGGTTATGTAAACAATAGGATGTTAACTTAATGGTCCAAAGGTTAAGCACTCGCCGCGAACTCAAATATCGCGTGAATCGTTCACCGATGGGGACTTGGGCAGACGTCACTTAGAAGTCTCAAACGATTACAAAACAGATGTGTAGCACTTCATAGTTGTTATTTAAAAACAAATAACTGTAGAATTCACTAGATATTTAGTTGCAAATGATATGCTCACTAGAATTTTTTTTCGGTTTATGAAGTGATAAACGTAACAGTAAATGATAAAGATCTCAGTTTAATAAAGTACGGATGTATATTGTGATTCAAAAGGGATATTTTTCACTTTACATTTAGTATCAACGGTCACTGAATTGTAGCTTATGCATTCTATAGTGTTTATTCATGATATTACAAATAACGGAAATGGCTACAAATGTGACGTTGACTGTCATATCTTAATAGATCCCAGTGATTAGGAATTATAACTTCAAACTGCAAACTAGCGTTCTCCTGATAGACATATTATTATGTATAAAAGGATATTCTCTCCCAATACCTAAATTCAAATAACGGTTTCTTGATTAAAAAGATCAAAGGAAAAATAGGCCTGAAATTTAGCGTATTTTTATTTTGCTTGGACTTTGTGACTGTATGACAATAGCTGCTGTAGTAAATTTTTCATCTGAAGTTTTAATAATACCTGCAGATAATCAGATAAAAATGCAAACCATTTGATTAAAACAGTATCTGTCACTACACTTGGTAAGCTAGGGCAGCCATATTCTAAAAGCATGAATTTATGTAAAACTAAAATAATCAAATGACCAATGATAAACAGGATCAGGAAAACTGCAGACTTACATATACATATATACACCTTTTAGGAAGTACTTACTACTCAACCATCTCATCAGTATATTTATACGATATGTGCATGCGTCATATTTTATTAGCCTTATCTCACAGTCATTTATTTCCTTCTTAAAGTCTCTGACTTTATTATAAGCCTTCACCTTCTTTTGTACCTAATATCATATGATTGGTTACATTTCGCTTCTGACGAATGACCTGGAGAACACAAATTTAGTAATTGTCATTTGTGTTCTGACTGTTCAGAATCGTTGCTCTAGATATTTATTTTTTCCTTGTAATGTTGCTTTCATCACTCCTCAGTGCTTACTGTAGTCTATCGATCATCTGGGATTATATTAGGCTGCTCGATTTACCTATAAGAAACGGAGTATGTGGGACTTACTGGTTTATTATATTAATTAATTTACTATTATACTAGTGTATTTGAAGCATATCTCACTTTCATGTTCTGGATTCATCTTGATAGAGTATCATTTCGCTTATCAGTAGATGAAGTAAATCAAATAATGTTGCTAGCCAAAACTGTTATGACTTGTACTTGATAGCTTGGCTAGCGGCATACAACTTTAGTTCTCGAACGTTGTGAATCTTCCTAGTCGCAAATTTAGAAAACAGAAGACGAGTAGACAAAAACTTTATTCCAGTAAGACAGAGTGTCATGCACAAAATATTCGTATATTTATAGTTTTCTGTAACAACAAAATCAGAGTTATAATCCATCCAATAAGAAATAGGAAGTTTCAACTATTACTCAACCAGAACGTATCATATCGAGATTCTAGAAGGTTTTGTTGATTAGTGATTGGATGAACTGTCTCCGGCTCTTTCAAGGGTTCTGGAGGCTTCGCTGAGGTTCCACCAAAAACGTATTCTAAGATCTCATTTCTTTTATCAAAAATTTTAGAATATTTAATTATTGTTACAAATCTTCTAAGCATTTGGACCAACCAGGATTAAAAGTTACTTTCTAATTACTATTCATGAGAATTCATTTCTAATTTTCAAGCAGAATGTAAAGTATTATCATAGTTAATGATAGTTTGCACTAAAAATTTGTAATATTTTATTTACATTCGCATTTTCACTTTTAAAATGGGAGTGCCACCCATCAAGGTTTCTATGTATTCAATTGATTTTGCAATTTGTAGATTGTTTCATAAAATACACAGAGTTTTTTTAGTCAATAGACACCATTTTAACCAGTTTGTCTTGAACAAGTACAACCAATTCACACATTATGAAGCGATCGATTTATGACAGCAGTTTAAGAAGTCTGTTTGCTCGAATATTCAAAAAGTAATATCTTTGATGATAAACTAGTCACCATTCAGTTCATAAATATTCTTTGAATATTAATTTATTAAATGTGAGTTTGTTCATGAAGACAAACTAAAATCTAGCTAAATGGTTCGTAGATAAGTCCCAAGCAATTTAGACTACAAAATATCAGGCTACACACTTATCTGTTCCAGTTAATTAATTCAAACCTCTTGTGCTAAGAATAATTCATAATCTTTTCAATAATAAAAGGTATGAGCATAAAGATGGTCAAACTGGGATTAATCATACAGGATGTATACAACTTCACTATACAAAAATCTTACAATTAACCGGATATCATATTTCACTTCTATGAATTATTCGTTTTTGTTTTTGAAATGTGTATATGAATCGGGATGGTTATTTTTGTGAAGATTGGTATTTTTATTTGATTGAACACGTCACAGATTGGTGTCGGCAGAATATCATTAAAAACCAGAGTGCACTTGACAGCCGTTTCGTTCCAGTGTGGAACTCATCAGCAATGTGCACTTCAGATTCCGCCTCATGAGCTTTTGGTTAAGAAACACCTAACACTCTGCAGCCCACTAGTGACTAACTTCAGAATGTCCCTGAAGCTCAAGTGAGAAATCTTGACTACGAGAGTTCAGACTTCTTAGGAGTAAGACAGTTATCACCAATAACAATGAATGATCGTCGCTTTATACCACAAAGTGATAGAAGTGGGAATTCTACCATTAGATACTGACTCAGCGGTAAGGAGGGTTAGGTGTTTACATACCCGAAGCCCATGGGGCGGAATCTGGAGTGTGTACTGCTGAGGAGTTCCACATTAAAATGAAACGACTGTTCTGTGCTCACTGTTTTTCAATGGTACCCTACCAACATCAATCTGTGACATATTCAATCAAATGTGTATACGTTTCTTTACTTGTAACTTGAATGGGGACTGCACTTTAATAAGCCTAGTTCGAAATCTAACTGATTTGTGAAATGCCATGAAAATTTAACCATACCCAATATTAACCACCATTGTGTTCATACTTCACTTCTTTAATATGTTCAATGTTCTAGCAAATTTTATTTTCAATAGGCCTGGAAAAATAATTATATTTTGTCTTTATAACTATGTTTGCTTTTCTCTGCACAATCTTCATTAAAATAATATCTTAGTGAATTCTCTTTATCAGTATAAATCACATAATGGTCGTGTGTCAATACATAAATTTATATTCTGAAACAAAAAATTGTTTATCAGTTTAGTTTTTAGTTATTGTTGTATGAAATTGTTCACAATGGTTTAAAGAATTAAGACTACTGATAAAAGCATAGTTTTACTTATCATAATTCTATCCAGTTCATATAAATCATCACACAAAAGTTGACTACTTTGTAGTGTTCACCTTTTTTCTAATGAACCAGTATTTTTGTGCCATTTCTATATTTCACTTTCAACAAACGTACTACATTTCAAATAAGCCATTGTATTCAGTTGATAAAATCTATGAGTGATTGAAGTAGCCTTCAATTATTCTTGCTGATCAATTGTAATTATTATACTGTTTATTAAAATGTTTATTTGATTGAAATAGAATGTATAACTTTTCTTCTATAAATATAAACTATGCTTATTGAAAAGCATTAATAAATATAAAATGATGCATTACAAATATCATAATGAAAAAAAGAAACCAATGAACACTCTCTGATTACAATCATATAACTACCAACATTGATTGTTTATGCTTAAATTAAAGAAAACTGAAATACAAATATTTAGCCATATTGTATATTAATCTATTTTATGTTGATAAAAAGAATTTGAAACTAATTACTAATTTCACATACAAACATTAAGTGACCTATTTTATGTGTGAATATATCGAAGTTTACATTTCATTTACTTATTTATACAAATTCTTGTAAATAAAGATATGAAATAAGAAGAAGATTATCATTTAAATTTGAAATCTCATTTGAAGTATTTCATTAAAAATTATTTTATTTACTGATAACAATGAACATTTAACTAGTATACCAAATGCAAATGTAAGATTAGTTAACAATACTAATCAAGTTAATAAATCCATCTATTTGGTATAAATAATTACTACCTTAAAGATAGGCATGAACAGTTGGTTTCGTAAATGAAAAGGAAAATGTCAAATGATATCGATTCATTGAAGCGCTATTATTGTTAAATTAAAACCAACAAAAGAATATTGTGATTATTATAATATAATGTTAATCAATAAATATGTCGATCAAAAATGGAAATACATAAATAATTGAAACCGTTTGAAATTCTAATTAAATAAAGCTATTCAGTGCTTCTCGCATTCACTGGTGCTCTGCCAACATCAATCTGTTACGAATTCAGTCAGTTAAAAAAATTAATACCAATCTCCATAAACCACCTCAATTAAGTTACAATGATCGGGACACTAGTGACTAACTTCAGTATGTTCCGAATCTCTAGTGAAAGTTGTGACTGGTGGAGTTGAGACTTGTCGGAAATGAGGCAGTTATCAACAATGAAAATAAATAATCAATGTGCATAATGTAGACAAAAACAGCATTGACAAAGTTTTTACGAGAACTCCTAGGTTGATTACGAAGTTCAGTTTTGTCAATTGTCAGTAGACTGCGTCCGTACCCTGTGTTGGATTACCACACGCACCAGAAAATGAAGAACAAATTAAATCACTTTACTTGTGTGAAAACTCCACCCCGTTAGGCAACTTTCTTTAACCTGTATTTCGTGCTGCTTTATTGTTTCCTGCCTTTTTAATGACTTTTATTACATTCGTTTGTGTCATTATTAGAGCAGTTGTTAAATTTTGTTTCACAAATATGTTCATATATGTCATTCGATTGGTATATGTCGCTTTCCATGAATGCCCCCCCCCATTTTGTTTTACTTCATTTTAAGGCGATGTTGCATGCCAAATTACTTTGTTGTTTTGGGTGTCTGTCATAGTGATTTGATTAAGTTGATTGCAGACAAAATTTGGTTTCTTTATCTTTCAGAAACATATTTCTGCATTTACAAGTAACTGGTTTTATATTTTTTGCCACCTGTTTATCGTGTTGCAGATTGATTGTACAAAGTCATTGTATTTCTTTGAATGTATAAGAGAAGAGTTAAGGATTTACATGGAATTTGTGTTATTTTTATATATGGTACCACATTTGCACCAAAAATTGTATTATTAGTTATTCTGTTGCGGATTCATTCACAATTCGAGGACTTCTCACCTGCACGAAAATGAACACTTTTTAAATAGAAATAAACGTTGGTTTTTGAGTATAAGTCGAGTAAACAGTTTCTAGACATCAATAAATAATTTCCGGAACCACAATAGCCTATGTACTAGGAATACCTCACCGTTCTGCTCCAAAAGTCTAGACACTTAGAGGCGAGCACAAAATGATAAATTAGTTTGTAATAGCTAGCTTAATAGGGGGTAAGGAAGACTTGCCTATGGACAGAGATTCAGATGTCATCAGGAGCATCCTTCACGAGGTCGTTTTGCAGGGCAGGCCGTAGGTATTGCATCAGCTGACTAAATGAAAGTTGTGAGAAAAACAGGTACTGATTGTCTACTAAGGGCCAGAAGAAATATTTTGTGCAATCGGTGGAACATACTTAGAGTCTCTGACCATAACACGCTTCATATAAGGCAACAGGTGTATTTAAAGAGTTTGCATTATGGGTTTGTTTTCAGTTTAATCATACAGAAAGTTTGAAGTCAAATTTTAAGCAACTGAATCAGTTCACATCATAAAACGCGGGACTAGTCAGGCATTTGTGTTAAGTGCATGGCTATATGGAACAAAAATAATAAAATTAAAGGTCTTTTAAGCCTTAAAGTAACACTGTGAGCCAAACAACGGACTTCCAGGCACGACCTGCTTATATAAACCGAAACAAGCGGAAATATTTAACTGGGTATTAGGAGAGATTGTTGAAATTTAATTTCACGAACTGCTAGAAGTTTGACAACCATGGAAAACCAGAGAGTGGCTTTAGATAGTTGTTTCTCCCCAATGTGAGAATCTGCAGCAGTACACATTCAATACTCACTGCGAAATAACTGAATCGAAAATAACAGCCGTTGAAAGCCGGCTCAGTAATATAATTGTTAAGCTTTCTCTTCAATGCCTGAATACCCTGAGTTCCGTTCAATGATGGATTGTGTACATCCATTGCTCGAGAGTTTCTCAGTAGAATGAAGCAGCTATTCAGTGTCATTTCTCGGGTTACAATGGCTGTCTAACTCAGACCACCTCGTGATATCGGAAAAACATCAATTTTAGTAGTTATTATTAGTCCCTAAAATTATAACCTAGCCAGGATGCGGCAATATATGTCCTGTAGCTTTGAAATGATGTGTCAATACCCACATACCGTAGATACATCGATACTCGAAATTCTAGTGGTTTACCAAGGAGTAAAATATAGCCGTTTCTATCCTCATTTTCAAAGAGGACTCGTAGCAATACTTCAGTTGAAAGTTAAGTCCCAGAAAGTTTGGTAGTTTACCGCATGAGAGGGTAAATCAACCAGTACAACCTATTACGTGATCTTCAACATGCCATTTGGAAGGGAAGGTCCTATCTCACCAAAGAACTGCTGGTTTGGGACAGTTAGTAATAAAGTTGGAGCAAAATCATGTAGCATGAAGTTTACAGCTCACAACTAGAAAAAGAACTTTGAAGGGTGGAATTAAGAGTTATTCTTTTTCTTATCTTTCATAAAATACTTCCTGTTTAACCTAATTTGATAATAATAAATGTTCTGCTTTTTTATGCAAGTAAAATTTGCTTGACTACAACACCGAACGTGGGTTCAAAGACGAAGAGAGTTAATACCCTACTTGGCGAAGATTAAACAAGGAAACGAGGCACAGAAGATACGTATACACGTGGTCTGATTAGGAGTTTTTTTCTAAAACATTCACACGACCTCATATTTACTAGTTACAGTAATCACTCAGGAGAGCGAGATCTGCACCAAAGTGAACAAAGCTACCTTTGGTTAAGGGAAATCACCACCTGGAATGTCACAAAGAGCTGTTTTCATTCTTAATTGGTGATACCAATGGGACTATATGCTCACCTATACTTAACTAGCCAGATATTAAACTGAGAAGAATAATCTAGTGCAAACGCGATGTGGATTTGTAATAGTGGCTTGGAATCCAACAGAAAAAGCTGCCATACTGTGTACTTTGTACCCAATCAGTGAGTCTTTCAGTCTATGAATCCTGTGAATAAGGCATTCCAAACTGTTTCACTGAGCCTGTTCTGCATTTACTGATGACTGATAGCTCAGCCATCAGTAAAAATCATCCACTGGTAGCCTTTATATCCTTGACAACTCTCTATCTTTCAAAATTTAGGCAAACTGACAAGGCCATCCATTAACCAACTATTCAAACCTAAGAAGCACCCTAGAAAAATAAATGACCAAGGAGCAGCCACAAAGGTCATATCTTACTAGTTTTCACTTAAGATCTGCTGGGCCTAGATTACACTGACAGCCGATAGTTCCTAAGCTTGCATAACAAACCACTTCAAAAGCAAGGCTGTAACATCATGTGCATCTGCATAATACCCCACTGTCACCTTTGTTTGCTCCTATAATAACATTTACTTTCCCCTATTTTCAACACACCTAACTACGATCTTTACCTGCCACACAACTCTCTATACTCCTGATTTTTTTCTTGCCACCATTTTGTTGCCTCTTACTTCTGTTTTCTATCCTACCTCATCGCTTTTAAAAATCGAATTTTCGCTGTGTTACCTGATCTTTTATCTCGGCTCTCTATCCCGACTACTGAACTATGCCTGAAGGCATGTATACATTTAATTCAAATGCTGTTAACGAAGTAAAATTATCCAGACTTATCATAAGCAACATGTCACAGGCATCGATTTCATGCAACTTCCATGTAATAAAGATTGCTAGTTGTCATTTCTCACACTACTATCGCTAGTGATGAACTATTTTCGGCTAGACCAAATATTCGGTAGGCGAATATGCAGACGATTAAAGAGACAATATCTTTGGCGGACTGGGTGATCACTTCTTAGCCATCTATAGGAACGGCGGGAGGAGGTGCTAAGTAAGTTATAAATCTTTGATATTCAACGAACGTACCATGGACAACGTTGCATTAATCAAAAAATCGTCTACTGTGGGTTGACAAAGAAATGTATGTTCTGTCGTTTAAAAGAGAAAAGTTACATGGGATGACCATAATTTACTTAAGTCAGATGAAACTTAGACCGGAATCCAGATGACTAAGAAATCTTGTGACTATATGCTTAGAAACTGTAAAATAATCTACAAGTGATATATTTCCGGAAATTTTTCCAAATGATTGAAACTTTTGTTCTATAATACTTACAGCAGGAAGAGGAGAGAAATCTGAAAACCGACTCTGTTTAGAAATAGCCTACAAAACATAGTGAAGAGAAATTTTAATAAACAGGAATTGTTGGCAGACTACCTTATGCAATTCATACAGGGTAAAGTCACCATTCACACAGGATATCTTAATCTCTTAAAACCACCACACAGAAGCAATTATTACACAAAAACTTGACGTTTACAGCTGCCAGCGAAATTAAAATAAAAAAATCTATGGGACGAATAAAGTACGTCTTAGATTACTGGGAAACTAGCATCTCTCATTACAAACCTTCTAAATACATGCTTTGGTTCGCCTGTGGCCCAACTGATAAAACGCCATAGTCATCCCTGTCTTCCAAATAGGTGCGCTGCAAATCCGGGAGACAAGCACTTAGTAGGCCTAACTATAGTAGTTATTAAGACTTTTATCAGATAAATTACAGGCACCATTTTAATGAAAATCTTTAACACTTTGGAAAGCGCAATGCTTTAAGAAAAGATTAATAAAGTCTCACAAATCTATTTACAGCAAGGAATGGTGATACAATTTGAAAGATAGAAAGATCCTTATTGATATAGTCTCGAATGATTTCATCAGGGCTCAAAATAGCTCTTTTCTTCTAGGCTTCTTAAATATGAAAGAATATCTTTGCATAAATATGTTTATAAATAAAGAGTAAAAGCATATTCTCCTTAGCTGACATAATGCGAATTCGTTCAGTCAGGGCAAAAGAACACGCACTAAATAACGTCAAAAACCTGAAACGGCAACAGAAACAACTAGATACAGTAAATGGAATCCAGCTAGTTAATACTTCCTCGTCACTCGATAAACAAATAAATAACAAGTTTAAACTGCCAGGACTTTAGAGGTCGTGTGACTGGATACTTATCTACGAAAGAAACCAAGATGTCCAAGAAGAGTGAACGAGTAAATCAGTAAGTTTATAACAGCTTTAAACTGAAATTAAATCACCACGTACTCCTTAACAGCCCACTTTTATCTACCTGAGATCCACTCCGCTGTCTACTCTCTCACTCTCCACTATCCGGCCTACTGCCACTAGACGATCGCCTATTAGCTCTTACCACATTATTATAATTGTCGCCTTAATTCCATTATAACTATTATTATTTTTATATTATTTTCACTATCATCATCAACAGTTCTCTATATATAACCGCCTAAAATCGATATTCTATTTGCTTTCCTTCCATTTGTTATCCAACATATCCCTTCTCAATTCTCCACTATTCCCCTCGCTTTTTTACCTATGTACTTCTGACTTCCCAGTGAAGAAGAAATGGGGAAAATAACAAACTAAAAATTAAGAAAAGATTAACAATATATATGTACATAAGAATAGCAGGTAACCTTTAAAAAGCACATATAACCAAAAACGAAGAGAGGTTCGTATCATTCTCATGCATGTTAAATAAACTTTCTCCTTTAACATTATTTTCTGAAAGTTGCATTATAACAGTTGAATATTCATTTACTGAAATTGTTAAACTGTGGGCAAGATAAATAGGTTCAAAAAATTATGATAAATTATTACGCAAAGTACTTTACGGAATACAGGCTAGCATAAATCAGAAATGAAGGGAGGGAACAAGTCTGTTATGTAGGATATTCATCTGCAATATGCGGGAGAAGGAGAAGAATTCGTCCACAGTAAAAGGAACTGGGGGAAATTTTAATGCAGAAAACAAACTTTGTAGAAAGAAGAAAAGGAGCTTGAATATCTCAGTTTTCATTTTATTTCCCTGTCCATCAACTTTATTTTCTTTTTTCATCAGCCAGAGTGCTTACTCAGAACAATGGAGACAATCAGTTTAATAACTACCATGGGACATCACCGAAGACCTGAAACCAAACATGTAGCATCAAAACGCCAGTACTAATCAACCGGCGGGTATATACCAGCTCGTCAAAATTATATTCGGCACATTGGATATTGGGTTGCGGCACATTCAATACTGGTCGCTACTCTCCCATGTGGTTTTGTATGGGTAAGTCATGTCCCCAGTTTGTTTATTGTTAACTTCTAGTCATAAAATAATAACTTCTTCGCGCTACTTAAAGTGTAAAATCAGTTGTATGTTTGATTTTATAAGGCGACTCAGTTGATTTTTATGTCATTGATTCCAGCACTCGCCACAATCAAAACAATTATCGTAAAAGTGGAAGCTAACAATTATTTCCTAAATTTATAAGCAAAGGGACAAGAAAAGTATTGTCAGATACAGGCCTGCAATAGTGTTTTCAATGCTACCTAAGGTTTTAAAAAGTAATATGGATAGTCAAATACATAAATTTACTAATATGCACAACCTATTACATCAAGTATAACACAGCTTTCGGTAACGTAGATCCTGTCGTACAAGAATTCTGTTTCCATGAGACGATTGAACTACATTTTCTGACAAACATCCTGGTACATGCAGTGTTTTTGAACTTCTCTAAGACGTTTAACTACCCCACAACCTTTTAATTCAAAAGGCAACCATTATAGGTTTCACAGAACAACTGCTATCGTGGCTTCAGATCTGCCTTCTAGAAAAGATGTTCCTTCTCATATCCATGGGCTATCTCCCATTAACTTATACCATAGTAGCAAACCAATCGGATTTGTGAACAGTTCTTCAAGGTTACTGCGCACACGAAATCATTATTCTGGTGCTAGAGAGCAAGTTTCGCAATTTAGATAAAGTTACGTATAAAAAAATGTAGTAAGTGCATTTTTCGACCTCCTGAGTGCGGCTGAAGATGTACATTCGGATGAGGTCTTTTTCAGTAAATTTAAAGTAACGATAGATCATATGTTAACCATTATCTAATATTATTAAAAGACATAAAAACATGGCGATTCAAGTAAATATACTAAATTCGCATGATTAATAACCCCTTCAAAGTCATTTAATGTGCCGGTGCTTCCAAATTTGAATAATGCGGTAAAGAAGCTTCTCTGTATGACTAAATAACGTGTTCCCGCTCTATCCAAAGTACAGCCTTAAGTATATACTCAACATGCTTCACATTTGCTTTTACAAGGTATGTGGTCATATGGATCGTAGGGAAAATGTTACATAGTCTTGCGAACGAGCTTCTTTGTCGTTTTTCATTCATATTTAAAAATAGTGAAGCACTAGATAACTTCGAAATGTTTATTAATAAAGCAAATTTGATATATCTGGCGCAAATTTTCTTGTTTTCGCATCTTGACAATACTAGGTTTTGGTTACAATATGCTGTTTTCTCATTGACCAAAGTTACACCAAAGTGTTCTTTCAAAGCTGCCACTATAGCATAGTTCTCCGTATTACTGCACTGCATTTAGTATCCAAACAAACTACTATATAAGTGGGAAACGAATAATTAGTGTCTCAAAGGAACAAAATCTTGGTTCATTTTTTACCGACAGGTTGGACGCTCGGGAGAATTACTGAGTTAAAAGCCGCGTAGGCACACATCACGCTACACCGATTTCATCGGCAGCTGACTGTGTCGATACTTGAACTACTCTTGAGAATATTTAAGACTCCCATCGAACCACAGTTGGGAACTCACAATTTTGTTCCTTCCTCTGCTTTCAGAAAGGATGCCAACCTCTTGGGGAGGGGTACAGAGACAGGGCACTAAGGGGGTTACTGGACTCAGCAACAAGAAATGTACCAATTAGCGTTGTTTTCCTCGAGTTTAGGGAGAGATTTAATTATAAATTAATATATTCTGATTACACCCGGACTCAAATGAAATAACGCTCGCCACACCGCGTACTCTTATATCATGAAGAAACCCACTGACCATTTTCCTTCACTTAGAGCACTGCCTGATGCAGTAACTGTAGTCTTCACATCAGGAAGTTTTAAGAAAAAATTTGATAATTGTATATTCCACTACGGTATACGAAAAGCCTATTGAACAAGCTACTAATTCTATTTGCTCGATCATCTCATTCCGTAGCAGTATAACTTCTCTATCACTTTCTTAATAATCATTTAAATTCTAATTCTCTCTTATATATTCTATGGTAACTTTTCAAACTTTATCGATGAACCTGAATGCCTAGGATTACAAGCAGATGAATTCCAAAATATATGTAAAGGAAAAACGCATACAATAATAATAAAGGGAATAGCGAAAGAACAAGGGAGATAGTTAACAATTCTAAAAGGTTATAAAAAACCGCTTGAACTATTAGTACTAGAGCAGTCTTGTAGCTAGATACCTATTATTAGACGAAACTAAACAATCGGAACCAAAACCAATAAATCCAATACGCGGACGCGAAGAAATCAATCGGTCTACAATAACTTTGTATACTGATATTGGATCTGAAATGGAGGGAGCAATATCAATTGTCTCAGTGATAACACCCTTCCTAAGACTATCACAAAATATTAAGAAGCTAGTGCTAGCTTGTATGTGCGCTATTAATATAAAGTCTAGCTGTGTACACAGTGTCAGTTCAAATATAAGACAAATAAGATAAACGCAGATTCATGTAACTGTATTTCATTGGATTTTCAATCTGATTTAGTAAGTGCATAACACCAAGACGATCCAAATGGACCAACCTGTTTGTCGTGTGAAAAACGATTATTTATAGAAGTTGGACGAAATAGCTTGAATTGCTGCAGCTTTATACCTCAGACACTCCAGAACAATAAAAAAAACAGCTACCGAATTTCAAGTGCAAATAAATCAGTTGATTTCTACTAGCTTATCACAAATATATAGGATATTTTGTAATTCATTTATACTACCGCTATTCATCTAAGCTGATTACAATTTTCATATAGTAAATGATTTGACCGTATACTCTACTGATTTAGTCTTTAGCAAATGGAATGATATGTCAAGCCCGTTGTTATAGTGTCTTGTCCACTAGATTACTTTTATTATTATTATTATTATTATTATTATTATTATTATTATTATTATTATTATTATTATTGGTTATTGTTACCATACTAATCATACAAAATTGTCATGATGAAGAATTTTCTTTATGCCGATTAATCCCCAATTAGCAAATCCTGTTTTTAATTAGTGGCGCGAGTAGTTAATTTGATCGTCATTGAATGCATAATAATATTTCTATATTTTATTTATTTTAGCCATATCGTGGAACTGACTTAATTACAGCGTTATGATTTTGACATCTTTCATGCAAATTTTGCCTCATATGAATCAAGTTCAAGAAGTTATTAATTACTACCTTTTTAATGTCTTTTGAAACCTAGTACGCGTCGTAACTTATTTCTTTCTTAAACACTCATTAAGATACTGTTCATAACAATCCCCTTCTGATCATTAGTGTAGGCTTAGTCAAAATTCAGTACGGAATTATGGGTCGTCATAGACCAACAACAAAATGTAGGCAGCATATTAAACCTGAAATGAAGCAGAATGAGTCATTTGAAAAATATTATAGAAGTCAGGGTATCGTTCCTGAGGATGAATGGGCGGATTTCATAAGCTGTTTGAAGAGAGATCTGCCTATCACATTTCGTGTAACAGGATTTCGAGATCAAAACAAAGAACTGTTACGACTTATTAAGCAAAAATTTCGAAAAGATATATTTGAGATGAAGCATTATATGTATGATGAAAACGATCAAACGAATGGTACTTTTGAACCATTGTCTTGGTATCCGAATCAAATGGCATGGCAGCTGAGTGCTAGTAAATATGCAGTTCGCAAAACAGAAGAGCTGCGGACTTTACAGCAATTCCTCGTTTCTGAGACAGAGTCGGGTAAGCTAGATCTTTACAGTCTTTCGTGCCAGAGTAGGGTATTTGTAATTTCTTCCTTGTTGTTTAAATACATAACTTTTATGAAACACTGCTTTTTCGAAGTTTTCAAACCAACTTTTTTCCGGAAATCACTATGTATCTCTTTACCAAATGAATAAGAATGGTAGTCAAAAATATTCGCTCATAATATTAGTACTATTCGCCTTACTATCCTTTACATTAGTTTAAATTGAAAGTAGTTTGTTATTTATACCCACAGGGTTTCCAATAACCACTGTGAGCTCTAACTTCGTGTGACTTGGAAAATATTTATAAGGAAGGTGGAAAACTGAACTTTAAGAAAATGTTCCTGCAAATAAAATGTCCTAACGTAAGCCAATTAATCATCATAACTTTACTAAACATCTGGATTGGATGTTTAATGTTTTCACTATTCGCGGTTAATGCTTTGATTAAATATTTACAGTTTTAATATGTACTCTATCATCGATGGTTTCACAGCTATAGAGTAATACATGGTACTGTCTTTTCAGCATTTTGATAGGATATATGTGGCCTGTAAGTTGCCAAACTAAGACAAGTTCTTTGCGTACTGAGACTTTGTCGGTTGCAGAATTACCAGGCTTAACAAGACTCAAGATAAGTAATGTAATTGATTTATCCCACTAATTTAATTTAGAATCCCTAAACTAGGTATTAATGAGGCCCACTACCCAGGCAATATCTTGCATTTTACGCAGCAGCACATTCTCTCCGTTTTTCCGTGTTGTTATAGTCTATCAAATAGAAATAGTTCATGGTCCATAGTCTTGAAAGAATCCTCAGGCATATGATTGACTCTTGGTTAACCACACAATAAAATAGATACTTATAATAACCTTTCCATAACAAATGAGGTTGAAATAGAGAAACCGTACCATCTCAAAAAACACCATTTGCTTTTGTTAATTCAGGAGGTAGCCCATTTTTAACTCTAATTCAGTTTATGATGCCTAAGTATAGAGTGTTTACTTACGTGGTGTACACCTCCTGATGGACTGTGTACTCAATAAGGTTTTGAAGCACCACTCGCTTGTCTGTCTGATTGAACTGAATTGAAAATATTCTGACTGCTAACACCTAATTGTTATGAATAGAACTTGTTCGAAGTATTGGACATCATTTACGTCTTCTGAACGACTTGTTCTTGCTTAGTTTTGACTTATTTACGGCCTAAAATGAGTGAGAAACAAGAGGTCACTGACTGATATGCTTGGGTAAGACACTGTTTTCTTAACCCGAGAATGCAGTCATTTCCATATGGAGTACCTGCAAACTGTATTTCATTTATTGTAACAATCTAATGTGTATTTATGTGTTTATTAGGTAACATTAGTCGTCAAGAGGCCGTGAGTATGTTACCTCCACTGCTTTTGGATATTCGTTCACACCATACTATCCTTGATTTATGTGCTGCACCTGGATCAAAATCTGCTCAGCTAGTTGAATTATTGCATTCTGATGCTGAGGCAATTCTATCAAAAAGTGATTCCGAAAGTGCTCCAAAGTATATAGAACCTACAGGAATGGTTATTGCAAATGATGTTGACCAGAGAAGATGCTATATGATGGTTCACCAAGTGAAACGTTTACAAAGCCCTTGTGTTGTAATCACTCAAGAAGACGCATCATGCTTCCCACGTTTGTATCTCACACTGTCATCGGACGAAATGGTTTGTTCATTATATGTTCTTATAAATAATAAAGTAACGTAAATGAAATTCACAGATAAATGAATTTAGATAGCTTTTTTTCTCTCTTCTGTAAGTTCTTAGATTTGGGGTTTTTATTAATCAATACCTTTATTGAATTGAATTACTTTGAGTTATTATTAACTTACTTTTTGGTTTACTGTTTCATGGCATTAGAATCATTGACAAATTATCCACTTGTTAATGAATAGAATAACAGTAATATATGTTAACGACCGTGTATGTACTTTTCATGTTCGTATAAACTAGTATAGCTTTAGGCATCCCATTTTTATAAGTACCAACAAGCATGAATGGGTTGATTTTAAAAATATTCAAAAAGGGGGGCGGGTAAAGTTCTTTTTCTTACATCATCTAACCATAAAAATGCGTTTGTCAGTCTAATCTATACAATACGTATATATCAGCCTCCAATGTCGTTATTATATTTCTCTTTTTGTTTAACTTGTAACTTTAAGAATATTCTTCCAGTTGTGGATTAATTCTTCTTTGTGGAGTATTGTTCAACTGACGCTTGTTTTATAACAAGCTAGTTAAATGAAATTTCAATAAGTAGTTTTTCTTAATAAAAATATCCAACTTGCATGTATGGGATTATTTATCACATCTATCGTGAATCATCTTAAAGTGCTCTGTATGGCTTATTGCCGAATAGCTTTTTAAAGTTTATGACTCAGAAAGTTCTGAATAACTTTTCCCAACCCGTTTAAAAACTTTTAGTCTGTTATTTTTAGACTGGTCAAAGAGATTTACGTCAGCTAGTTTTCGATCGTGTTTTAGCTGACGTACCTTGCAGTGGAGATGGGACGCTACGCAAAAACCCTGACCTTTGGTTACGGTGGTCGCCTAATTTGGGTATTGGTGAGCATCCTTTACAATGTAGAATCCTAAAGAGGGGTCTTGAGCTTCTACGTGATCCAGTTGGGGATTCTACAAACTATTCCCGACTTGTCTATTCTACTTGTAGTTTTAATCCAGTTGAAAATGAGGCTGTTGTCGCTTCAATACTACAGGCCTGTCGTGGAGCAGTTCGGTTAATTGAGCCGGAACTTTTAGAGTGCGTGTTGCCAGATCCTTCCAAAAACAAATGTTCTAATGGGCATAAGTTTAAAGCCAGATTGGGTCTAAACAATTGGCGTGTGATGGACAAGAAAGGAGTTTGGTTCACTTCATATGACGAAGTTCCTACAGGGTATTTGCATGTTTTTCACTGTATTTCATTACGTATATTTCGGATTTAAATTTATAAATTTCATCATCATTTAGTTTTTTCACTCTACATAGCTCATAACAATAGATTTCAATTTTTGTACAAAAGAATAGCTAAGTATTGTTGAGCTTTATTGTGAATAAGAAAGTGTCTACAGTGTGGTGGTTTTGCGATATTAGCACTCCACTTTCAAAACTGTTAGTGAGTTTGAATTTTTCTTGTTTTTGATTAACTGGTACGTGTCTGCAGTTGTCGAATTGTGTGGATTAATCAAAGCTTAGTATATGAACATGTTTGTTGTTTCTGGAAGTTGCATCAGCTTTGTGCTTTAAATTGAAGCTCCTAGTCGTCATCAGTTGTTCGTTTGTAGTCATGGAATAAGTTTCGACATCTTGATTATTATTCTGCACTTCATTAACATACCCAATTAAATTGTCACATTTATTATTATTGTTTGCTGGTTTACTGAATTAAATGTTCATTTCGATACATCGGTTTCCTACATCTATCAGCTATTATAAATTTTGAGATAATTGTCTTATGGTATGCTTACTTTTACGAAGACATTATACGTGGAAACGAAGTGGCTTGTTATTTTTAACGTCAGTGAAGTTAACTATAACAAAGAAAATAGCTCCGAATTCATTAGATAATTAGGATGCGATTGTCCAAATGTTCATTAGTTAATTCTTACCTTGGTTCTCTCTACTTTTGCTTACATTAAGATATAATATAGTATTTACAAAGATATGCCGCATACCCCTATTCCAACTTACTTTATCAGGGTACTTGCTTGTCAGATACTCAGCTCATTGTAACTTATATGAAGCAGTGTCATCTGCGTTTCTGCCAGACTTACAATGTACATTTTGACGTTGACAAGAGCGGAAAAAGATGCAAGCAAACATTCTGTGTGTACTAGGTATCGTGATATTACTACACTTCTTACACTGGTATATATGTAGTGGATTTGAACTTTCAACCCAGTAGTTGAAAGTTGGATTCTTTAACCACTAGACTACGACTCCAAATTAATGGGTCATCATGACCTGCCTAAAATGTAGTTCCTTTCTCTTTTTTCCGCCTGCATATATCACACTTATAAGTAGAAAACCGCATTACACTTTACAAGTTCATAAATCTGTAATAAAAATGTCCCTTGTTTTTTGACATAATCCTCATTTATGGACTCCGCCTACTAGGTGCTAATAATAGTTTCTTTCATCCTTGTTAACATTTTACCTCTAATACATTTCGTTTAAAAAACAGATAACCAATTAATACTACCGAGTGTCCCGACCGTAGCTGCTACCATGACGTGGTGGTCGGGCTTGCCTATCGTGATGACCCAACTGAGCTATATTGGCTCGAACGCATGTTCCTCAAGGTCCTACCATGCCAAGCAGGTCTTTTGGAGAGCGATAAGACTAAAGGCAGCAACCTAAGATCTGAGGGCGAAGTCATACTGCTGACTGCAGCGAGGTGTGACAGCAGTAAGGTGTTTCCCTCGGATAACCAGCATCTGCAGCGATGCTGCCTTCTTAACGAAAGGAAGGGGTTAGAAAAGGTCGACCCTAAAAATGTCACACCTCACCTTACTCCACGGATTTCTGTCTCCGGCAGTAAGGCCTTCTAAAGAACGGAGCTAACACTTCAAAAACTCCCTATAACAAGGCGTGCGTGATCGGCCTCAAGCAGTTGTCCCTTGGGCTCTGCTATCGCGCTCCAAGGTCACTATGACCAATTTTAACCCAGTTTCTTTTTCAGGTACCTCAAGAAGCAACATCCTCCCATGGTGTGGGCAGCCAGGAAGTCAAAATTGCCCTCATACCTCTAACAGCACACGAGATCATCTTGTTCGAGGTCAAATCTCACCATCTCTTAATAACTATCTTATCACCATGCCTATTCCTTCTAACACAATTTTATCGCCTCGCGCCTCTAACGCTAATGATTTGAGTTCACGAAACGTTATTCCTGGTCTCCTAGAACCACGCACTAAGTTAGATATTGGAGCTTTCAACGTTCGAACGTTATGTCAAATAGGACAACAGGCTTCCTTAGCCATGACTCTAGAATCCCGCTCCATCGATATCTGCTGCATCTCTGAAACGCGTGTACAGGATCCAAGCACAGTCATTCGCTTGACCTCACCTTGTGAAAATAAAGAACCGGCTCGGTCCACTCTTTGTGTTTCCGGGAACCTCACCGCTACCACTCGAGGCCTTGCTGGCGTAGGCACAGCACTAATTTCAAAAGCTGAGCAGGCTTTTCTCGACTGGATTCCAATAGACAGTCGCTTGTGCGCTGTCCATTCTAAATGGAACGGTAAGGACTCGTAAAGATAGGGACACACGCCGTTGTCTCTTTGTTGTCTCTGCCTATGCTCCACTGACTGCAGCTCAGATAAAGTTAAAGATGAATTTTACAGAAAGCTTTCTGACCTTCTATGTAAAGCTAAGCGCACCGATGTTGTAATAGTGGCAGGGTGATTTTAATGCCCAAGTAGGTAGACTAGGTGAAACCGAAAGGCACCTAGGTGGATCCTACGGTATTGAGGCTCAACGAACAGACAATGGCGACCGGTTACTACAACTTTGCTCAGATAAGCGTTTATTTCTCGCAAGCACCAACTCTAAGCATACGGAAAAACATCGGTTGACTGATGGGCAAAACACTTTAGGGAACAGTTCAACTGTCCCTCAGCATCATCCCTGTTACCCACCATCCCCAAACAATGTGAATGGCAAATTAACATTGGTCCCCCAAGTCTTAGTGAAGTTGGGAAGGCTATAGGAAACTTAAAGCAAGGAAGAGCAGCAGGATCAGATGGATTAACCCCTGAGATATTTAAGGACGGTGGTCCAGCTGTAACAGCGAAATTAAATGAGATTTTGGCTAGAATCTGGGAACTGGACGTAATCCATTCTAACTGGTCTCGAACACTAATCGCCCCAATCCATAAAAAAGGACAAAGGTCTTCTTGTGACAATTACCGAGGAATCAACTTCACAAATATAGCGTCGAAAATATTGGCTTCAATAATACTTCGACATCTAACTAAAGCTCGTGAAGAGCAAACTCGAGAAAACCAAGGTGGTTTCAGACCTGGATGTGGTTGTATAGACCGAATATTCACACCTCGGCAGGTTCTGGAACATAGGCACACTTTCAGACGCCCAACAATAGCTGTATTCCTTGACCTTAAGGCGGCGTTTGACTCTATTGATTGTAAGGTTATGTGGCAATGTCTACCACTGAAAGGCATACCGGAGAAGTACATTAACCTTATACAAGCTCTCTACTTGAACACCACATGTCATGTTAGAGCTTGTGGCAGATTGTCGTCGGAATTGATCACTTCTAGTGGTGTCCGTCGAGGTTGTCGGTTTCCCCATTTTTATTTAATTTTATCATGGACATACTTGTAGAGTTAACATTGTCATCGTCTGATTTTTCTGGGGTTGACCTCCTCCCAGGAGATAAACTTGCTGACTTAGAATATGCAGATGATATAGTTCTATTGAGTGAAGATTCTGACAAAATGCAGTATTTTTCGACAACCTTAAACATGAACGTAAGCATGTTTGGGATGCGATTCTCCCCATCTAAATGCAAAATGCTGCTTCAGGACTGGCCTAATTCGGCAGCAAAGTTAGTGATAGGAAGTGAAAGCTATTGAATGCGTTAACCGCTTTACTTATCTCGGGAGCCTCATCAGTCCTGATGGTCTGGTGTCCGATGAAATCTCGGCCCGTATACATAAGACCCGATCAGCTTTTGCCAACCTGCGTCACTTGTGGCGTAGGCGAGACATTCGTTTAATGACGAAAGGACGCGTTTACTGTGCAGCAGTCAGATCCGTTTTACTTTATGGATGTGAAACATGGCCTTAAAGGATAGAGGATATTCTTAGGATTCCTAGTATTCGATCATATATGTCTCCGAAACATTGCTCGTGTTTGCTGGGACCACCGAGTAAGCAATTCGTGGATTAGGAGTAGAGTACTAGGTAAATACGGTAAGTCTACTGATGAAGTATTGAATCTTCGCCAGCTGAGGTGGTTAGGACATATGTTACGTATGCCTGACCACCGTCTACCTCGACGAGCAATGTTGTCTGTTGTAGGAGTAGGCTGGAAGAAAGCTAGGGGTGGCCAAACGAAAACATGGCACCAGTCCATGAAGTCATTGACAATTGGGCTGAGCCATGTTAATAGATGTAGACTACCTGGTTGGGGCCCACACGATGATCGTAACAAATGGTTTGAAACTTTAGGTGATATGGCTCAAAATCGTTGACAATGGCGCAGGTGCATCCACTCCTTGTCTTCCTCTAAATTTTAGTTTTCGAGCTTCTCATAATTTTTTCTTTACTAAATCACTTTTTTATTACGAATCTTATCTCTGATCTCTATGCCTTTCGATTAGTACTTATTCTGTTACTACCTCCCCTACTCTTGGATTTGGTCCGACAATTTAATCTCTATCTGCTAATTGAGGCATGGCAACTTGAACTGATGTACGCATGTACGAAGTTCTACGTTGTTACTGATTGACTACCGAGTGTCAACCAATCATCTTTACAATAATCCACTTTCCTGTAATCAGGTCAGATTTAATTTAATATAAATATGATGCATGAAATATGATTGACATTTCCACTCACACAATAGGTGGTTGCTACTTTGAGTATTGTATTCAAATCACCTTATTTTCAATTGTATTTTCTCTCTTAATGCAAAGTTTTCATTATCAAACGTATAATTCTTTAAACGCCGACGTGTACTAATACCTCTACTTTTTGTTTTCTGCCTTGTATAATCGATAGCCAACGGAATCACATATACCCTTCTTTATTTCCTCCATCTAATGTAGCAGATCTACATTTAGAACGTTGCAGACGCATTTTACCTCATGATCAAAACACTGGTGGGTTTTTCATAGCTGTTCTGGAGAAAATTGCACCTTTGCCTTGGATGAATACTACAAAACGAGAAATTGCTGTACATGACCATAAAATTAGCCAAACAGAATCACAATGTGAACAAAAAGATCATGATTCAAGTAAGATTTGAGGTTTTGGCGTGGTTACATGAATTGCGTTTTTCATGATACGTTTTAATTTTGTGACAAACGTACGTTACATTTGTACTGGAAGAGAAGAAATGTTGTTGGAAGCACTTGTGCTCACTTACTGGAATTGAAAAATGTTAAATATAGCGTTTTAATACAACATACTGTGAGCATTTGATCTGTAGATAGACAAATGCTATTTTGTAATGTAATTATTATGCGGACAATGAAGTAGTTACACATAATCAAGCGGTGAGCGAAAATTGTGAATAACATTGGTTCGTCATCAACTGTTTATGACACGAGAGGATTTATTTGTTTTTTCTATGGATTTTAGTGTAAAATAGGAAGAAATATAATACGTAGTACTGATACTTACAATTTAAAGTCTCATTGATAGCTTATTTTCAATTAATGGAAAAGTTAGATTTGCAATTGTAATAGATCCCCAAAGTGAACATGTTTATCCAGAGATGTTCAGATATCTATGGACATTGTTTTTGGCTACAATGCGTTCAAACCTAAATCTTTCAAATTTTTCGGTTTAATTATTAAGTTATATACAGCCTGACCTACCATTATTTGCTAATCAACTTTATTTTCTCTTACGTAGGACCATCACATGTTGCTAAAAAATCTCGTATCTTTCATGAAAATGGATTCACTTACTTAGATCCTACTTTAAACCCAATTTGGCTAACGATCCGTGATTATTATAAAATACAAGATAGGTCAAACTATAATGCTGGATCTTCTTCACAGCTGTTTTGTGCAGATAACTTACTTTCACGATTGGGGGCAGAAGGAAATCTCTCTCGCTTTCTTTACTATACAAATAGTCTCGTCAAAAACATGATGTCGACAAATATGGAAAGAGGTTCGTCTAATATTTTCTTACTATTACCGTTAATGAAATCGTATAAAGTGCTGATCACAAAGTCTGGTGAAATATTTAAAACATACTATTTTGACACTATTGTTCTTATTACTACTTCAGATGTCAAGTAAATCATATTTAATCAGTTGTAGTTAGAATTAGTAATTATTTCTGTTTTATCTCATTTCTAGATCAAGAACTCTGAAGCATATTACTAAAATACTAATTTTGTAAACCACCATGATTTCTTAGAATGAGCTTGTATCTTCCCGTTGATTTGTTATGAATTGAAACCTGTCATCCTCTGTTACATCATGATTTCTGTATATGGTATGATTAAGCTTTTTATTCATCGGAACGATAACTGAAAACGATCATTTCTCCTTTCATTCAGAATGTAAATATTTTCCCAAATAAAGATAGCTTACTGTAATAATTTAACCTTACTCGTTATCAACACAAGAGATTTATGTTTTGAAGTGACAAAAATAAAAATGACCATCAAAGCGGTAGAAGAAATGCTCTCTTACTACCTACTTTTTTCAATGTTTTATTTTGTCCGATTTTAGTTTGTGTTGTAAATTACTTATTGGTTATAAGCATATCTCATCAACACTATAATGGTGGTTGATTTATACTCAATTTCAAGTAGCAAAACTTAAAATGATAAGCCTAGCATATCTATCTTCGAATGAATCATACCTTCGAAATATGGCCTGACGTAAAAGTTCCTGTATATATAAGGGTACACTCTTGTATTCTTTGGTGTGATTCAGTTATAGATGCAAGCTCCAACGCTTAACAAGCATTCTATCCAAATGGAGAATTCGAAAACTTCTCTGGAGATCCTGTTGCCATTAGTAGAATAAAAATTAACAGCTCATCCGTATACATACGCTACTGGACTGATCCATATATGGATATACTGACTATACTCAGTTGATCCCTTCCCCAATACTTCTGTCTCACCTTGCTACAGAATATAATCTATCATGATTTTGCACTCTAGCGTTTTAACACAATAAATCGAACACATAATTTGTTTCTTATCGAATAAAGATTTCGCTACTGCAAGGTGGATTGTGTTTTTTTAATCTTGAGAAACGGTAGTCGGACTTAGATATCCTGATTAACGTCTGGATTATATTGGCTGGAATTCTTTTTCCTTTAGGTCCTACCGTATCAGGCTAGTCGATCGACGAGCTGTAATATTAGAAACAACACAGTTTATGGAAGTAGATGCGATTCGTCGTTTTTCGGAATACTACTTACATATCATAGTAAAATGAAATGCGGATTACCGGAGTTAGAGAACGATCACTAGGTAGAGACAGCAGTCCAGTTGCTAAGATTGAGAATTGTCATTAACAAAAATGATTGTAGCATATGTTACACACGTTTAACCACTCTCTACTTTGGAGAAAACGCTGACTCAGAGTAATCTGTGGGTTATGGGCCTCCAAAGAAAAATATCACACCAGTCACTGACTTTTGGTAGGTTTAGAACACTTGGTTCTTGTCTACATGATTGTCACGGTCAGTATTTGGAGACGGCGAGCGTTATGCCTCACAATCGGCCAGCGTGGCTCAGACATACTCACTCCTTGTCTTTTGCAAAAATAACCTTACTACTTGTAAGTAGTAAAAAATAGCTAATAAAATACATGTTGGCTACTGTTGTATAGGTTAGTTGTAAAAACCATGTCATTATTTAATCTTTTAAATAACTTCTGTCGAAGTCTTTAATATTTGTGATGTAACTAAAATCATTCATAACATTTTTGCAATCTTATTCACAGTTATTTTAAACAGAGTGCAGCGGGAGGGGGGGGGAATGAAATATCGCTAACATTTCATAAAACGTATTTCCAATCATATGGATATTATCACTTTACTCATATATTTTTGCGTTTAGGAGTTAAAATAGTCAATACTGGTGTTCGAATGTTTTCAACAGTGGAAGATAAACAATTTGAAGGATATCGTTTACTACAAGATGGTATTGAAGTAGCTGATGCTTATATACCCTTTTCAAGTGATCGTCGTGTCCATCTTACTCCAAATGAATATTGTGATTTAGTACTATTGTTAGAGTATGAAATGCCTCTGTTAAGTCTTATGACCGAGTCAACTCGTCGTCAATGTGAAAATATATCACCCGGCCCTGTTTTAATTGATTACACACCTAATAATACTGGTGTCACAAATGATGTAAGTTTATTTTCTTCTGTCTGTACTATGTTTTGTAATATATTGTAGTTTTTTTGCAGTGACTAGGTATTTAGTTACAAATTTGCATGGTATGTTCTGCATTAAGAATTTATATCGGAACTGAAGATATGAATCGCTGCTATAAGTCAGCTAGTCATGTGCAACTTATAACTTGACACATGTTCATCCGTCTGAGTTACCATACCACATATTAACAAGATTAATAGTACGCTATAGTTCGACAGAAGGAAATGAAACAAACGTATTTATGAAAGAATAGTTGGTGTTAGGTACTATGAATAAGTATAAAGTGAATACAACCACTGGCCGATTCTGAGCCATGTCACCCAGTGTCCCCAGCCACTGATGGCGATTATTGCACTGAGCCTTACCAGGTAGACTGCATATACCAATATTGCTCAGTCTAAGGCTTAGCGACTTAGTAGACTGATGCCACGTCTTGGTTTCACCACCCCTTATTTCTCTCCGTCTTCTACATCGACCAACCTCTTATGTCAAGGTAGGTAGTGGTTGGGCGCACGTATTACATATCTCAACCAACTCAGTCAATGAAGGTTCGCAGTTTTATCGATTAATTTGTCATATTTCCCTAGTGCAGTATATCTAACTTCAGAATCACTAACGTGGTCATTTCACGATAGACCCGACCGTAGCTGCTACCTTGCCGTGGTGGTCGGGCTTGCCTATCGTGATGACCCAACCGAGCTATACTGGCTGGAACATATGTTCCTGTAGGTTCTACCATGCCAGGCAGGTCGATTGGAGAACGATGAGACTAAAAGCAGCTACTCAAGGTCTGAGGGCGAAGTCGTACTGCTGACTGCAGAGGGGTGTGACAGCAGTAAGGTGTTTCCCTCGGACAACCAGCATCTGCAACGATGCTGCCTTCTCACAAGGAAGGAGGGGTTAGAAAAGGTCGGCCCTAAAAATGTCACACCTCACCCTACCTCACGGATTTCCGTCTCCGGCGGTAAGGGTGCCCACTAAGGGCTTTTAAGTGCGGAGCTAATACTCGAAAAACTTTTCATAAAAAGGCCGTGCGTGACAGGCCTCAAGCAGTTGTCCCTTGGGCTCTGCGATCACGCTCTCAGGTCTCTAAGACCAACATTAATCTATCTTCTTTTTCAGGTTCGTCAAGAAACACCCTTCCATGGTGTGGGCAGCCAGGAAGTGAAAACCGCCCTCATACCTCTTACAGCACACGAGATCATCTTGTTCGAAGCCAAATCCCACCTTCAACTCTTAATAACTCTCTTATCACCATGCCTAATCCTTCTAACATTATTTTATCACCTCGCGTCTCTAATGCTATTGATTTGAGTTCACGAAACGTTATCCCTGGTCTCCTACAACCGCGCACTAAGTTGTATATTGGAGCTTTCAACGTTCGAACGTTATGTCAAATAGGACAACAGGCATCCTTAGCCATGACTCTAGAATCCTGCTCCATCGATATCTGCTGCATCTCTGAAACGCGTGTACAGGATCCAAGCACAGTCATTCGCTTGACTTCACTTTGTGAAAATAAGGAACCGGCTCAGTTCACTCTTCGTGTTTCCGGGGACCCCACCGCTACCACTCGAGGCCTTGCTGGCGTAGGCACAGCACTAATTTCAAAAGCTGAGCAGGCTTTTCTCGACTGGATTCCAATAGACAGTCGCTTGTGCGCTGTCCTTCTAAATGGAACGGTAAGGACTCGTAAAGATAGGGACACACGCCGTTGTCTCTTTGTTGTCTCTGCCTATGCTCCCACTGATTGCAGCTCAGATGAAATGAAAGATGAATTTTACAGGAAGCTTTATGACCTTCTATGTAAAGCTAAGCGCACTGATGTAGTAATAGTGGCAGGTGACTTTAATGCCCAAGTAGGTAGACTAGGTGAAACCGAAAGGCACCTAGGTGGATCATATGGTATTGAGGCTCAACGAACAGACAATGGCGACCGGCTACTACAACTTTGCTCAGACAAGCGTTTATTTCTCGCAAACACCAACTTTAAGCATAAGGAAAGACATCGGTTGACATGGCGGCCTCCGAAATCAACCCAACGCTGGACTCAAATAGACCACATTGCTATTAGCCATCGTTGGAGAGGCTCGATAGAAGACTGCCGCTCGTTTTGGAGCACATGTTTAGACTCAGACCATGCCTTAGTGCGAGCGCGTATTTGTCTGCGACTCACTGGACGTAAAAGATCTACGACAAGGATCCCTCCCAGAGTTCAACTTAATGATGTAAAAGTCAAGAATGCATTCCAGGAACAACTAAAAAACCAATTAGTAAACGGCGTAAACTGTTCTCAACCTGAGCTAGCCTGGAATGATATCCAAAAAGCTATTGAAAGAGCAGTAATATCTATTAATAAACTAGACCTAAAGGTTAGGAAAACTCAGTGGATTTCAGCTGCATCTGCTGAACTGATAGATACTCGGCAACACATTCCATCTGGTTCTGAACATGATGAGCAACGTAGGCAACTTAAACACAAACTAATCAAAAGCTTACGCAATGATCGTGAGCAGTGGTGGGTGGCGAAAGCTAAAGAGATGGAAAAGGCAGCGGCATTAGGTAACAGTAGGCAACTGTTCAGACTTATCAAGGAAACGGGTATCAGGAACCCAACTGTAAGTGAAACTATCTCTGAAAAAGATGGCTCCATTATTCACTGTCAATCCAGAAGATTAGACCGATGGGCAGAACACTTTAGGGAACAGTTCAACTGGCCCACGGCGTCATCCCTGCTGCCCACCATCCCCAAACAATCTGAATGGCAAATTAACATTGGTCCCCCAAGTCTCAGTGAAGTTGTGAAGGCTATTGGAAACTTAAAGCGAGGGAGAGCGGCAGGACCAGATGGATTGACCCCTGAGATATTTAAGGAAGGTGGTCCAGTCTTAGCGGCGAGATTAACTGAGATCTTGGCTAGAATTTGGGAACTAGACGTAATCCCATCTGACTGGTCTCGAACACTGACCATTCCGGTCTTTAAGAAAGGACAGAAGTCCTCGTGTGACAATTACCGAGGAATCAGTTTAACGAATATAGTGTCTAAAATACTAGCTTCAATTATACTTCGACGTCTAACTAAAGCTCGTGAAGAGCAAACTCGAGAAAACCAAGGTGGCTTCAGACCCGGACGTGGTTGTATAGACCAAATATTCACACTTAGACAGGTTCTGGAACATAGGCACACTTTCAGACGCCCAACAATAGCTGTATTCCTTGACCTTAAGGCGGCGTTTGACTCTATTGATCGTAAGGTTATGTGGCAATGTCTGTCATTGAAAGGTGTACCGGAGAAGTACATTAACCTTATACAAGCTCTCTACTCGAACACCACATGTCGTGTTAGAGCTTATGGCAGATTGTCTTCGGAATTGACCACTTCTAGTGGTGTTCGTCAGGGTTGTCCGCTATCTCCATTTTTATTTAATTTTTTCATTGACATACTTTTAGAGTTAACATTGTCATCGTCTGATTTCCCTGGGGTTGACCTCTTTCCAGGAGATAAACTTACTGACTTAGAATATGCCGATGATATAGTTCTACTGAGTGAAGATGCTGATAAAATGCAGGATTTTTTGACCACCTTAAACATGAATGTAAGCATGTTTGGGATGCGATTCTCCCCATCCAAATGTAAAATGTTACTTCAGGACTGGCTTAATTCGGCAGCAAAGTTAGTGATAGGAAGTGAAACTATTGAATGCGTTAACCGCTTTACTTATCTCGGGAGCCTCATCAGTCCTGATGGTCTGGTGTCCGATGAAATCTCGGCCCGTATACATAAGGCCCGATCGGCTTTTGCCAACCTGCGTCACTTGTGGCGTAGGCGAGACATTCGTTTAATGACAAAAGGACGCGTTTATTGTGCAGCAGTCAGATCCGTTTTACTTTATGGATGTGAAACATGGCCTTTAAGAGTAGAGGATATTCTTAGGATTCTAGTATTCGATCATATATGTCTCCGAAACATTGCTCGTGTTTGCTGGGACAACCGAGTAAGCAATGCATGGGTTAGGAACAGAGTACTAGGGAAATACGGTAAGTCTATTGATGAAGTAGTGAATCTTCACCGGCTGAGGTGGTTAGGACATGTGTTGCGTATGCCTGACCACCGTCTACCTCGACGAGCAATGTTGTCTGGTGTAGGAGTAGGCTGGAAGAAAGCTAGGGGTGGCCAAACGAAAACATGGCACCAATCCATGAAGTCATTGACGATTGGACTGAGCCATGTTAATAGATGTAGACTACCTGGTTGGGGCCCACACGATGATCGTAACAAATGGTTAGAGACTTTAGGTGATATGGCTCAAAATCGATTGCAATGGCGCAGGTGCATCCACTCCTTGTCTTCCTCCAAATTCTAATTTTTGAGCTTATTATAATTTTCTCTTTACTGAATCACTTTTTATCTCAAATCTTATCTATGATCTCTATTACTTCCCGTTAGTACTTACTCTGTTACTACCTCCCCTACTTTGGGATTTGGTCCGACAATTTAATCTTTATCCGCTAATTGAGGCATGGCAACTTGAACTGATGTACGCATGTACAAAGTTCTATGTTGTAACTGACTGACTGACTGACTCACGATAGGCCAGCGATGTCTCTATGACACATAAATTCCATTTTAACAACAAATGCTACGCATCCATAGGTTAATATGGTGAGAGCTGCTGCTCAGTACACTCATCCTTTGTTTAGATAACGGATCACTGGCTTCCTTCACATGTGTAAAGTGCCATACGCCAAAGGAGCTTTCTATATCCATGCTAGCCTTGTCAACCATCTACCTATCCGGGCTGATATGACTTCTATTATCAGTAAAGTGGTTTACGTGCATACATACTGTTGTCTTTTCGTTGTTTCTGTCTACGCTCCCACTGACTGCAGCCCGGATGAAGTGAAAGATGAATTTCACAGAATGCTTTCTAAATTTCTTTTTTGTGATAAACATTCAGATTTAGTATTCATGTTGGTGATTTTAAGGTACAAGTAGGTAGGTTGAGTCAACGTGACAGATATTTGGGTAAGTGCTTCGCTGTTCCAACTCCGAGAATGGTTAACGACGTCTGTCTGCTACAAATATGCTTAGACAATCAGTTACTTTTAGCAAGCACGAACTTTAGGCATAAGAGGGGGACATGTAACATGGCAACCTCCTGGATCTACTCATCAGTGGACTTAAATAGACAATGTCACCATCAGTCACCGTTTTAGGGGCTCGATAAAATACAATCGACCATTCTGAAGTATGTGTTTAAATTCTGATCATGATCTGGTCCTAGAATGTATTTACTCGCATTTTACTGAGTGAAGAAAAACCACAACAGAGCGACCCATTAGAATTCAGTCTAGCAACGAGATGGCCAAGATTAAATTGTAGGAGCAGCTAAAGGATCACTTAGGTATTTTTAAAGATGCGATCCATGTAGATGCTGCTTGGTAAGTTGTCTAAGCAGCTATAGAATGTGAAGTGACATCTATCAGTAACTTGAATCAACAGATGAAGAAAAATCAGTGTGTTTTGGTGACGTCTTTCGAATTGATGGACTTATGTACATTTATTTCGTCAGGCTTCGAACACGATGAGGAGCAAAGGGAAGTCAGATTTAAACCGACAAAAAGTCTGTGAAACGATCATGAACAGTGGTGGGTAGCGACAGTAAAAGAGGTGTAAAAGGCAGTGGCGTCAGGTGACACTAGGGAACTTTTTAGGCTAATAAAAGAAGCCAGGGTTTAAATGTCAAGTGTCATTGACATAACCTCCGAATAGATGGAACACTTAACTGCTCTCAATCTAGTCGTTTAGAACGATGGACTAAACACTTCAATGAGCTATTCAGTTGGGCTTCAGCTGCTATAGATCTTCCCATTATTTCAAAACAACCTGGATTGAAGTCGACTTAGATCCTCAGGATTTTGTTGAAGTTGAAGGCTATATATTCATCTCTCAGCGAAAGTAAGAGCGTACTTCGCAACATTTCACTCTGTCTTACTGTATGGGTAAGAGACGTGGCCATTATTCACGGTAGATGACACTCGAAGCTTATTAGTTTCTGACCATTGATATCTTCGAAACATCGCTAACACTAGCTGGGATCACCGAGTAAGTAATAACAAGGTTAGACGACGGGTATTAGACAAAAGTGGTAAATCAGTCGATGAGGTTGTGAATCTTCATTGACTGAGGTGGTTGGGACATGTGGTACGTATGCCCAATCACCGTCTGCCTCGACGCGCGATGTTGGCTAATATAGGAGCAGGATGGAAGAGAGTAAAAGGCGGCCAAGCCAAAACATGGCACCAGTCCATAAAGTTACTGACTGCTGGATTAAGTCGAGTTGGTAGATGCTGACTACCTGGTTGGAGTGTTTGCGAATACCGTAACCAGTGGCTGGAAACGCTAGGTGACATAGCTCAGAATCGGTCACAGCGGCGTAGTTGTATCCACTCGTCCTCCCGTAAATCGTTAGCTTAAAATTATTTCATAAATTTCTTTCCACGCTCAATCTCATTCTCACTGAACCATATTCTATGTATTCACTCTTCCTTGTTTTTATTATTCTTATCATTGAAGTAACTTCTACTTCTACTAAGGTGGTGTTAATCTTGAGGTGCCGTAGAGGTATAGCAACTTGGACCGATGCACACATGTGCCAGGTTCTATGTTGACCATGCATAAATACATACTGGTATTTATTGTGATCCTGATGTGCATCAGTCACTAACATCGTTAGATTTATTTAAAATTCAGTGCGCATCTTTTAGATTTTCTCAATACTATTCAAGTTCAATAGAGTAGTTGGTTAAACTTTACTGCATTCAATTGTCGTTTTAGAAAGATTAAATGGTTATTAGTTTAACTGAGTATTTTGTATGTTAACCTCGTTCACCATTCGTATTTCATAATAAGATCGGTACATGACATGGAGAAACTTACATTGACTCGACAAAAATTTTGAATGAACCGTCATAAAATAAGTTTAGGATGTGAAGCATTGCCTAAGCGCAATTTCATTATTATTGACCGACTGGTACGAGAACTAACGATGTAATCAGTAATCTAATCATAGTATGTTGCAGGAAATTAGAACTTACAATTACAAATGACAGTGCCTCGAATACTAAAATATAATCTCGTAATAGAAACCATGTTCTTTTACTTGTGTTATTACCTCTTTATTTTATTTTGTGATTATACTTCATTGTTCACAACTTAATAGTCGTTGCTAATAGACTGCATGCACCTTTAAATTTTTGTCGATAAAATAGGATCACTCATGGACATCTGATAGTTTACCTCGTTGCAGACTTGTATTTGCTGGTTGGCGTGGAGCTAGAAGTTTGCGACATTATATTGGACGCTTTGAACGATTACATTTCATGAGACTAGCCAACGTTGAACCTAGTCCATGTATCACTGGACACACGGCTAACGAACTACTAACTAATGAAAATCGTGAACCTAATGAAGATGCTAAATAATTGTTTCATTTGTACAATATCACTAATGCCAATACTACATACGAGTTAACGTTCTTAAAATATACAGCTAAATCAGAATATCAAAAGTGTTTATCTTTACATCTATTTTCCTGTAAACAATAATACTTACTTGATTTCATTTTCAGTTTTCTACTGTTTATTGTATAGTCTGACTAAATTTCCTTTTCTGGAAAGTTAAATAGGAGATAGTGCAATAAATGTAAACTTATTTCCCGATAAAATATCTTAACTCGTTGATCATCGCTACTTATTTGCAAGGTTTTGTAAGTGCTAGCACCCGTTAGCGATTAAGTTGTATTACGTTGATGTTTTATATGATGTGTTGCTACCTCCACTCAGCAAGAAGTGCACATGATGTTGAACCATTTATCATTGCCGCTACATTACTACTTGATTGATAATATTCGATCACCACTAAACAGGATTATTAAAACGTCATACTACTTGGCGATTATTCAATTGAGTGTATTAATTTCAACGAGTAAGGATAAAACTAATCCGTTAGCACACTGGTTAGGAAATTTAAGTCAGTGTTTTATAAGCATTATTTGTTCTGCACTCTATCATATAATGGGTTCACTTAGTTACCCAGCTAACTTGTTTGGTGACTGCCTTGGTAGTGGGACATAACATTGAGCATAGTTTTGAGAAAATTCTTCTGCCACTGACAGTTACCAAGTATGCATCGTGTGAATCCACTCAATTTTAGGTTTCCAACCTCCTTGCTTATTACTTCAGCTAGACTGTTTTCGAGATACATAATATCATTGTTGATAATTGCCTCACTTAATATCGGTTGTGATGCAGTAAGAATATATGCATAAAACACTCGTTGCATGTTAATGTCCGTTCGTGCACCAGTATACATTGTACAAACGTTTCGTTTCAATGTGGGGTTCCTCATGATGACCCACGCACGACTCCTCTATGGATCGAACTTTTAGGTCTTACAGAAAGCTGTTAACAATTAAACCACTTTTAGATTTACATTTAAGTCTTCAAAAGATTAGTGGTATGGTTTGACTATCACCTAGTGATAATAATAACTTGTTTCCTTTCTGGCATGTTTAAACTCTATCAGTCAGGACTTTTCACTAGATCTCCAGAAACTCATATTTTTCTAAGTCTCTAGTTGATTTAGATATTATTATTGGATCTATTTTAGAAATAAGTTTACTTCATTACAAATTAAGTTCACTTAGATTATCATTGAAACTAAAAGTCCTTGGTCGTGTGTACTACTGAGAAGTGTCGTATCATAGCGGCAGTCGTATATATATTTATATTTATAGAATCAATTATCAAACATCTCAATAATTTGAGTATAATTACTAACTTTCACGTAATCTGTATGCTGGAATGTTTGCTTATTTTAAAATACTGTCTTGCATATTAATACGATTATCACTGAACTTATCATTACATCGTTAAAATTGTTGGATTTATTCTTGTTTACTTTTATTCATCTCCATATATACTTTTTTACAACTACATATGAGAATAATTCCGGATAAGAATCATGCTTTAAACAACATCGCTAACATATGTATATATTGCAGTACGGAAACTGTACTGATTGATTGGGGAGGAAGTAATATCTATAAATAGATGAGGAAAATCGAATATTGATTGCTATTTAAACAGTATGCAGTAGTATTCTGCATAGTATTAGAGTCTCAGTATATTTGGTCATTTAAAAGTTAATAAAATGAATGTGTTGCAGTTTTATTAACAAGAATGGTTTTTGTATTATGGTTGGGCGTAAATAAAAGTTGTTCCTGAAGTTTATACTTTTACTACATAGATAGAATATAGAACAATTGTAGTAGTCATTGATAAATAATTTGTACAGAGCTGACATGAAATAAAGGAAGTAAACAAAGTATTATGGGCTTGAATTGTACTTGTGTCATAAAAGAGGAGTAGTTGCTTGAGTCAAGAAATGCTAGACCATAATTATGATTGGAGAAATCACATTTTTCTACTTTTATGTGATAAGTGTTTCTGTATAATTTATTTGTAAAAGAAGTCAGTCATGGAAAACAACATGCGTTTGTACCTAAAACAACGAACATGACATCAAATACGCAGTAATCATCAATTTGGTTAATATATTTTGTACTTTTTAGCGTCATCACGTTAGTATGTATGAATGGGTTCAATTTAGGTGAAACGTAAAACATTCGTACTCTGACAAGCAAGAATGAATTGCTCATTGATTTTACTATAATATTGGATTTCTGATTGGAAATAACCCAAATTACCATACATTTTATGTATGAATTATATGAACATTTATCTGTAAGTTAGGCCAATCAATTAATACTGTTAACTATGCTCTCGATTTTTGACGAAATGAGGTGACATTTCGTAAATTAATTACACGGTCCAGTGGTAAGTAATTGTCTCAGAAAATAGATCAAAAAACGGAAATAAGGAAGTATTCGGTTGTAATTTCTTTCAAAAATCTACATAATACGAGTTTACTAGTTAACAAGTTCCAGAGTATTAAATACACATCTAAGCATAATGGGATAAACTCAGTAGACCACATCACGTTCATTAACGTTAATTCAATAAACTCGGTTCTATTATAGAGATTAAACGACGTATTTAGCCTCTAAACATGAAAATCGCTTCTACTTAATATTGAACAAGGAATTGTTGCAAAACATCGAATTATACTATTAGTAAATGAGCTGTTAGATTTGCCTCTTACGACAAGTAAAGGATTACGTAATTCTTATCAAGTTGTACTGGTTTCAATACTACATTTGCATTTCTTACTTACTAGTCATCAAAGACAACTATACTCACTTGATTACCGACGTTATTAACAGTTGTATGACATTTCCGGTCGAGATAATTGCAAAGTGTATGATATCTTGTTCGATAATTTGCTCTTATTGTTTAAGGATTTGTCTGTTCCGTATCAACATGATGATTGTAAGTTCTGTAATTTTCGGATTATACATATATTTATACTACGTATCGCTGACTGATCATATTCTTATTTTGCAACGGAAAATATGGTGATATAAACTACGGACATAATCCTACTACTCAATTATTTTTTCTCTGTCAGTTTTAATAATAGTTTGGTTTGAAGACTAAAAGTCAATACAGAATATGAACGCACTCATTATTTTCTATGGTGTTGTATACACCATAAATGATACACAACGTTATTTTTTATTTGAGTAATAAAAATAGTAAATAGCAATGGAAGCAGTAGGAGATGACTATGGTCGTATAGTTCTCATTTGCAATATGGTCAAGTTTTCTACGATGCATCATTTTTATATTGCACTCTTATTAACAACTAGATTTATGTTTGAATGTCTGGTGTCCGTTTCTTGTGGACCATAGCCTTATCATATTCGGTACTACAACAGAAATATGGTGTTTTTAAATTTGACACATAGATTGTGCAAACTACATACCGTTAAAGATGAAAACATGTTCTAAAGTATGGGGGAATTAAAAATCAACATTTCTGAATTTCGAGTATTCGGTGCATAACTAAACCTAATTATTTTTATTTGTCACAGATTGACGTCGGTCGGGTACCAGTGAGGACCGAGGACCACTTGAAAGCAGTTTCATCCTAGTATGGGCAATGCGCAACCTCAATTGCACCAGAGGATCGGACTCAGAGCCTTTTCAAAACCACCTCAATTTAGCACAAACAAATCATTGCATTAATTTAAAAGTTCACTTGCACTGGTGTTTAAAATCTCTTTATGCAATCGAATAGCTTATCACTGTATTTACTGAAACACCATATTTCTTTATATTTCCGTCCTTAAAATGTTTACTCATCATTTTGAACGTGATTTTATTCCATTTATTCTGAGATAAACATACACTATTTCATTTTTGATGTAATAATAAAACACCCACTAGATTACTGTTACTAATAAGTTTGAAAGTAATGAATATATTTTTTAAACCAACTAATGTTGTTCAATAAATTGAAAGTTGATTTTAGTTTCCCGATATCTGGGTTGCTTGGTGTAGTTGTGTAATCATGAACATGTGAATATTCAGTATGTTTCCAAACAATTCGAATTCATTGAGTCGTGAATGTCTAGCTCTCCTTTCAAGTGAATCCTATCTATTTTCCAATTGTTAACATTATAGTATATCTCCAACTCCATTTCGAATATAGTACAGCAATCATGTTATTGACGTATGATGCAACGCCTGGTAGGTCGTTGCTCAAACCAAACTACTAACTAATTTTGATTGTTGTTTATAAGAAAATAAAGAATGAGTTTATATATATATATATATATATATATATATATATATATATATCAACAGACCAATATATACGGGCTTATTTGTGACCACCTTAGCTACTGGCATCAAAACTAAAAACAAGTAACTTTTATGGAATTGAAATTAAGAAGCACCAGCATTATCTATCAGGTGCTTACTAAAAAGTTGAACATGTTTTACAGTTTTGTTTAATGACGAAATAAAGACAGTGATGATTTTTCCTTTGACAATGTCATTCACTAAACCTATACAATCGTATTCATAGCATTCTGTCGAAAAATAGAATAGAGATTATATTATAAAAGTTATTCAAAATTTGCAATGATCACAACATTCACGACCAAGTTGCATAATAACCTAGACAACAAAGAAATATTACGAGATGGAAACAATTTTCAAATCCGGGAAATGTTAAATAACTGTTCACTTGTTAGATATGAAGAAGGAAAGTACATTTGATAGAGGTTAATAAAAACTAATTACTAGGTATGAGAAATAAGGACAATTAATAATTATGCGAAACTAAATAACACAACAGAAAACCTTAAAAAGTTGTTCTGGTCAAGGTAACGTTATGGATTGTACGTGCTACATTTAGACTAAAAAATCAATCTTAAACTGTAGGACCGTCATAGCTGCTGAATTGTACGGTTTTTCAAATTTTACTTTCCTTAAGTCTTGTCGCTTAATTAAAAATTATGAGATAACAGCATAACCGGATTCGATAAAAGTATTCTTTGCTGAGTTCATTAGCAATAACTTTAGACGTTAATTGATACCTGAATGGAATCCTTTTGTGTTAATAAAGACTTTACGAGAATCGAATTTAAAGGCTTCAGAAATTTTGTAAAAGTCGTATCTTAACATACTTTTGGGAAGCTTTTTACTCTGCCGGCTTTCCTATTACTTTCTCTAGTCAACACCTATTATTCTGAGTTGTGTTAAAGATCAAATATCGCTTTCTGAGGAATATATGTGCGTTTACAAGTTAACTTGTTCATGTGAGGCTTGTTATATTAGTTCTATCTTCCTTATCTTCACATCAGTTCCAAAAAAAATTGTTTCTCATAATTTTGATCTGTAAGTTGTCTTTATCTAGTAATATTTCTTTTTCGTTTAAGCCAATATGGAACTTGGTTGTGTATACTATGATACTTGAAATTTCTAATACCCTTATGGTGTAATCTCCTTTCCATTTTCATCAGGATACTATGATTGTATTAGTTTAGCAAATAACATCGTCAAATGAAAAATCTTCGTTGACTTGATTCTGTTTTCTTTTTTAATCAAAGGATTGTGTTAAACTAACGAGGTGAAGACAAAAAGAGTTTTATCCCATTCTAACTGTAATGTGTTACTTACTTCATATATTAACTTATAAACAGTTCATAACTTCCATCATTCAGTTAACGATTGCTTTATTTTAATATAGTTTGCTTTTTCTAAATGTCGATTCGCCAACCCAAGTCAATTTATCTCTGTTAATGCAAGGGCTTGTTGCATACACCCATGAGAACGGCTGTTCATTAAATTGCAATACATTATCAGTCTTAGTGGCTTACATTTTGTCATCGAGACATGTCCAGAGGTATAGCTGATCATAATGCAAAAGCATTTGAGAATTATCATCAAAAGAATTATATTAGCATAAGCGTGTGCATAGTATACAGAAAAAGTATTTCAGTATTATAGAAATAATCAAGTGTTATTGGTTATAACTGGTACCAAAGCATTAATAAATATAAATTATTTTATTGGAGGAGGTATAACTACCAATGGAGTTTTCGAGTGGTGCATTATGTAGTTTGTAACACTACCAAGTAGTGTACGACGAATCATACCAAGTCCTCTAGATCCCATTATTATAATATCTACTTTGTGTTCGTCAGCGACTTTTACCAAGGTTGGACCAGGTTTAGCATCCACATGAGCAAATCCCTGACAAACAACACCATGTCTCCTCGCTTTCATTAAGTATTTTTGTAACATTTTCTTTCCATTTTCAATATTATCTTGCATTGACTGCATGATATCAGTTATTGGTGGAGATGCCATAGCCAGTTCAATTATTGGTGTTGCGAATATTGGTTCAATAACGCATACAAAAAGTAGCTCATCGTCTTCACTTCTTAGATTATCCAAATACCATTGAAATGCTCGTTCAGAGTGATTACTGCCATCAACTGGCATGAGGACGATTTTCTTATTCCCAGTACTAATTCCCATAGTATTCACCTATTTTCTTTAATCAAACGAAGTTGTAAATTCCGCTGCTCAAATAATAGATATTCTTTGATTGAAAAAAGTTCTGTCGGTTGGTTACAGTTCGGTAGAACAAGTGACCTTGAGAAAGAAAAATCCCATAACACAGTGAAGAAAGTATGCTAAGACAGGATTTCTAAATTACGTGAGGTATTAACTGCCTATCAAAACCTTCAGGTGATATTACTTCATTGGCTATTGTTTATGTAATTTATCGATCAAGTCAATAATAACACGCACTATATTGCCCTTGAATATCATGTCCGTTTCTTATTCGTCGAAATACAATTTGATCTGATTGTACTAAAATTTATTTTTAAGCTGTGGATATCCTTATTGTATCGTTGTCCTAATGCATAAGGAAAAAACCATCTCTACTTTCCATGTGAGGGAAGGGGGATTTATTGAATAAAATTCAACTGTAACATGCGTCCTATGTGGTACAAAGAACTCTAAAAAATGAGCAGAAGTGGAAGCTGTCTTTTGCAACTGTGATAAATAGAAAATGAAAGTCAATCGTGTTAGATATCGTAAACAGGTAATTAATTATCATAATCAAGTCATTTCAATATATATACATTAGTCAATTAGAAAAACGGTACAGAGGCTGGAAGGAAATCGGTTACGTCACATTCGAAATCGGTTACATGATGGTCAGTGTTTATTCTCTAAAACGTCGGTAGAAATTAATGGAGTATTTACTTCTTATGATTTTGTAGACTATTTTGTTTTCATTTAGTTGACTGCATTCGACACAGATTGATGTTAGCAGGGTACCGCCGATAACCAGGGAGTACTGGACAGTCGTTTCGCCTCGGTATGGTCCTCCTCAGATGCCTAGATCCCGCAGTACGGGCTTTAAGTTGGCATGCGCCTAACCCACTTTTATATACTTTCGTGTACAGTATTTTTGATAGTAGCTTAAAATAATGTAAAGACTATTCAATAAATAGATTTTTTTCATTATTTTAACTCTTATATTTGAAAAACATACTGTTAAACGAGTAATAATCTGAATAGTTCAAAGGTCATGTTCACAATATGTTGGTTATCACTAACTCATATGTGCTTACTTCATAAAACGGAAGAATAATACACAATTAATAACACAAATGATTTTTGTTTCCCGGTATGATACAAATTTGAAATTATATATCGTGATGAATTATTTTAGGACTTCACGCAGCGTTAGCAGCTAAGCTATAGGTGCATCATTTCCAGTATTGATGGCAAGTGTAACTTATCCGTTGTAGAATTAAATTGAGGAAATTACCAGTGAGGGGAGGTGACTTTGTATTCGTACGCGCTTAGTATGATAACCAAAACATCCATCTGACCTAACGTCAATTTATTTAATAATTTATATATACTCGAACACTTATTTCATGCACACAAACTGACATTCTTCGTGTATGCATTTACACTAAACTAAATAATCGTGATGAATTAAGATGTAACCACTCTCAAATAAATTTTAGCAAACATATAGAATTTAAAGAGACTGAGCAACTACAAACGAAAGTGTGGTGTACAGAGTTTAGTTAATCAGTAATATATCTCTACGAATAGGTGATACTTTAGATTTATGTTAAAAAAACACTACGTACACTCGAAATTGTCGGTTATATACTTTGTACTTAGCTATCCTAGAAGATGACTAACATTAGTAGTTTATGTACATGTTTATCTTAATTGTGATTACCGATCGGAATATAGTTCAACTTAGAGACTCTCCCGTGCATGCACATACTGTTCGCTCAATTATCATGTAATAATAAATCGAGACAGCCAAAATTTTTCATGTTTGCTTATGTTATCATTAGTTGCTAATGAAAGAAATTTATTTATTAAAGATTGATGCATGTTTTGAACTGGATGCAATCTTATCATCTATTGTATGATTTCTAGTGCTCATTTAAGACTTTTCATTAAAAGGATTTCACTAAGCAGTAATTGTTTGTTATTTGACCACTAAAAATAGCTTTATGCTATTCAGGATAATTTCAACTATCATGTCATTTTGTAGGCAAATGATCTATTCAATGATTTCTCTTGATACCAATGTATATTTCATGACTAGAATATAAATATTTTTATCTAAAAAAGAAAACTAATCTTTGAATTACTATTACTTTTACATTTATGAGTAACTAGTTTAAACTTTTCATAATGATTGTAGTATGATTTATCATAGAATTATTTACTTCAGTGTAAAAACAATATGCAGCATAACATTAACGGTAGTTATCCAAATGAATGTCAATGTAAAATTATCATTTACATTCACAGTTACTATCCACTTGATTATGACTATAATTCTTAACTAAGATTACCATTTGAAATGATAACCTCCTTTGATAATACTAAATAATCTAGTGAGAGAGAGAGAGAATAAAAACTATTTTAGTCAAACATTAATTAATCATGTTATTATTTCTAAAACTATAGAAAGTAAATAGTAACAACATAAATTGAATCAACAAAAAACAAAAAGAAAAAATACTCAGATATTATTTAGATTCAATGAATGTAACAAGAAAATCTTTCAAGATGCAACTGTAGTAATCAAAGAAGGAAACAAAAAACTAAATGAATCTTTTATGAATATTTTTTTGATGTTTAACTGTTAAAATCAAAACATCTTGATAGATGAATAATTTTGTTTGTTTTTTTCTCATAGATACATACATTTAAGAAAAAAAAATTTTTTTAATGAGTAAAATTTAATTTACAGGCAATTATTATACAAAACTAAAACTGCTATATGATACAATGAAGATGAAGAAGAAGAAAAAGATAGGAATGGTGATTTCTTTAAGAAAAATATGTAATCAGCAGTATTTTATTAATGGTTAAAAAATAGCTTGTTTTCGTACAGTTCTATATGTAACAGCAGTTGTGTAAATCTATCTTCCTTTACATAGATAGTATTTAAGCAGTTTTCATATTCGCTTTTTTTTATGATAATGATTATTATGAGAATCAGTCTCAGTAAAGTATTGAAAGACAGTAAATATTAGTTACTGGATGTAAATGGCGTTTAATTATGTTACTTTTTATATCTTGTGTAATACTTTATTTATGTATTAGATGTAGATGATAAGGATGATGAAGAAAACGATTTCACAGTTGCTGAAGATGGTCGAGAATCAATTAGAGAACATGATTGTGATGTAGAAATATTTCCATTGAGCAGTTCATGCATTTCTTTAGCTATATTATAAACATGTGTAATGATTGGTCTGTTTTTCGGCTCTTTTTGAATGCATATTGTAACCAATTCACGAAGCTAAAATTGTACAGTACACTTGTGATTAAGAGGTAAAAAATATATTTATATTCAAAGTAATAGGACTAAAAATGCACAACGATAACCATCAGAAACTTTATGACTGTATAGAAATAGGTTTATTTTCAACCAAAAAAAATCTGTTTTTGTCTTACGTTGCAGTTTAACGGATGCCCATCAGATTCAACATTACTACCCGCTGTTAGAATGATTGTATACGTTTTACAACTTCACAGTTATTAGAACAGATAAAAACAATAGAATATTGGGTAAAATCATTGTAGGACTGAAAACGGTGCTCGTATGAAAAAAACCACCGACAGGAAGAAGTACTGAAGTTTATTTAAAGGGCCCAAACGGATAAAGTTTAAAAGTATCGAAACCTAAGCATGTATCATTAATAACTAGTACATGCTGACTCAATGGCTTGAAAGTTTAGTACTAGTTGAAGGATAAAGTTTCTAAATTAGACTCCGATAAATTTAAGACTGCTTACTCTCAAGTAGAATGAAACGGCTGTATAACATTCCTTGGTTTTTAGCTGTTCTTCAATGATCAAAATCATCTTCCAATTGTAAAAGCATCACAATTGTTTTGTTATTTGATAGATGATAATCATAGATTGATTTTGATTATTTAGTGCTGGACACAAACTGAACCTTCAACGATTCTTTCTTAGTATTTCAGCGATATAGGATTCGTTGCTACAATCCAGATGATATCCCCCTTATGTTACTTAATCTATGTTGACCATATTGATGAAACTGTAGACTTTAGTAAAAATAAAGCTTGTACAACGCCTATTACTACTTGACATTCTACTGATTTTGAAGTAAAAGTATATACTACTATCGCTCACTCTAAATTAAAAGGATAATAAGAAAACTTATCCAAATACATTTGCACCATGAAATCACACAATTCGGCAGAAAACTAACAATCCATTTCAGTAGAACTGAATAATCATATGAAATATTACATATTCAACAAGAGACATTTATGTTAACAAAAGCATGCAATCCGTACAAAAAGAAGTAAATCTATAAAACAAACTGACCTCAGCTGAATATATCTCTTTAGGTAGTGGAGCATAATCACCATGTTCAATTTTTTGGCATAGGCGAAATAAATTCATTTTTTCACCATAAAATGGTGATTGTAGTGCTGCCATTTCATAAAGTAAACATCCAAGTGACCATATATCTGAAGCGAAATCATAACCTTGTTCACGTATTCTTTCTGGCGACATATAATAGGGTGTACCAACTATGGTAAAAAAAGGAAGCAAACAGTTGAATTTGAGAAAATAGGTTGGATAGTCTGTGACAGAAACATTCTTCTTACTAAACATATATGATATTTTCTATCCTGATAATTATTTTTAATAGAAATAATTGTATCTCTTAGTAATTGTTCATAATGAACTGAACCAGTTTATCCTTTAGTAGTAGCTTATTAAGAGTATAATAGTTAATTGACCGACCAATATTGTTGTTTTAAATGTCAAATTTATTCAATTCCATAATCTGCACATTGGTTTTATTAAACTTAAATTAATTTACATGTAACTCATATGAGGCACATTGCAGCTAAGATTAAAATTATTTCTGGTTCCTATCTAATCTATCAATTTACTATTATCATATACAACTAGGCCATAATAATTGTTATAGAGAAATAAACAGTAAATAAATAGCCTTAGTAATTTTCGCAGTCAAAATCTTCTGACTATGGTACAATAATTTAACGTATATTACCACGGTAGTTAAGAAAGCGTCTCAAGAGTTGAGCTTTTCCTTAAATACACTTTAAAGTATAAAGTTAGTAATTATAACCATAGATTTTTCAAAAAGCATACAGATAAGGGGTTGTCTACTAAATAATTAATAGTTATTCCAATATGATATTCAGAGTTTTATGCTTCACTGACTTAGTCTAATTATATTCATTCTTTATAATGGAAACTAAAAGAAAGTAATGAAAGAAGTAGAAAAAAACTGCTGAGGTATAAAGAATTTTATTATATTTTGTTAAAACTGTATCATATTACTCTATTTCCAACTTCCAGAAATATTAACCGCAAATGGAAATTTCCTAACCACATATGATGAATACTTGATTTTACAGAAAAAAAAACACTATTCTTAAACCAGATATCAATCATTTAGGATTCCCAGAAAATCTGATACATTTATAAAACTTTTATCAAAAACAAATTGATGAAATATTCTAATCACCAAGAACATAGTAACTATGTAATGCTGGAACTATAATAATGAAGCCTGGCATTTGAAACTATTTTTGTTCAAAAAATCTACGAAATAAGAGATTTTTAGATGATGGGTTTTCGAGAGAACATAGAAAAAAAGCAAAAGTTTATGATGTTATCTTTTTTGAAATTCTAAATGCACTGATATATTCAGTTAACAGTACTGAATTTTACTGATGTGAGTATCATGTATATTACAAATCTAGCTTGTATAAAAAAACAGATTGCTTTAACGAAAATGTGTATACTACATAAGTTAATATAATTAGACTTTATTTATTTAAATACACTAATAAGAATCTACAATCTAAGATTGTTAGGTGCTACTGGAATTATCCAAGATAAGGGCAATATTTTATGTACAATCATATTTATTAATATTTGAAGCAGAATTGGAGTTTGGTATAACCGATCGGGCGGAATATAAAATAACATTTTCATCATATATATCTATATACATAAGTGTTTAATTTTTTATATCAGTAAGTTAGTAGAATTACGTGAACACACAAATACTGATATTATTTAAGCATATAAGTGACGTACGCTGGTAGATGTTCAATGGAACTTAATGAAGTAATTATGTTGAACAATTGGGATCATGTGGTAATGTACTTCTATATATTCAACTAAACATTTATTGTATCAAAATGCTTGGAACGAATATGATATCTTACTTAATGTAGCATTGTACATACGCTAATTATTGCGTTCTTAAGTATAAACTTATAGCTTAAATACTATATAAATGTTCGACAATTATTCCAGATCCATTTCATTGGATTATGTAAATATAACCAAATATACGATTATAAATTCATAATTTTATGACAATCTAATTTTTTAATTTTTATTCATCACTATGATATTTCATTAGGAGCCTAAGGTTAATTATTCCTATCATAACAAAAGTACAGGTAAAAACGACTTACCTAATGAATGAGCTGCTATGGTTTTTGAACTGAAATATCTTCCTAGTCCGAGATCACCCAGTTTCACCTGACCCTTAACATTGATAAATACATTGGCAGGCTTGATATCTGAAAAACGTTTATAACAAAACGTTTGAAATAAAATCACACATCATTCAACTAGTTGGAACACTATACAGTTATTCTAAATGCGAAAATAACTGTCTAAATTGTGCAAATGAAGAACAAAGGAAGTCATAAAATCAATCAATAAACATCAATAAAAAGTTCCTAGGATAGTGTATTAACTTCTCGTTGAAATTTCTTGAATTCCTCTAAATCAATACCCATATCTTAATTCATTTATACCTTAAGGAGTATTTTATACATTAAAATAAGATTCAGTGTGAATATGTGATTATACAGATTCCTACCGTCATTTTTTTTCCTAGAAATACCTGTCCAACATTACTCTCCTTTCATGATTGAGCTTAACAGAAATACTATGTTAACTAAATCATCCTAATTAAATACCAATGAATACTTAACTAATATGAAACGGAATTGTTTTAACAAATTTTGTTTACTAACATATGTTTTCTTTGTTTGTTTTTGTTGTTCTTGTTTTATTCTTTTTGTTATAGTGAAGGTTGCACTATGCAAATTCACAATTATAATCCCAAAGAAAATATTGCCATTATTATCACTTGTCAATACCGATGATATGTGGTTACCAAGGTAACGTAAAAACATCCTTGTATACTAAAGTGACCTCATATAATAGAATAAATATTCTCTTATTTTTTATGCTTCAATTTCATCTTATATTAAGTAGAGAAAATGCATAAAGGAGAATTATGTTATGCTAATTATAATTAATAAACAATTGTAACTTAATTATATTTATTTGTGAAAACAAAAGGTAAAATAAGTTTTAATTCAAGCTCTATTTAGTCAAAAGATATGACTGATAACTGGGGAATAATTATTCATCATAGCCTATTCCAGAATCCTGATGACATTTTATAGTAAAGGGTTTGATGGTAAAGATGATTAGTTTAAAAAATCTAAACTCTTATTCATTAATCAATTTTCCGAGTTCATTGTTTTTCCATCTAAACTGTAACGTTGTCTAACAGTTATTGAACGAAAAAAACGCTGTATTCTCCTGATATCTTTCCGATTTGGCAAATGGTAGTTTTTGAATTTTAACTCCATAAGTCTAAAGCCAGAAGCGATTTAACTAAGTTGTAAAACACGATGAGTTTCAACTTTCATTAATTAGAGTATTAAAAATATTGTAATTCTTTCTGTAAATGACTACCTTATACTGAATTTCATTGAAATTATGAAGTAAAATCTTGTTAAGGATACCTACAACTCTCTGTGCTTTCTAATTATCAAATCTTCCGTTTCCAACTGTTCATTTCCATATTGAGTGTTGCATTGCATACTCACTATCTAATATTATATCAAAGTAAATTTGATATTTCTAACGGCATCTGACATTTTACATGTATTTTTTTTCTGTATCTACATAAGAAATATGCATAAATCTCTTCTTTTGGCTCCTCATCAATGCTAAACACCAATGCATAGTTTATTGCCTATGTCAGCCACCTCAGTTTAACTGCTCATGTGTAGCCAGTTACATTGGACTTATGACTAAGCAAATCTATCATCGCATTTCAGAATGTTATCCCTCTTGGCTTGCCAAAAGACAATGAAAGACTATAAGTTCAATTCCAGAACACTAAATTGATATATGAGATCAAATTAATATGAGCATGGCTTTCAAAATAACATACAAAATCCCAACCAACTTATCTTTCGTCTTAAGATGTAGACCCTAATATACAGCGGAGGCTATAAGTATGCAGCATTAATAAACTAATCCTTCGCATCCTAAATAAGTTTGTACGCCCCTTCTCTTTCATTCGACCACCGTACTAAATTTTATACGTGTGAATCTATCTCTTATCCTTAATCTTAGTTCCACTATATAACCGTTCCTTACAATCAAATGATCATTCCAAACTTACTCGTCGTTTCATTTATTTTTTATGTCATCAACCTAATAAATGATCTGATCTCTATATCTAATTTTTCATGTTTCTCAATCATTAGTATTGCGTAATCATCATAAAAAGTTAATTAGGTCATATACCTAACAGATAATTACTTACCGCCTTTTTTGCAAATACTGTCATTATGTAATCAGTTTTGATTATCCAGCAAACTTTACATTCTATTTTCTAATAATAACTATAAATATTATTTATATTTTTTATTCTTTTACCCACCACCATTTATTGGTATTGATTTTTATACAAGTATAAAACCTATATATATATATATATATATATATATATATATATGTTGGTCTTGACAAGAAGCAAACCGAAACGAAATATTTCCTCGCTTAATTTTTTGTTCTTAATGTCTTCGTGGAGGATATTCAGCGAATACATTAATCTCTACTTTACTAACAAATAGTAGATATTAATTAACGATACTAAGGAATGAAAGCAAATGTTACACATTTGAATTACTATTGTTAATCTGAGTGTCTACAGTGAAAAAAATAGAGAAGTCGACGTCAAATATAAAAGTCATTTAAGAGTCATTTAAGAAAATTGAATAATCGAGTGCAACAATGAACATAACTGTTGGGTACTGTAAGCGAAATTTGTGTACGTAAAGTGGAGAGGAGCAGTTTGACTGACAAGTTAATTGTTAAATTGTGATAGTTAAAGTGGTAGTTTTTAAACATTTTACAAGACTGATACCAACTACTCAACTTAATAAAAACTCAAATTATCGAAATTCCTTTCACTGACTTAAAGCATATTACTTTACAACAAACATTCGAATTCATATTCAGTATCAAGCTCAGGGGATATCCATTGTAAGTTGTACGAAACAGGGGTTAAAGTATATATATGCATATATATTACCTCGATGCATGATGCGTTTTCGAATGCATATGATCAAGTCCGCTACTAATCTGAACAAAATACTTCCAAATAGTTTTCTCTGGAATTAATCGCTTTTTCTTTCTAAAATGCTAAAGATAGGGAGGTAATTTACAATTAAGTATAAAAGATATGTACTCAAAATATCAAAAAAGTCACCGAAACTGATAATTTTAAAAAGTTATTTTGTGACAGAAAATAGTAAATAGTTTATAAACCAGATTCATTTACTCTTAGTGGAGGGTATTTGCCAACATGTTAAAATGTCATGGTTTTTGGATTATTCTAATCCACACCGTTCCGCGTTTTAGTTTAGCAGAGTAGTATCTATAATTGGGTGTTATGGTGATTGGTAAGTTTGGATTTGGTATCATGAATTGACATAATTGATTTGTGGTAAATTTTTGCTGTGAAATCCTAGTTCACAGGTCCCCACAACTTCCAGTTGCACTCAATATCAGCTCACTAGTGACTAACTACAGTGAGGACGTTCCTGGGACCTAGTTATGATACATGTGGGGTAGTTATTCCACGCTGGGATTAGACGACGTGGCAAAACTACATTGCAAATTGACTGAGGTTAGAAATACCAAATGGTGAATGCAGGGTCAATCGTCTAATGATTAAGGGGGTTCGCAGTGAAACATGTATGTCCTGAGCATGATTCCTCTATGTTTCCGTAGATGCTAGCTAGTAAGGGATCCCATGACAGGACGAAATAGATTCCCAATGTTTCTCGATTTTTAATGGTGGCCGAATACAGGTCAATTCGTGATAGCAGGATTAAGATTCTAATTATAAAAGTTAAGATAGTGTTTTACAATAGATAAATCATTTGTATGAATCGCTTGTTATAACTTCATCGAACAAGTGATTCAATTTCGCTGTATAATTTAACTTATTACAATACTTTTAATCACAGTATCTTATGAACTGCAAAAGGTTTATTCATAAAATAACATGATTTACAATGGATAATGAATGTATTTACATCATCAGTTTAAAGCTAATTGTTTAATAATAAAATAGTAGATTAAAGTGTTTCTCGAAAGAAGTGTAATTATCTGAAGCTTCGTAAATTCTGTTGAAAATGTAAAATCTTGTCTTTTTTATAGGTTCAATAATTTTTATTACGAACTAGACTAATTAGTGAAAGCAGAAAATAAAGTCAAATTTAAAGTTAGAGAAAGTTAATTACACTGACAACTGACGAAGAACTTTACACGTAGTGAGATGATTAGTTCTATAACAATCGAGATGGTTTCAGTAATAATTTTGCATATTCCCATTGATTTGTTATAGACTGAAGCTGGTCAGTCTCTGTTGCTGTATGTGCATCATGAGCGAATTTCCTTGTTATAGCGATTATTCACAAGTATTATTTTCAAGTTGGATTGTGATCGGCAAGTGGAATCCAGGACAGTCACTAGTGACTGTCTGGACTCAGTAGTCTAGTGGTGAACGCGATAGCGTTTGTCACGAAACCAACTGACTTCGAATCCCACAGTGGACGTCAACATTAGGATGCAGGTACATCGGGCTGGTGCGTCTCAAATAGGATGAAACGCGCTTCTTGGATTCCACTTGCCAGTCACAATCCAACTTAAAAAAAACTAAGATGGTTGTTTCATTTTTATTGATCATTAGTGGTATCTGAAAAAACATTTAGTTTGTAATAAAATTTGTCCTGAACATATAAATAGCACTCAATTTTCTGAGAATATTTTACTAGTGTTCTTCTGATGAACTACTTTTAAAACTATAAATCAATAAATAAGCTGAAGGATTTCATCAAATACTTAAACTAAATTATTTAAAATTTAATTACTTTAATCATATGAGATAGGTCACCCGCATCTGCTAGTTCCAAAACAATGATTAATTCATTATTCTCCACAAATGATGCCAAATAACGAATGACATTTGGATGATCTAATTTCTTGTTAAGTATAAAACATAAAAAAAACAGGTAATGAGAAGTTTTAGTGATTAAAAGCGTTTATGTTAATACTATTTTCATTTACTTTTGAAAATGCTACTCGGCAGTCACTTTAGGTAATTATTGTCCTAAAGATGTAAATTATCAGAGTGCCATACAGATAGTATCGTGTCACTACGTTAACTGAAGCGCATAACAAGGCTTTTACAAAAAACGCACACCCATGTTGGGTGAATTACTCGCAGTAACTCGTAGATGAATGAAACATTGGAATTCACGTAAATTAGTGACATCCATGAGATTTGGACGCATCCAATGAAATGTGAAGTGAATTGAGTAGTCTGTCACAGTTTAATAAATAATAAACATTAACCGTGGTTGTCTACATTACAAACGATAATAAAGTCAGTTTCTTATTCAATTACTAAGAAAAACTCAAATGTCATAGCAATGTGCAAAGTGCTATAAAGTTTTTATGTGACAGAAACCTGAATAAAATGTTTAGTCGTTAAGCTAATGTACGAACAAAAATAAGTCTGACTGGTGAGATTTGTATATGTGATTACTAAATACTGATGTCTACCACTGTATCCTCATCTGTTGGGTATGATCCTTTGAAAGTTAGGATTCAAGCAAACGATCACCATACTTTACGACCCTATTTAATACAGCACAAAAGTGATATCATATAACCTGATTTAGATGACAGATTATTCTGCTGCGTATGACAAACAGCATTGTAGGGAATTTATAAGATGGTTGATGATACCTGAAAGTAAGCGTTTTTGAGCTGTTAATCACACAAAGGTTAATCACCGGTACAGAAATATCCTTCGACTTTGTTCTGAATGCTTCGGTTATATGATATCAAAGACATTGATAGTACTTTGCTGTTAATCGGTGAGTCACCAATTTATATGAATAAGTCAGTAATGATTCTTAGTAACTTTACTCTTCAGAGTCTATATAATTATACAAGTGAACCAATGTAATGATGTTACTTAACAAATCAACTCATTAAGGATAATTTTATAAGTCGTATCATCTATATGAGCTGCATATGATTTGTTATCATTCGTCTACTACTCATAAATTTCAAGATGTATCCAGTTTATGTTCTGTGATCTGTATAGAATACATGAGTTCTATAAACAGCTGATAAACTTTGTATACACTAATTCTGTTTAGCTCAAGTAGATTATATCCAGTGTAGTGTTTTAATAATGAAATAAGTCTTAGTATTTTTAAAAGTTGTGCATGTAAACACTGTATGTAGTTAGTTAAATATGAATTTTAATTGCTAAAAATGAATATTTTAAAGTTTAAATGAAGAACTTCAGATAGGTGTGAACATTTAACTGTAGTGTTATATGAAGATTCGTATAACATCATTTATGACTACGTTGATATGAATTAAACAGAAAAGTGAAACCAAATATTTGTCAACAAAATCACTATGAGAACAAGAATAAATTGCCGCCAATATAAAAAAAACTAGTTGAAATATTGTAAATGACCCATATAGTTTATGTCGATTATAAATAAGTTGAATATTAATAAGGCAATTACATAATTCATTGCGTTTAAAAGTGAATTTTATCGATAAATAATATCACAATTCAATTCATTATTGATGTTTGCAATTCATAAACTAATACTACTATCAAACATAAGTAGTATAATGCCACAGAATAAAACTATTGCGTTACTGTGAAAAATCTCATGTTATACTTTATAAAGAATATGAAGAGTTGTAGGTTATTGTGTTATATAAAGAATTCATTTAAGTTTGATGAAATTCTTCTTCAGAAAACAGAGTAATAATACATAGAAATCTGTTTAACTATTTAATGTTTTGTAACAACGGTTTTGAAACCTATAACTTTATATGAATAATATATACCAGTCAAAACTAATAAATAACTTCCACTTTGGACTGAATACTTCTTTAGCTTGCTTGTTTATATTATCGCTTTGGTCGATAGAGAAGATGCATGAGTATAATAATTATAATACAGAGATAATACAGTATTAACTGGAATCACTCAAATTATATTGTTTGAAATTTATTATTATGTTTAATAACTGATAGTTTGATCAAATTATTAATGATCTAATGAACTAGTGTTCTCATACAGTAAAATTATACTTTAAAACTATTTAATTTAGAAAAAACTTTGTTTAGGATAAATGTAACTCACTTTCAATAAGTCAATCTCCATGATGCAATCTTTACGTGCCTTTACATCTACCATTTCAAATATCTGTAGGAAAGAAACAAAACAAACAACAAATAATAGATTTAGTAATAAAAATAAGTTTAGTGATCATGTCGAGATGAGTACGTGCAAAATATCACTGACGCAAGTAGAGTATTATAAGGGCTGAAAATTATTAAGTAAAATTGTAGGTAGGGATAGAATAATTATATATAGTTGTAAACAGTTTTATAGAAGTAATTGATTATGTTCACGCCTCGAGAATGTAGCCGGTTTTGCCGGAAGTACTGTTTCTTAGTTAGGAATATAATTTTCTTAATAAACAGAATAGTGGTTATATCAATATTTACCGACTCTTATCAAATAAGAAACAAGCAAAATCCGAGCTTTTGAATTGAGTTTACCGCATACATAACTATCGTACTCTTAAGATTCAAGCATTTTTATGCAAATCAAGAAAGCATATTGGCAGTAATACCAAAAACTTAAAGAGATATGGATTTTCGGCTTCTGAGCATCGTATGTTACGAGATAGTCGTTATGATGATTTGAAATACTAAAATTAAGAATTTTGGATTTCTTTTAATTATAACTAGTTGGGATGCAATGACATTATCTAGAAACAAATTTATTGATTGGATTTTCTAGTGAACATTTTATAAAAGCTAGGAAGTTACTTCTAACTATATAGACAGAAAATAATGCTGGTAAATTCAAATTAATCTCATGGCTGTCTTCTTATTGCCCTAATAGCAGTTGAAGTTATAACTTACCGAGAATAAATACTTTAAAACAACCGCACCCTGTCGACATGTTGTTATGAAATGCTGTTGTAAAATTTGGAGTTAAAATATACAAATCAGAGTAACTACTTCGCCATTTTAATAAATGAATCGTCCATAACCTGTTAAGACTAGGTATTTTAAACATCGGTAAAATAATTTAGATTAAATAATCCGCAGTCTTTCCACTATTTAATGAAGAGTGGTCATAATTAAAAAATAAAACATCGCACAATTTAAACAAAGGCAACTTCACTACTTTGTTTTCAATTATTTCGTACTCATAGAAGGAAACTGTGTTGTGAATGAGGCGTTTACGTACCTAATAATCACTGAGTTCTTTATCCAAGTCTGTGCTTAGAATTTTTATTTCAGTTTAAAAAGCTTTACCTAATAGAAATACAAAAGTAATCTTAGTGTTAATTCATCGTTCAGTCGTTATAAATTTTACTTATAGAACGTGGGTATTTGTATGACTACCGAAATTACAGACTAAATGTATCTAAAAACACATGGAATAAGTTTCCTAGCCTAATAAACACAGAGAGTTCATATAAAAAAGTGATATCGTGAAATCACAAACGCTAATGTTTGTCCAATTAAATTAAATATCCTAGTGGTAACATACATATCCATTCAGAAATTCACTCAAATTCGGCACTGATCTATTTCAATATACTTAAGCTGCCAAAAGGTATGTTCAAATGTTAAACGCCAACAGCAGTTATAAGTTCAGTAGATTTTTTATCATGATGCTTTTACAAACTGTTCAAAATATAAAAGATTAACTCGTTATGAGGTGATATTTCCAAACGCTTAGACAGCAACAATGCTTACTGATGTGACTTTCCAAACAAGACCCATTGTCTTGTCAAAATCATAAAGAAAAAACATCAAAAAACACTAAAGTTCGGTTACGTAGCGACAACGTTAACATGTTGTATTTTTATGAAACAAAATGGACTATTTTCTACGTATAAGCATTATATTAATGTTGAAAGACTAGATGGTTTTAGGTCATTGCATTCATATATATTATATACATTTATTATGTACTTGTAATCGCTAGGCTTTCAAATACATATCCGTTTGTTGATACATTAATAAATCCTCCATTCGCATTTTGTCTTAACTTTTGCTTTACACTGGTTTTTGACTGAGTTCTGTCACTGTTAGTCACTTATGTAGATAAACTTGTAATGTTTTTTATGTCATTAGGTTCACACAGCCTAGATTTTTGCACTAAGTTTATAACCTATCTGCGCTCCTTACGTCAGCACAACAACTATCGTTGTTTTGTTATCGTACTTCCTGAGAAAACCAAAATAGTGGGTTCTGCAGAATTATGTAGTTGTTCATAAGCAAAAGTTTGAACTTTAGAACCTGAAAACTAAATGTTTTTTTATTAAGTTTGCATAATAACTTCAGAATTCTGAAAGGAGTTTGTCAGCCATCTCAGTTTATATAAAGCATTGTGCAATGTAGCATTCAAATATCACTTCTATCAAAGAAACACACACAACAGCCTAATAAGTTTAGAGTATTTAAATATGATGGAGACATTATGAATCCTAACTACACACTTGAAGCCCAGAACTGTCAACATGATCTATTTATTTGAAGCCAAAATTGTGTAATATGCAAAACTAAAGGAGTAGCATCAAGGACCATATAGATTCATATATGTGATAGAGTAAAGCGTTAGAAATAGATAAAGTCTAGACTTAGCCTTCAATTTAATTGTTCAATGCTTTTTAAAAATACAGAAAAATGATAGTTAACTACATAACTGTATTGTTTTATACTTGATTTCAGAAATGCGTTAACAAGTACAAATTAACGCTGTTTATGTTGTATTATAAATAAGTATATACTTTAGGTGAGAAGCTCAAATGTGCAAAAGTATTCATGATGAAAACCAACAGAAGACTGATATGCTAGCACGAAAATGAATATATAGATGATGCCGTCAGTAAATATGATCTAATTATGACCTCGATCATGAATACATTTGCCAAATAGTTGCAAACAGCATTATTTATTAAACGAATAAAGGATGATAAGGGAAAAATATTTTACACTTCTTGGAAATTTCGTTGAGAGATGTGTTCTACCTCCATCATTAATAGTGATTAGACGTTTCATAACGCATCATTAAATGAAGGGCACAAATCCAAAAATGACGATGTCTAAGACTGAACGAAGCAGCAGTATTTTGATTTTACACAGTATAACTAAAAAAGCATCGTATTTGATTGCATGCAAGCAATTAAATCTACACTGACATATACAACACCTGCGTATTGAACAACACGTGAAAACAACGGTCATACAAAATGTGGTTAACCTTTATCTTCTTCATAGCAACAGTTTGTTGAGACGCAAAATGAAAGCACGCCACACGGTTGAAAACTGGCCTTGTCCAATGGACTCTTGCACTGCGTAGTTGGACAAAGTAGAGTATGCAGATAATTCATTAAGATTTACTCTACTTTGTCGCTGAGTTGGTGCGCTACGTATTCGAAATATGGAGCTCTTATGCATATAGCTAACCCAATTTTAAGGAAGATTTACCTATACGTCAAAATAGTTTAAAAGTGCTGTTACTTCAAGAAATTGGCAATAGAATAAATTCTTACGTACTAAATAGAAATATAGCTCAGTACAAGAAAAATTAAATTAATTAAGAGCCAGAGTGCTAACAGTAATTTGTTTCTAAGGCTTGTTACATGATTGATAAAATAAAACATGCCAACTCCAAATAATGTATACAAATTAGAAGTAGAGAAAATTAGGTGCCACATTTATAGAAGGTTTCTAAAGTCGCATGTCCCATGAAAAGCAGTATTATTCTACAGCACAGTTATATCAAACTAGATGCAGTTCACATACCTTTATAACTTTTAAAGCTACATTAAGACCATAAGGTTGATTGCACTCAGCTCGGTAAACACTACTAAATTGCCCGACACCGATTTGACTCAGTATTGTGAAATTTTTCAGTGAGTGAAAATACTTCAACTGAAGTGGAAGACAATGCCAGTGAAAACTCGTGTTGCATTGCTGGCTAGACTCTAAATACTGTAAATGCGCTGGGAATGTTAGGGAAGTGTTGCTGCAGAAAACTGTATTTTCACGTAAAGTGGTGGATGATTTGCCTAGCTATATCATGAGTTTCATGGACTTTGTTGTCCCTAAAAAGCGAAGATGAATCCTTTGAGTGGCAAGTGCTTGCATCGACGAAAAACGAAGGAAAGTGATCTTCAGTTATATTTTCATGTATATTATTTATAGTATATGTATTCGATTCGAGAGAAACGCACCCACCTTCTGGTGGTATAATAACTTCATATTCATATCGTGGCACTACTTCCATTTAGTTAGATGCAAAGTTTATAAAATTTGATCAATGAATAAAAGTTATACCTACAGCAAGTCAGCTGATATTTGAAAGCGTCTTAGTTACCTTCGCAACATAAATAATAGATTAAAACAAAATCAAAATATGATGTGTTTAATAAGTTTAATGTATAATTCTAATTAATGTGTTGTTTTCAATTACAATAAAGGTAAAACGCATTATTTCACAGTACCCTTGAGTACTAGTTATCTATTGGTCAACCTTTCTGTAGTCTAATTTAATCATCTAGGTTGATTAGCGTTTGTGGAGAGCGTGATGTCAGGCTTTCGAGCTGCGCAAATAGAGAGGTCCAGTTGCACGGTCCCAAACGTGAGTGAAATCGCCATACAGGCTGAGTAAGTCATTGTTTTTGTTAATGCATACTCCATTTTCTAAATTTATTTTAAGACTTGCTTTCTTTAAGAATCATTTATACGTGACTCATATTCGGTTGAGTTTGTTGTTGTCGTTTTTCTCAAAGTCTCAGATATTTTTCGCATGCGTTCTTCTTAGCTAGTATTAAGTTTGACATATATTTTCAAAATACACATTTATATAGTGCAATTTCATGCAATTACTACAGGTCTCTGTTTCTAATAAGAATTCCTAAGATACCTACAATATTTAGAATCATAGGAGGCCACATGCACTGTATAATTGTATTAGTTCTGAAAGGTATGGGAACATTAATAAACAAAACTAGGCAGTCTAATCAATTTACTGCGATTTCATCAACCTAAATACTTATCTGAGTACTCGCAAATGCCATGGGTAAGTTACATTTATAGCAGCTTTCTGCAAACTGCAGTGGACTGAAATGTATATGATTAGTCAAAACAATCAAAAGTCAGTGTTCTGGTAATAATTGGTTCCATCATACGAGCGTGGTTCAGTAATTTATGTTAAGATTGTTTCCTAGTTATGTGTGCTTCTATATTTCTTTTTCGCTAGAACATTAATCAGTGTTGGTATTCCAAGTTTATCCCACCACTATAAAGATTGATATTTTTGAGGAATCTTTGCCACTTCAAGTTTTAATGGATATTTTACATAAAATCAAGCTTGATTAATTATAAATACATTTTTGCTTCTCATACTCTTCTCTTAACCCGTTTATGTTGCATAGCAGATAAGTTATGTTGATCCTACTGTCTCGTGAGATATTTCATGATAAATAATCTTCAACATGAAGCCTTATACTATTATTTGTTACATCAAGTCATTATAACAAATCAGCATGACAAGGTAAATGGTATAGGAGTTAAAATGTTCGATGTTGTGCTGACACCGAGGAAGATGATATGTCGTAGATATACCTTTAAAAGTAGTAGGACATTTGAAAGTTATTCCATCCTACGTTGGAACTTGTGTACATGATGCATCAAGGACATTAATGTTTTTCAGGAATTACAGTAGCGAAATTGTTAGCAGTGTAACTTGCCATTCTTTTTAAGAATTGGATTATAACTTTTAGCTACATTATTGGCATGATGGTATTGAATAAATTAGTCTCAATTAGTCATTTAGCCATAATTGACATAGAGTCTGGATAAGATGTACATTAACTCCATCTGCTATACTGTATCATCATGATCAGGTGAGACTAACAAGATGTATAGTAAACAATCAGATAACTGTATTAGCAATAATGGTAAGTAAAACTAAACATACGATTCGGAAAGACATTAAAAAGATATATATATATGAAGGTATACTAAATCTCACAATCTAGAGTAAACTGAAAACTCCAAACAACAGACTATGGTTATTACATGGACCTCAGTTAGATAACTTGAATTCGCCAACATATTTCAGTTCAGCCTCCACGGACTCCATGAACTAAACTTTGGTTTTACCGCTTCTACCTTGTTTCTAACTCCAACCAACATTGTACACGGAGGTAAGCGGTTGTTGGACATACGTTACATATGTCCTAGTCACATCTGACTGCAGAGATTCACAGTTCTATTGTTGCTTAATATCCTACCTCTGACTTTAGTATTTCTCATTCAGTTGTTCCATGATACGTGAGGAATGCTTAGAAGACACGTGAACTAAATTCTGCAGTTTATACACGTCTACTTCTAGAGACTATGTTTCACAACCATAAAACAACACAACAAACCACTGCGCAGCATATATTCGACTTTGTTGATGGGCAGACATACCTCCATAAGTGGTAAATTGATGAAAAGCCCAGTAAGCCTACTCAGTTCGTCTCGAAGCATTTTAGACACTATCCGACAATGGCCGCCAAGATTTTCAAGATAGATGAAGTAGCTACGTCGTTCAGTTACCTACTTTTATTATCAGCTAAGGCATTTACACAAACATATCTTGAAGCAAAACTCTACATCTAGAGGGCGAGAAATGCATGTAGTATTATTTGCTACTCCATCTTTAGTTCCGTGACAATTTAGATTTAGCTTAATTATATACAATGATTTGTTCTCTTTATTAGCGGTGTGTATGATAAGATTAATCCAGGAAGATCTTTCACTTCATATAGCGTCGTTAATGTTTGAACTGTAATCAGAAATATAAGCTTTCAGGATAACGACGGTTAAAGACATTAAAGGATTTAGACAGATTCTAATGATTTCACCGCGTTTACTTTTCTTCTTGAGTCCAGTGTCATTTCAAGTTTTTTGTATTTCACCATCTCGTTTGTTCCATCTTGATCACATATGTAATACTTAACTTTTAATTGTATTTGATACTCTCAGTCATGAATTCCGGGCTATAATAAGCAAAATATACCTGGCCTTTTCTTGTCTTGTGAATTTCTCACTTCTGTAGTAAAACTTCATTGTTTCTCTTGAATCCATATTACAACTTTGAAGCTGATGAAAACCATATTGTAACCTTATGAGATTCGCATAAATGACTTAGATCATCTAACTAAACTTATTTAGCTGCAGAGAGGTTGTGGCGTCTGACTGCGCGTAATGTGCCTCTCGAAAATAACTTTTTTTACTTTCATTCTGGTAACTTTTTCTTGAACACGTTTATCATTCTTTTGAGGAGCCGTGATACGTATACTTGACTGCAGAATAGTAATAGCTTCATGAATTCTTAGTCATAAATGGTGCAAACGTTAGTAAATACTTTCATTTTTTACAGAAAGCTACTTGTTCTGGAAGTTATCACTTGATATCTATTAAAATTAAACTACACAAAAAGCCAACAGTTCCTACAGTACTCATTCATATAAGAGAGTCAAATATAACTCATAGAATAGGATTAAGGTATATTACACTGTACTTATTCCTATCCTCTACCTGTTTACACTTAAAAAGACGTTTTCATACGTTTTTAAAAGAACTGACATATTCTGTTGAACGGTAAAGTTTTCCAACAGATGCTCTAAGTACAAATGAGTCATTTATTAAAAACAGAACCTTTTGGCTTTAGAAATTAGTAACCTTTAGGATAATTTACAATATATTTTGTTTTACCAGATGTCACTAATTGCTTTAAGATTAAAATGAACTATATTACAGCTTCATTTTGCCTTCTTTAGTGCCGATATGTACTATTGCAGGATTTCTTAATGCTTTGTAATCACATTATCCTTCGTCTTTAGTCTGTAAACATATTTGATTTGTCACTTATAATCTATTTTACTTCATATATAGCTGTTCCATCTATATTCATCCATCTATATCATCATGAACGTTATCGGAATTGATTCGTTTTTCACCAAGGTTTTTTCGGCTTTCGTTTATTCATTGTAGTGGTCATTTTAGGGAAATTATTACAGTCACGACATACTAGATTAAACATGACTGTCTAGTGAAATGCCTTGAACTAGAAAGTTTATTCAATTTAGTTTAATGATTCATTCACAATATAGTTATCTTTTGCACGCTCATTTACTAAATATTTAATTTGTGCTCTAGATTCATTGAATAATAATAATACACTAGAGATAAGTATTAAGTTTTTGTTAAAATAGATTTTTATTTACTCTGACCTCATTTTTATACCCATTGTAACGTCATTGTTGTCATTAAGATAAAGTATTCATACTTATTTATTGATTAATCAAAAGTTTGCTTGTGTAAATAGCAATCGATAATTTTAATAGAACTGATGATTAGATGGTTATTTTTCGTTTATAAGATTACTACAATTGTGTTGTGCCTATTGAAATATGGAAAAATTTAGTATTGATACTATACGCTGTATACTTAGTTGATAATATAGCTATTTTCGGAGATTACATTAATGACTAATGCTTTAGTTGAATTTTGTCACCAAGCTACATATCACCTGATGCGTTAAGAAATTTGTCTTCTTATGAGATTATTTAAATCTTGACAGGGAACCATGTCGATTTGGTAAAATTAACCATATTATCAAGCTATATAAAATAAAATACAGATATTCGGTGAATATTTACTCTTGAGAAATGATGCTTAGTATGTACAACTTATAGTACATAATTTATATATGATTACAGTTGCTGCCTATTTTATGTATTCTCAAAAACACCGTTTTATGCGTGAAATGATAGCTTAGAATTGAAATTTGGATCATTGGGTCTCAGTTTTGATCCTCATAACACCTAGTCCACTTTAGGCAGATGTGGAGCATCACTGTCACATAAAAGGTATATCTCAGTACTGAGTACTCGAAATTCATAGTTGAATGCTAGGTTTTTTAAGGTTACTAACAATTGATTCAATTGTTTCTAACCAGCACCAAACCACTTGTAGATTTCTCTATTTTCGTAAGTTACTTGTGATAACTTACAGATTTTTTTCCTAAAAGGGTATGCGATGAAGTATTTAAGACTAATCTCGGAAAATGTTTAAGGTTACTTGTATTAGATCGCTGTAATGGTGGGTAACTTATTTAACGAAAACAGTTTCGACGTGTTTATAAGACACTTGACAGTAACGAAATTCAGAAAGTTGTTTTCTACGAAACATGACAGTAAAGTGTGCGGCTTTTAGTGTTCTGTTCATTTAGGTAATACTTCCCATAGTTTTTCACGAATGTTTCAACCATACCATAGGTTGTCTTTGTATACTAAGTAAATGCTATATTTGTTGTTATTTTGTAATAAGATAAATAACCGATAAAAGTATTGTTTGTTATAGTAATGCTGCAATTTTCTTTTTCAATAAAAGCAGAAGCATAATTTGTTTCTCATATATAAGAACTGTGCTTTTTCATAATTTGAAGCGCGATTCGCCTTCACTAATATCAGTAATTTATTTTTTATTTTAGTTGTGACGGCGATGATACTGAAATACAAAAAGATGAACGTTATGTGTTAGACTTCACCAATCCATTTTTATTTAGTGATGCCATTCTGGTTGTACAAGGTCGAAATCTTCATTGCCATCGTGCTATTCTATCTATATATTCACCAGTTTTTAAAGCTATGTTTCAAAATCGATGCATTGTAAGTTATCACTACTTTTGTAAAAAGCTTTTGAGGAAATATGCAATGTTAGTATACGTTTAAAATGACTAATTCAAGTTCACTAGTCTTCCACTCTCATACCTTCTCAACTAGTCCTCAGCAGGATCGTAACAAAAAAATTTCATTCATATTCAATGTATATAATCCATTTTGAATTGAGTGATAGATCTGTTGTTTAAATTTAATAAATTCACGACGAGAAAGCATCAAAACATTCATGTTTAACAATGGTAGTTTGGCTAGCTTATTCGTTGAAGGAATTTTTCTTTCTAACCTTAAACTGAGATGAGCAAATGTCTTGATTCTTGCATGTTGATTCTTACCGATGTCTACAAAGATGTATCGACGTAAAAGTTTTGAACAATCTTCTTTAGTGTACAATAACTAGTTACAATACGGATTATCTAATTCTATAATGACAATTTGCATAGTCTCCCTTCCGTTCAAATCGCAATCGCATTTACCAATAGGTCTCTTGTGATTGCTTTCATAATGTTTCATCCTCTTCCTATCTGCTTTATTTATTCTGTATCGCTGTAAAATTTGAATATCTTAAACATGGTGACAATATCTACAGATAGAGAGTTATAAACAGCTAGTTCATTCAGCGACTCATAGTAAGGACATGTTCCACTTTACTACTAGTACAGTTTCTCAGTCATAAAGCTACTAGCAGAGATATGTGAAGATTGTTGGATGTTGTAATTTGCCTCACATAGTGACTGTAGCCTAACAACAATTAAGGGCCAAGAAGTACCGGAAAAATACTTGGACGAAATATCTGTTCAGTACTTATTTACCTACGGTCAGTCTGTGAAGTAAATTACAATATTCAATAGTCTTCACGAATCTCCTATACTGGTAGTCATATTCTTAATATTGGTCGATTTTGCGTGGTAGTTCCCGGTGTCTTAGTGAGAAGCAGTACTTGTCCAGTTAAGTCATATCAGGTTTGAAGTAGATATCCACTATTTGCAATTAATGTCAATTGTTAATCAACTGAAGTTGGAATTGTAAACTGTTAGATACTGTACCGGTAGCTTGAAGGTTAAACATCCACCATATAACCTGAAGTTCTTGGGCCCGATTGTTAATAAGCTCATAGATAGGCCCTTCTCAAAAATCCCATACTAGAACGAAGAAGTTTACCGGTACTTTCTAGTTTTCAGTACTTGTATAGCTGTGGTCAGCCTGTAACTTAGATTACAAGTAACACTACTACGTTAACCAAATAAAATGGCTTTTTAATTGTCTACTTTGTTGTGAAACAAATATACTCAGATTTGCGCTTACGAAAAATGTATATCCTTTGGTTCTTCTGCTAAGCACATTTGCATATCAAAATTGATGTAATCAAGAAATTGCCTATCATGAACAAATGCATTATTTTCTATCAAAAACTGATTACCTTAGACATGTAGCATTTTAGTTTATTTCTATGAGTGTTGTCATTTAGGTGAATAAAACACCTAATCAAATTCTTGTGGACTAAATGGTTTTCACATTGTTTTGGATTCAATCCAGAAATCAATTTGGTTTTTGTCTACCTACTTGCCATCAGTGTAGAAGTAATCAATAACATACCGGGCTATCACACATCAGGGTTGGTAACATAGAAAGTTGAACATAGCAAAGACAGACATGTTTTATTGCATACACTTAATAAAGTTTAGGAAATATTTTACTAAAATTCAACTGTTAATATGCAAAGAAAGATGTTATCTTTAATTGTTCTAATTTTCATATTTTACAGTAGACATACTTTTATTGACTAAACAAGTATGCTGTGCATTGCACTTAATCTGTATTCAGTGTTCATGAAAATTTCTGTAGAATTTTTGTGGATTTTCTAAACGAAAGTTTTTTCAGCTTAAAACTACATAATTGAGTGATTCTATCTCTAAGTTACATAAATTAAAGTGATTTATCTGTATTATAAGACTAATTTTTATTTAGCCTAACATTAAACGTACTATTGGAAAAGTACATTCGAATTTGTCTATTAGAAGTGAACTAATTAGTCACTTATATGCCGTCCGTTCATCAGAATCACCATAGAGTCTGGTACACATGCTTTAGCTTAAGCTGTCATACTGCGTTAGTACGATGAGATCAGATTAGCATGATGAATACCGAATTTTTGGTTATTTCCTTGAAGAAGCTCGAACCAGCTTGCTGAGCGAAGCGCTGAAATTTCTTTAGTTTCATTCGCTGAGACTATTTACAAATATATTCTGTTCATTTGTATACCGAATGAGTTAAAATAGTGTTGGAATGTTAGTGAGAAGGACTAAACATTAAGAATATAGTTGAAGAAGATAGAATGAAGGAGTGTATGTAAAATAGTATTGGATCTCGAGATTAAAAGGAAGATATGAAATGAATGCATTTACACCCCTGTAATCGATTCCTAACCATATCACTCAGTCTGTTTCTAATTCAATTCAATATAATCGAAGGTTGTTTTTATAAGAGGTTAACAGTCTCCAGCGGATCACCAGTCAAGTTTTTAACTGCTAACTGTAGTTTTCACTATATTTTGTTGATGTCCTCAGAATATATTGGAGAAGCCTTGTCTATGTTGAGCGATACGATCACTTTTGAGTTTTAACTCAACATTAGGGAATTTTGTAGTTACTTTACAAGTTTCTCAATTTATATAATTTTTGTTAAATGGTATACTTACAGTTGATAAAATTACAAGTACTATTAAATATGTCGATGCCATCGTGTTATTCTTCAAGCCAGATTGATCTTGACTCTAGGTATACACTACTGAGTAACCGTAGCATAAAATAATCAGCTCTTCATTCATCATACCGTTTAGAGCTTAGATAATATCAATTTATGAATGAGAATACTTTCAGGCTTTTTCTAGGAATCTGCTAACACCAAAATAAGTCTCAAAATAACTTGAGGATTCTACAGACTTGATTACCTAATATTTATCAGTACTCACTTCTGAAATGTAATGGAACTGATAAATAAAATTATAAGACTCTACTGTTTTGCAGAATCTCAGTATGTTTTCCACCTTTTGATAGTAAGTGGTCACTTTAAACAGGTAGAAGTTACTTGGGTTGTGGTATGTAATGAATAGTTGACATATTCAAGTTAACTATTTTGTCAGAGCATTCTTATAAATCCATTTTCGTGATTTTTATAGCTACTATTTGGTTGTTTGAGGTAAAGGAGTCTCATTAAAGTGAATTTGACCAAATATAACATGAAAGTTCAGTCATCATTTTGCACATTAAGCTCTGCGGGATATGTTGCTCATGATACTAGGGAATAACGTGCCTTCATGTTTTAAAATGGATTAGGAAAACTACAGTTTCTAATCATTTCTTCTCTTGCATGAACACTATATTAAATTTACATATGTGAAATTCGTTCAATTGTTTGTTAGGAAAATCAAAAAAATGAGGTTGTCATCCCAGTTGACGAATTTGAAGACATTAGAGAGATGTTACGTCACATGTATACACCTGGTGGTTGTGATATGACAGGTATGTAATTTCGTTCCATTGTGATCACAAATTTTTATGATGTTATTTTACATACACATTATATATTCAATAAATATGCCAATTTTGATTTTCTGATGTTTGTAGTGATCTTTACCAGGACTTATTTTATTAAAAGATAATTGGTGAATGCTGCATTCTTTGTGAAAGTTCATAAGCTGTTGAATATTTTATATGGCCTGATTTTTATGTAGTGCTGATGGATTTCTTAGCGGTGATTATCACCATATGTGTATATACAATGTGGCTGCCACTGTATGTTACTTTCATTACTCTTCAGACTTCTGCTGCTGCATGTAATATATTGATGATAAAATGGGAAACAACGAGGCACTATCAAGCTTCTATGGAAGTCCAAAACGTTTCTGGACTGGGAAGGTTCTTAGTCTTTGTATGTTACAGCCAGTGTAAAGTCATTTAGAGGCTGTAAGATTAGTATACCCTGAGGTTCGGGAAATAAATTCTAGTGATACCAATTAACTTATTTATTGGGCAGAATGTTTCATGAATGCAAATGTAATTTAATCGAAAAACATTCACCAAAACAATAACTGATATTTCTCAGTGAAAACGACTTTATGTTTATATCTACACTGGGATAACTTGAAATAATCACAAAGAATTCACTGACATTTTGTGAAAAGCCATCCTTTGCACGATATTTAGAAGGAAGTGAGATTTTATAAGTTTATTAAATACTCTATTCCTAAGTGAATGTAATAGAGTTATTGTTTTCGTAACTGCATTGCAGTTGTTTTACACAGTGTCTTTGATGAGTATTTTAGTGTTGAACAAGTTGTTTAGTTTTGTGTTCAACTCTATAATACTGAGGATGTACATCTTAGTATCCCGATGTTTCATTCTTGTGTGTCTTCGTTATTTTAGGATTTGCATCATTATCCTTTTGAATTAATATACGGGAATATTCACTCTTTATATGCATGATTTGAGATAATGTTGTAATTATAACTTCGTTCCACCTTGTTATATACTCAGAAAGTTAACAGTTTAGTCGGAAAAATGACTTGTTTAAGGTTTTTAGCATTCTGATTTCCCTTTCAATTTTTGTGTAATATTTCCAACTAGCAAACTTTACAGCTCAGTCAAATATTTTATTAATTTCATTAGTCTACTTAATATTATTTTAAGTAGACAGCAAAATATTTGAAAAATGTTAAAAGTATTTACGTGCGATTCAAAAATCTCGTATTGTTATTTTGACGTTATCTGCTACCTACTTCTATGATATCATATATTTGAGCCGTTTTTCCAAAGAAAGAAACAGTTTGGCATGCACCTACGTATTACTTATTGTATCTTCTATGTTTTAAGCCGAAACAGCTGAGAAGCTACTACCAATTTTACACAGATATCAAATTGATTCACTGGTTAGCTTGGCTGAGAGAACACTTACATTTCGTCTCAATGACGCGACTGCACCAGTGTTTCTTCGAATAGCCGATCTTTATGGTCTGAGTAGATTACGGCAGGCAGCTTTGGATTCTTGTGCACGTCTAGACTATGGTCGAATGCTTAAGGCGTTTGAAGAAATAAACATATCGCCAGAATTAAAAAATGAAGTACTTGAGTAAGTTCTTGTTTTGTAAACTAGTTTAAATTACAGTTTGTAAGCAGCTTATTAAAATGATGTCATTCTCCTAATCCATATAAAATATAGAGATTATATAATTCACCGATAAATCAATTTTATTACCTATCCACACGTGATTAATATCATTTGCTGGTTGGTCTTTACTATAGTAATCACCATTCTAATGTTTTTTACTTCTGTTAATTGGTTAAACTTAATGGGTTTGTCGTGATTTATTTTAGACTTGTTTAGAATCCGGTTATAGAACAATGTGATCGGGTCTCATCAATAGTGAACACTATGTCACTTATTGCTATGTCTGTCGGTTGGCCTGAATTACGATTGATGAATCCTACCTAGTAGATGAACACGAGACTTGATAGGTGACTGGGATACGTTAGACCGTTAGCAATACTCAGCATACTTTACCTATCGCCAGGTTATCTCTCAACGTTAGTCATGAAGTTTATGCCAAGCAATCGATAATAATGATGAAGGATCGTCATCTGTTTAACCTTAAGTTTTATGCTTGCTTTCTGAATGATTTGTATTTTTGAAGATTTGAGCTTTGTTGTATTTCTCGCTAATAACGACCCAGCTTCTCCTATTGCTTAGTAGTCTTAGATACTGAACACTCGACAAGGCCCCAAATCAGAACACGTTTGAACAGGAACGAAATTGTATTCCACAATAACAAGGGTAAATAGAAGTAGGAATTCACAGTTAGTAAAACGTTAATATACTTATAGTATTTACATAAGAAACCTCTAGAGTCTTCTCCAATAATCCGCTGGAGTTGATTGGTTTAGAAACATCCAATCAGCGTGCGCCATCACGTTCATACACGGAACATACTTTAATCTAGTCTATATCCTACTAATAAGCTCACTAACACTTATTATTCTTTTTCAAAGTGCATTACCTTAGTAAATCTTTGTAATTCAGTCAAACGTATCATCGATCCAGCTTACTTGATAATATTAGCTCAACAATACAAACTCAGCTCAAGTCAGATTTATTTATAAAACTTCATGTGTCAGTAATGAAGCGATATGCTATAATTAATATTTACGAATTACTATAAGAATTATTCGTAATTTATTAATAGTGTGTTTTAAATGCATCATTACAGCTCCAATAAAAAGCATCATTCATACCTACTTTAGAAAAAGTAAAGAACTGGTTTTACCATTTAGTCATTTAAGTTCTAATCTTTCTTGGGTGTTAACCATAGTCATAGATTGTGAAGCGATAGGCTTTAGGTCGCAGCTTCAAACCTTAGTGTACACACGAGCACTTGCACTATAGGCATAATGTAAATTTGTACATTTTAAACTTCATGTGACCGCCATCATATTACTGCAACAGTGTAACTGTGATTAATGAGAGTGTAAATTTATTTAAAAATTTTTGTTGTATTTCATAAAAGACAGTGATGGAAATGAAGTGAAAATGAAGATTGTCTTTCTTTCCGTTAATAAACACCTAGGTTTATATCCTAAAAGACAGGTACCTAGTTGACAGTATATATCTATCCTAAGTGCATTCAATAACAATTAATATTCAATGGAAAGTGAATTCGTATTTACACGTAGTCGTCTTTACATCATTTGGTAGTACTCTTTTAACAGATTTATCACTATTGTCTTTAAAATGTCTTACAATTTGAAGGGTGATATTTATCACGTTAAAAATACAATGCACTAATTATTTCTGAATGTCGAAATTGAAATGACACAGTTAAGTGATTGATGATGACTGTAATTTATGTTATTGGTTTAATGGTGTGTATATTATATGTAAAGGCGAAACAATAAAATGAAGAATTATCTTTCCTGATAATATACAACAAGACTAGCTAATCTAACCCAAACAAATCTTTTTTCCAATGCACAATGAGTTGTCGTACATACAAATATCATTTGAAAAAGATAAACGACAGCTCATCAAAAGTCTATTGTAGCGACTCTCAATGTACACAATGAGTTCTATTATAGCGATCTTTTCGAGCATCCTACCAGTCCAGACTATTGTAGAAATTAGTAAAAAAAAATTTCTTTTCATTTCGTTACTCTTTAGGGATTCCCAATACTGGAACTGCTTAAACACTAAGCATGGAGTTGTAAACTATCACCTTTACTTATTGGTTTATTGTTTGGTAATTGACTATCTTAAGTAACCTTTAAATTGATCTCTCGTTTAGTTGGTAATGATGTTGCATGTGACTGTTAGTTGTTAATCATTTACTATTGAATGTGCAATATAGCACGTCGATCCTGCAACCCTATTAGTGATGACTGTCTTGTTCCTGACTTACCTGATCTTCATTAATCACTACTTTCCACTAGGACTTCGAGAAAGTTTCTGTTCGTAGGTCACTAGTGTGCTTATTATTATAGCTAAGTTGAAGAGTCTTTGTGGAGATCGCTTCTAGTTTGTTGCTTGGAATTCTCACAGATTGATCTCATTTTGGTACCACTAGAAATCAGAATTCACTGGACAATTGTTTTATCCTAGTATGAGATTTTTCGCGTTAATCGAGCGACCCCACCAAGTATCATCACTAGAACTTCAGATCTCATGGTAAATGTTCACTCATCAGCACTATCTGACTGGAATGTACTGAATGAATTCTCATTTCAATCAATTTTGAAATATTACGAAATATTCATGCTAGGAGAAACAAGCTAAACACAGTGGTCCTTAGTTTTCATCGGGATCTAATCGTCGTTATATTCTATTTTTCACATTATTTACTATATTTTTTATTAAAAATTAATCCTTGTTCTGTTTAAATTTATTTACAATGAACAATGAACTTCATTTCCTATACATGTGACTTATGACCTTTCGTCTTGTTCAAAGAAAGATTTCATTGTAAACTAACATTAACTGAAGAACTATCTTAAATTGCATATCACTGGGGAGTGATTCAGGTGCATCCTTATTAGCTTTAAATATAGTTCTCAAAGTGCTAGTGAGAAACTTTAGATAACAATGTTGCTTCAGATGTAATATAACTAGCACCAAGTTCTTTGGATTGTCATCTTACGTTGGAAATGGTAAGAATCGGAATAAAAGTGTTGCGTTCATTGTGCTTCTGATTTCGTATTAATGAGAAGCACGACTGTACACACTGTTCAGTTGTACCTTTTTCTTTCAGGCCTTAGTTAATGGATTCGAATAACATTCCGTCAAAACTTTCATAAAATCATTGTCTGTGGTTTTTTACTTGTTGCAATATTAATTATTTCACTGCTCTGTTTTTTCTAGGAGAAGAATAAAGGTGTTAGAAAAATGTCTTATCGATATTCAACAAAGTTTTACTCATTCATGTTCACGTATGGAAAGCCGTGCTGAACGTGTTCCATCTAATCATTGTTCGTTGCATTCTCGTCCGTTTTCAACAATCACGTTTAATCCTGTTGTAAACAGCACAACTGGACAGTTAGTTAATTGTGATGTCGATCAAAATTCACAAAATGGTGATGTCAGTGATGCTGTGCGCTTAGATGTGACTTCAGGTGTAACACAATTTTCGGCCACTAGAAATTCAGAAATGCGTACAGGTGGGGATAACGTTAACACCGGTGCTGTGCAAAGAGAAACAGATCCAAATCCATCGATTCCAACTACCACTACCACGACGACAGGATTATCACTATCACCGAATCCCCCATTAGCTACGGCTGTTTGTGAACAATGCGTGGAACAATTCAAAACGCATATACAAGAATTGTGCAAAAGAGGATTGCATAAAATACCAATCATCACTTGCAGAAATCCTTGACTCCACCTCTCTGCTTATTTTCCTTTACTTCTCTGTTTTTCTTTATAGAGAATGTAGGAACAAAGTATCTGCGCAAAAGATGCATTGTTGAGTAAAACAAGTTTGATAAAAAGATCATGAATACATGACAAACTTATTCAGCATTTTGCTTAGACTTAAATGGAACACCTATTGACTTCAATAATAATTTGATTTCATTCTTTTTTGTTAGAAAAGATATACCATACTAATAAACAGTTTGTTGAGTTTTGTTTAGTATTATAGAGATAAGTTAGTAGTTTGGGTGCACTTTCATTCAATTTCGAATCAGTTAGCGATAGGTTTGAATGTTTCTTCAAAATAAAAAGGGTTTGTTCAAATGTCTTGACGTTTCAACCTTAATTGGTGTGTTGTGAAAGATCCATACGGAAGGGGGGGAGTGTTTTAATTCATCACATGAAAATGTTATTGTTCATTAGGATAAGTTTAATTTAGTTGTCCAGCTATTACTTAATTTCAAGACATGAATCCTTTGTCAAACAGCAGAAATGCATATGAGAAGTTAAAGAAATCCTGTCCATTTGAGTTAATCTTAAAATGTAGAACTAACCAATTCATCATAGTGCGGATTATCAAGCAATTTATCCTTAGTGTATAAAGTTATTTTTAATCTAATAGACGAAACCGTTGAAAATATTTGACGATACAGCTTCAGTATGTTGTTTTATTATTTTTTATGTTAAATTCCCCATATGATTAGTTTAATTATCTCGCGTACCTTGCCACAGCAAATAACAAACAAATCAAGGAAATCAGATAAGCAAATGAAAAGGAACAGTTCTGGAGCATCATAGTGTTTAAGAACGTATGCAAGCGTAACAGCTTAAACTACCATCACTATCTAGTAATCATTCTATTTACTTTCGTGAGTCATTGAATCCACTAATTTCAACAACAGTAACCGGTTAGACGAGTAAGTAATTTCGCAAATCACAAATACTAATTTGTGCTTGTGATTTGAAAGTGAGCGAAAATCACTTCACTATCACCTGTTTAGGTAGATTAACAACTACGTAATAATGATTAGTTACTACTTTTCTGTTAGGGTCTAAATAGTCTACACTCCTTACTTCATGTGAGGTTGAGATCTGGACATATGGAGCTGAGAAAATGAAGAAACTAACTATTGACCGCGAGCTAGCTGAAATCAAGTTTGTCGGGGACTTGCTATGTTGATTTATTTTAAAACACAACTTTTTCTAAATCTCAGCTAGATCCGGATATCTACCACGTACTATCATTTGTTTTAACATATTCATTGTGATTTTTTCAACACAGTAGTATGTAGCGATTCATCGTCTCCTAGGCCGGGGGAGTGATCACCATCAGTTTTGTCATCTATTTAAATTTACAATTAGCGATCTACTTTATTTCCAGACAGAAATCTACACTGACGAACGTCTCTAATCAATGCACGTGGAGCGTGTTTAAAGTTTTCACTAATTATTATCAAATAGGTAATTTTTATTATGATAACCATTGAATGAATTAATGTCTGGTTAACATTTTCATGTCTGTTTGACTATGTATCAGTGATATGTTTTGAGGAATAAATTCATATAAGTCAGTTTGAAACCACTTTACACGAATCCAGAAATTAACATATTCAATTTGTAACATCTTATGGGATTACTTATTTCTTTACTTACTACTCTAGAGAAACTGTTATTGAATGACTAAAAATTTATCATTTCTATGTTAGTGTTATTTGACTAAAGTCAAGAATAATGAGATCAAAGTAGATACTCTATTCGTAAAATTTCAGGACTACATAAAAATTTTAGCATAACAGAAAATTATCGAAAGATTCAATGGAATTTCCAAATGAACGTATATTCTTATGCAGGAATAAATGGAGTTGTCTAGTCATTGATATCGAGCAGCTAAGTAAATTCACTACCATACAATGAATATATTTAATTCAGAATATGATTCGTCCTATAACAATAATTCATAATTATAAAAATGTATACACGAAATTGTTGTAATTACTTTCAAAGATCAAAGTAGTAAATTATTTTTCGAAAATGCAAAGAGTTCTATTGTTTTAATGTGTATGAAGTTTTATCAATGTAACTTTTTCAAAAGTACAAATGAAAACGTCTATCTACTCAATGCAAAAATAAATGTTTCTTGATCACTGTTAAAACATGGTTCGATTTCAAGAATAATTCTGAAATAGTACATAATTTCTAATAAGTCTGATGAAAACATATAAATTTGTTATCTACAGAATGGATTTTCCATTCAGATGCATTTTTGGTATAAGCCCAGGTGTGAAACTTACTTGCTGTAATCGAATATTTAAATGCATAACACTAATACAATTACGTATTTTGGTCACGAGATGACGTACCGATGGTGACTTGTGAAACCATCTACTCTTCAACACTTCTGAATATATCATGAGAAGATCATGAACTCAAGATTGATTTTGCTGATGATGATTTTAAAATGTCTACTTTCCTATTGACTTAAAATGTTGTGTCTGTTTATGCTTTAGTCTGTATAACTTTGGATTGTTTTCAAAATCACTTTATATCACTTGGAACCTTTAGTTTCCTAAACTTACTCATCAACCGTTGAAGCGTGACAAAAACACTCTTTCCCCGGAAATACTTCATCATTTTCAATTATTTTAAAAATCTCTATCTTGAGACGGCATTTAATTGACTAATGAATTCGACATCGTTTTATACCAATAAAGTGACAACAATTATTTATGAGATAATAAATTTGTTCATCTTTCTTTCAGCTAAATCACCAATGAAAAAGGCTTTAAAATTATGCATCAGTTTGCTTTCTGACAAAATTGTCGTGCTAAATGTTTTCTTTTTAGAGAGAAAGTATTCATCGGGTTATCAACAGAGAAAAATTGTTTCAATGGAGAAAATTTCTTTTAAGTGATTCCATTCACAAAGCTGTAAACGTTTTTAAAAGTGACTACGCATACATTGTCATACTTATTTAGAATATTATAGTGATTAGGTAAAGAATTTCATGTTTGAGTCGTGAAAACACATAGATCTAATGTAGATAATCAGTAATAACTTGTATTACAAAATATGTTAAAAAGAACTTAGAAATATGATAATTCTGCAGTTCAGTTATGTAATACGAAATTTTTTCAAGAAGGACATGGAAATAAAAGTATGTTCGATTTTATCAGAGATTGATAGGAAGAAATGATAACATTTAGGAAATGCTTATAGGTAGACAAATTAAATTCACAGCAAAATAATAATTTAATTAAATAAATTAAAATACAATGATTAAGTTCATTATAAGATTAGAGTTGAAGTGAATTTCTTTTATATATGAAGTTCTGGTTTGGTGGTGTTTATGATAATAGTGTCAGTAATACATGGAAAACATAAAGAGACTGTATCTGGTAGATTTCCGTTCATCAAATAGAGACGTTTAAAAGACGAATAGTCGTTGATGACGAGGTATTCTATAATGATGTCTATAATGTAACCTTTGTCCTTGATGAACAACCGAGTGAGATTATTTTGCTGGAATCTCACACAATGTACACATCAAACCATCATGATATCTTTGTCTACAGGTGAATTGATAGTTACTGATTGGGAAGATCAGTTGTGAGAATTCGTCCTGTGAGTTATTTATCAATTAATGATCGACTAAAAAACATTAATCTGCAAAGAATTTTATTTTGATGGCATTTACAATCCTTCACGTCAAAATGCTAGTAGATGCCCTTTAAATTCAAAGTTTAGACAGAGTATGTTCTTAAGTTTTCAGATTTCAGATTCTCTAATAGGTTCTAGTTTCACGCTTCTATCTATGAGCCTTAGTGGAAGCATATTTGTAATCAGTATTTCTGAGAGAAACGTGTTTTGTTCAGCAGACACACTTTGGTACCAAATTCTTTGTGAAATTCGAACTAAGGGTTAGAACAAGAACCATTTCCTTGCTAATAAGGATCCAACCATAAAAGTTTATCAGTTAACTGTCTTTGGTGAATGTTTTTGTAAATGGATCACTCATCGTTTCTTTTTCAATAAAACCTCTTTAAAGTAGAAATTTGATGTATTTCCCTTCTAAAAAAAAAACGCCGATTGATGGTGGTAGGGATCATTATTGAAGCTTGAAAAATTACTGAATGGTTGTTCTTTGATTCACTTCTCATTAAATTTCGATTGGAATATGTGTAGTCTGTGACACTTATAGTACAATAAAACAGTAAAATGTGTTGTACTCTGACAGTTTACATTCAACTATCTCAGGACATCTATTTCAGTGATTACGCGACTTGATGCCTTAATCGAATCGTATTTTCGGACCAGTGACAAGTATTCTACAATCGATTTAAGCAATATTATTTAGTCCTTTTTAATTTCTACAGGTTCCTCCACAAACATTTTTATGAGCGCATAAGGTACACACTGGAAACTATGTTGTAGCGAAAGTGCACTGATGCTAAAACATATAAATCACAATGCTTAGTTTCGTAAATGGATAGATATAGATGAAATTATACCAGTCACTAAGGTGCCTCTGTACATATTTTGTAATAATTGTAATTATAAAAACTTACAAACATTTTACAAAAGCTTATCCATCGTCACTGGCGAGGAACTGCCTCAAACCTGGAGTAGTCTAACTTCAGTGATCTTATCTCCTCACTAGAACTCTGAGAGTTACTTCCAGGAGTCTGTCACTAGCGAACTGATATTGCTTGTAATTAGGTGTTGTGTAGGTTGTTCAGTTTTAATTTGATATAATGAATCGACTGAGTTAAAAATATTACCCATGAAAGGCGGTTCAATGGTCAAATATCAGGCGTTCACATAGAATCCTGAATATCGTGAACTGGATTCCTAAATGATATCGTAGACGCGCACTGCTGAAGAGTTTTATATTAAGATGAAACATGTGCCCAGTGCTTTACGAGTTTTACTGGTTGTCTAACTCAGACCAATTAGTAATACCAAATTAACATAAGCAGTATCGATTGGATATTGTATAGACCAATTTGTAAATGATCATTAAGCTCTGAATGTGGCACATTTTATCCTTTATAGAATTCTAATAATAAAAAGACATTCTTTACGGTTAACAAGACGAAGTTTAATTAAATTAAATGAAAACAATAATGCAGATTTTGACAGACATTTATCATTTTAATATTAGACTATCATTTGATATTCAAACTATTTCGAATTCATTACACCTGTGAATCAGTGAAGTAGTAAACATTGCAATGGACTACGTAACGATGAAGAAAACTAAGTAAATTATCATCATTTCCAATCAGTTGTAAGAATTGTCTATAATCATCTATTCTTTTGCCTATTAATCATTTCTAGAAGCACAACTATTGATACGTTCAGATAATAATCATACAAGTTGTTTAATAACATTAACTCTAAGAATAATAAATGAAACTAATCAAGAGATTAATTCATTCTAGTATTTGTATAGACTTACGTTTCCAAGACTCATTAATAATAATGTACTACTTCTGTTTAACAACTGTTTAACCAATTCAAAATAATTTACTTTTGAAAATGATAAGTGAAACTGTAAAACGAAACTTGTAATCAACAGTGATGACGTTTTATAAATTAGTTTATGTGAACTATATCAAATCGAATGTTATTTATATAGCAAGAAGGAAAAATTTACATGTATACATGCAATTACATATACATACATACATACTACATTAAAGGAAATATCCACAGGGAATTTACATTGTATAATAATTTTGTAAATGATTCTCAATAGGTAATCTGTTGACATAGATTCAATTAAAAGAAGTTAAGAGAAATTTTCTGAAACGGTATTTTATTATTATTGTCAATAAATACTTAAAATCTACACGAATAATCAAATGTTGAATGATAGAAGTTAAATTATTTTAAACAGATGAAAACAGTAAAACAATTTTTTTACATTTTTCTTGGTTTTCTCACATAAGAGAGTTGTTATTGTTTGCGCAAATAATCACATTATTGACGTAAATAACATGAGTTAATGAATTGATCTACAGTCGTAATGCCTACAATGAATTTGTGTAATGTCAATTTTTCGCCTTTATACCTTTTAACATTTATCTACGTAGATAGTTCTGTAATGGAAATCTAATGATAGAGTGAATTTTTTCATTTATTCAATATACTAAGTAAATTCAAATAATAATAATATTATTATTATTAATCGATTTCCACCGCCAGCTCTCACTCCAAATTTATTCTAAAATAGTTTTATCTTCTTCAATTCTGTTTATCGTAGATCATAAGCGCTTAAACTGTAAGAGTTGTTGGGTTTTTTTTAATTAAAGAGCATATATCTAGTTGTTTTTCTCAAAGTAGCAAACTAACTTCAGATTTGTAACATTTTCTTCAAACATAAAACATGTTACTGAGATTTAATTGAATTTCTGATTAATATTATCCGTAATTATATTCACTGAAAATAGTAGACAGATTAATTAAGGCTTTATTCGGAGTGTAATTAATATGATTTCAGTCGACAATTAATAACATACATTAGTATTCATTGGGTAATAATGTATGCTAACTCCATTTCAATCAAGTGATATTGTAATAAGAATAAAAATAACTACGGATTAGTTATAATACGATTCATGAGAATCGTTGGTCTATAGAACGTGTCTAATATGACATTTGAATACTTAGTAAGGTGATTCTCTCAATCTAACAACATGATACACACTACAACTTCCAAAAGGTGAGCTTTTGTATAAATATTGATTTGCTTAAAATTATGTGAGTGTAAAGAGCGAGTTTCATCCTTAACATTTCACTGTGTATACTATATGCAAATCGGTATTTCAAAGTTATAATAATTTATTAGTTTGGTAACAATGATAAATTGATCCCCCTTCCAAAAAACAATATTCAAAAGTCCAGAATGCTGTAATGAACATGCATCGTAGTCAGGTATTAACAAATCCATAAATATTAAGTTACAATTCGTTAATGTCATAGGGTATGTTAGAACCGTACCCAAGCATGTTAAGCTGTGCATTGATAATATCAAATTGTACGTTGATCTAATCGTTAAAGACTAAAAACGACTATAGATAGACACCATACGTTATGTAATAATGCACCATAGAAGTCGTTTAACATAGGAGGATTAGATGATTGTATCGTGTTAAGAGGTAATTATGATATTTAAACAATGGGACTGAATACTAAGTAAAATAAAGGCAATAGAAGTGATGACAGTAAAATTAGTCATAATTCAAAGTTAATTTAATATAATTATGAAGAGAAAACGACTAATATGAACAACCATAGCTTGGATAATCTAGTGAAAAATACGTCAACATTGTTTATTAATGAGAGTGCGAATATCTTGTAACGAGAAGGAAAAATAAAAAGGAGAAAGGAACAATAAAAGAAAGGAGCAAAATGGAAAAAAGAAAAACAACTAGAAAAATTCTTAGGACTAAGGTTTTATCATGAGGCAAGATAAACAAAGCAATCAAATACATTTCTTTTCTCTAGATAAGTTCAGTTTCTTGAAGTTGATGTTCACTCCTTGCTCTGCGTAGAGTAAACGTAATCTAAATTAAATTATTCTGGGGATAGTATACAATTCAGATGGTTCCATCAGTCTTGATATTGTAGCCATAGTCAATTAAGTGGCTGAGAACGTCATTAGTAGGAGATTTTGTTTCTGCCTAACAGGTGAAATTTATTAATTCTGTAGACTCATTGAGTAATTATCTCGAATCCTTCTTCAAAAATATGGGGTAGAGTAAAATCCAGGACATTTGTTAAGATCACTACACTAATTTAACTCCCACACATTATGGACACGAGTATTAGTAACCGTACTTTTGTGGTGATTGTACTATTTCGAAGCTGAAAGTTATTCATAAATAACATAAACATCATTTGCTTAATTCCGAAATCAACATAAAAGAGTAAATAAATTTGTTTCTATTTGGTTAGGTTATAGAGTGGCCAAGTTAATCTATTATTTACAAATCTTTTGTCATATTCATACGAAATTGTTATGTGAATTATTAGTTATATGCTTACAACACTAACCTGGTGAAGCGATTAATTAACTAATTAGGATGTAGCTATAACATTTATCAGCATCAGGTATTAATAGATGTTTGTTCAGTCAGCTCTATCTCTTTAGAAATAAATGGAAAAATAAGAATATTGAAATATCTTAAGAAGTGTTATTTTGATATTATCGTGTTGGCAACATTCCTGCCGCTCATATTCCTTTCAATTCTCTGAATGAATGTTCATCTTCAATTAAACAATAATTAGTACAATCAAATTTTAGTCCACATCTTTGATTGTTATATTTTCTGTGAAATTATGTACATTAGGTAGTTAGTAAGTATTCAATATTATGAAAATGTCTTAGTCGTGTAAAAGAGCACAAAACTTTTGATCTGTAATTTCTAAGCAACGCTTTTGAGTTTGAATCAACTTACTCAAACTCAGGTTATCGACACTTTACAGTAATCAATAAATTGGCTGTGTTAAGTTTTTTCTACCATTTTTCCATCTGTTTGTTTGATGTGTTATATAGTTGCGAATAACCTAATATGCTTGAATCAAAGTTATCATTTATATGATACTTAAGTATGCATTACTCACCTTTCTCCATAAATGAATGAAATGATTTTGGAAAACAATGAAACCAATTCGCATAAAGTCAACAGTTTACCGATACGTAGCAACCATAAGCATGAATGTGTACTTTATACAATGATTTAAATTCACTTCAATAATACACAAAATAAATTACTAGAATATCACGTTTATGGGGATCGAAATGTAGTTTATATCACAGAATGATCAGTCATGAATACAAACTCGTATACGAGAAGTTGGTGGTAGGAAGGTAGTGAGCTATCCACATGGTATAAATGCACAATGTTTAATGTTCTATAGAATTACAAGTATATATTTCTCAAAGGTCTCATAATGGAGTGAAACAGTAGTTTAGCTCTATCTGGTTTTTTAAAGTCTATTATTAATTAAAATCATCGTTTCATTGAAATGCATAGAAATAAAAAGTGAGTTGGATACCATAGAAGATAGGAAAAACTCTATTGTATTTTAGTAATCATTCTCTCTATGCCTCTATTATCTTCACTTTATTATTTAGGAAACTCATTCATAGTATCCCATTTCTTAACAAATCTAAAGCATAAATCATATTCATTTATTAATTTATTAAATCTGACAGTCATTAACTATTTTAGAGTTAGTTTAAATTAAATTTTCTTAATTTAATTTTGACTTGATTAATAAATTTCATTCTTTATTCTGTTTTTGTAGTTAAACAATTTTGTTATGTGTTAGATGTTTTTTTTTTGTTGTTTCTAACCGTTTTTCTGTTTTTCATTTCACTCTCATCTACACCTAGAAATATACGATTCTTCTTTATACAATTTCAAATAACTTCAATTTAATTGTTCATCTATTGTCAAGAATTTAAAAGAAAAAAATATTGAAATGAGTTTAGTAAAAACATGGTTCTGTAAATGATTGTAGTCTTTTACACGTAAAATTTCTAATGTATGAGGTGGCAGTAAAAAGTACAAATGAATATTCTCTCAACTGGAATACACATAATTTCGATTTCTATATATTTAGAAATGATAATAAATAAATAAAACTTAGTTGATTGATTATGTCACAGATTGATGTTAGTAGGGTACAGAAGGCACTAGACAACTGTTTCGTTCTAGTGTGAATCACTTCAACAGTGTGCACCCCGGATTCCTTACCAGGGGATTCAAGTTGACAGTGAACGCCTAACCATCTTCACCACTGGGTCGGCATTCAATGATAGAATTACCATTTCCATCAATTTGTGATATATAGTACGAAGACCATCCCCCTTGTCATTGGTGAGAACTGTCTCACTGATGATAAATCTGAACTCCATCAGTCACCATTTCTCACTAAAGCTTCACGAACATCATGAAGTTAGTCATGTTTTATTTCATTGTCAAATTTAACATACAAATGAAGGTGAATGAAGTGCTTTCTCAACAAAAATATATTTGACATTTCACAGTTTGTATCTTAATTTTTCGTTCATTTAAAAATGACAATTGCATACAACTAATAACGAGACATTTGCATGAATCTTCTAGTGTGGAATCTGGGGTGCACACTGCTGAGGAGATCAACACTAGAATGAAGCAACTGTCTAGTGCTGCGTGGTTTTCAATGATACCCTGCCAACATCAATCTGTGATAAATTCAATTAACTAAATGACCAATATTCACAAAAATAACCATCTCAATTGAAATAATAGTCAGATAAAAATTTCGTGTTATCAACTCTTTCAACAGTATCAAAATGATTTAACAAAGGATATATTTATTTCCACAAGGGACAGAGAATATTATTGAAATTACATCAAACTAATAAAATATCATACTTTAAATATTCTAAGAATCAACTACAGTACTAGATGGATTTTCTATCTTTCACAAACTAGAATGTAGCTTGATTGTGCTTTACGAAACTAAAACAAATCAACTGAATTAATGAAATTATGTATGTATAGATATATCCATGCTCTCAAATTATGAACAATGTAATCGAAAATGAACGCCGATCTTTGGTTAAGTATTTTCTTTCTTAACAAAATGAATCTACCCAGTTGTTACTTAAAAATAAATCTATTAACATATAGGAGGAAAATATATCACTAAACCATAAAATAACTTTGTTTAAGGTGCTGATTATTCACTTTAATGTTCAAAATAGTTTTTTTCTTTAGTCCATTTTTATCTCAATATGCATTCAGTAAACAAACATACGCACACAAAAAAATACAATAAATCATCTAGGTTTATTAACTAGAACATAAAACCCAAAAATCTAAAAATTTCAGAAGCTTCCGCACTAAAGAAAATGCTTTACAGCAAAAGTGATTTCAATGGGCTATAACGTTGCGGATATCCTTAAGAGAAGAGCTAATTCCCTCAAAATAAGCTTCCTTTACAACGACCTTATGACTAATGTTAGCTAGCTGTTCCTCGTTCCTCAACAACCTACTGAGTAAACTTCCTCATTTAACCATTTCCATATGCATTTATCAATCCACTTGTTCATGTTTAGCTAGTTATATAGAATGTCTGACGACGATTCTATCCAAAACAGTTCAACAATATCATTTATCATGGTTGAGAAGAGTCATTGGATCAATAAAAAGCTCAATTACCGAATATCTTGTAGATACAGACTATTCGATCAAAACTGATTCTTTATTTAACAACGTTTTTGAAATTGAACAATGCCTACCAAGGACAGTAATACTTTGTCTGATTCCAAATGCTTTGACTATACGCCTCCTGAAGCCAGAAATATGCATTTTATAAGAATTTATTCAACCTTTAATTTTACCTTGGCTCTAAACTAAAAATAAACAAGCAAAATTTCGAAGACCATTATTACTTCCATCTCTCCTCTTATTGATTATTTACCATGAATAAACTTTCCCTTATTTTTGAAAATATCTCTACTGTGAAAATCAACATTCGGATGCAGGTACATCCAGCCAACGAGTCCCATATAGGACGAAACACGCATCCTGAATTCCACTTGCCAGTCACAGTTCAAATTAAATATTCCACTTCAGTTTTATGAACAAATTTCAGTCTCAACATAATACTCTAGTTTTCTAGATATTTAATAGTCATAATTTATATAACATTTTGGTGAATACGCAACTGCATTTTTAGAGTCCTTACTTAAATAAAGTTTCTTTTATTGTTGCTATGCTCACTCACTTATTGCCATTAACAAATATTATTGATTATTGTAAGGAAAACTGTATATTTTGTTGATTATACAGCTTTAGAAATGAATTTGCCTGAACGAGAACTCTTCACTGGAATATATTTTTGCTTTTTTCCAAAACTATCTGATACAAATGAAACTAGTATGCTAGTAGTTGAGCATAAAATTGAATCAGATTAAATAATACATCTTAGTTTGTTACATAAAATTGTTGTATAGAATCTTATTTATACTGAAAAATGTTATCAGTGAAGTAATTATCGGTGATTATCATTTCATAACGTTCTATTTGAATTTCACACAGAAGCTGATTCCTTCATTTGATTATTCGAACAGTTTAAATATATTCTGGTAAATTGAACAAATGTTATTGAGATAGAACGAAAGGAGCGAAGAAATTTCTTCTCAGATAGTTTTTCATCAATGCTCTGCACTACATATATATATAAGTTTACAATAGGTTTAAAATCATTACCAAATAAATGGTGGTGTGTTACATAATAATTTTCCAGGTTCAAAGGTATGTGTGAAATAATTACAACTAATTAACAAAGTAATTAAGGCGTGAAGGTGAATAAGGCAATTATCGTTTTGAAAGTGTGTAAATGATAAGTGAATGGGTTGGCTTACTGTTGATTACATAATATCTATTGAGAAGAAACCAACAAAGTAATTATAAGAAATCTGATGGTCAAGAAAGTTACGTAAGAGTTAAGTTACAATTAAGAGGTGACAAGTTATTTTTTTAAATTATGAAAAGATTTGCATAACGTTATAATAATAATAAAAATAATAGTAACAATAATTAGAGAATTGAGTGTTATGAGATTTTCGCGAACCATCCGAGCATTGGCTATAATGATAGCCAAGACAAGGAAAGAGGCTGCACAGATTTCTCATGTACACACAGGTCCGGTTTGAGAATGTGGATACTGATGGCTTCCGCTATATGTAACACACTGCTAATCATCCGGTAATGATTTTCAATCTATCGTAAGCTTGTATATATATCAGTGCAGAGCTTTGATGAAAACTAATTGAAAAGAAACTTCTTCGCTCCTCTCATTCTTTCTTAATATCTAAATGGGAATCTTCTCATTACTAAAATGTCACTGAGTTCAACTGGTGATACAGAATAGTTAAATTATTGTTATCTTCTGATAAGTAACTTTGTTACGTCATAGAATAACAAGAAAATTACTACATTGAAAATGCTTGCATAACAATAAGGATTAAAATTTCATTTTTTTATCTTAATTACACAAGAATTAAAATCAGATCATAGTTAAAGTCAATTAGATTTCAATAAGCATAAATTATCAGTAGAGAGTTGACGATAAATTCATTATGTCATTTACATGTGTTAACATGATATAATTTTTCATTCGAAATTTATTACATAATGAATAATTTTTTAAATGATTGTAAACACCATGTTACTTTGTTCATAACTAACATAAATTAGCATATCACTTTAGTATAAGTTGATGTAAATACATAACAGAGGCGACATTCATTAGTAAAAAGATACTTTAGACGTGCCTTTTACAATTCATAATGAAAGCTAAATTTATAATTGGTTTTATTTACTCATTTTTCGTTTCGATTACAAGTTTCCCCAAACAGTCCATTACCATTCTTTAGTTATGAATCAAATATCAGTGACTCATCAATGATGTAACTCTGTCTGAAACCTTCTAGGGTTACTGTTAGTACCAATCCTGGATAATGGAAGAGAGCTTGGAATTGGGTTAACATCCCTATTTTGTAGAAAACAGGACTACTAAAAAACGATAACCAGCAAAGATATTTAAACCACTTAAACTTTTCCCTTGGAGTTAAAGAGTTTGTATTTCATAGATAAAGCCTAGTTTTCTTGGAAGTTACAAGGCTGTTGATCGTTCTGATAACCAAGACAACAATTAACATAGGTACATGAAGTGTCAGCACAATGTGAGGTAAACAGTTCAAGTTACTGAAAATATGACCTAAGAACACTTGAAATAATTAACACTCATTGATTACAAACTGGAAAGAAAAGAGATATGGTTGTACTCAAGTCATGACGAAGAAAGTGTTGCACACACAGGAGAAGTAGCACTAACGTTGTCTAAAGATTAACTAAACGTTCTAATCTAATGGACCTAAGATCATCAAAGCATCCTTTAAGGAAAGTAAGTGGAGGATTAGAATGAATGTTATCTAGAGCTATGCATCCACCAACAATAGTAACGAAAATGACAAAGATCAGTTTTATGAGAGGCTACAGTCACTCGTAAAGATATACTCAGACAAGGACCTGACCGTTATGCCTGAAAGACCTAAACTCCAAGGTTGGAATGGAAAACACCGGATATGAAGACATCATATGACGATATGAACTAGAAGAAAGGAATGATAATGGTAAGTGGTTTACAAACTTATGTGCCTTCAGCAAAATGATTATGGGAAGAATCATATACCCCCCCCCACACATAAATTTGCGAACACAGAGCTACATGAGCTTCACCAGACCACACTACCGAGATCCGAATCAGCCACATATGTATCAGTAAGAAATCTAGAACGACGATAGAAAACGTGAGAGCGAATCGGGGAGTTAATATAAATTTAGATCACCTAGTAGTGGTCAGAATGGACCTGAAGTTAAAAAGCGCTGGACAACTAAAATAACAGAAGTAGGGGAGTTTGATAAGATCCTTCTTCGAGATACTAATAAATTCAGCGTATTCACGGTAGTTCTCAACAATAATGTTACAGGCCTGTAACGATCCGCTAGAAGAAGAGGAAATTAGAATAAAGGATAACTGGAAAGGAGTCAAAGAAGCATTGACTTCAATACGTCAGGAGCTTTTGAGCCACGAAACGCATCATCGAAGAGAAGGGAACTCTGATGATACTCTGGATATAGTTCAAAAAAGGAAGAATAAAATGAAAACAGTAATCAATAACAACCGGAAAATAAAGAAAGCCGAAGCACAGACCAAATACGCAGAAACTGGCAAACAAAGACGAGCATTAGAGTGGATAAATGTAAATATGTGGAAGACCTAGCAACGACAGCGGAAAAGCTACAAGCTAAAGGAACATGACACTCCGATATGATACAATCAATAATTAAGCTGGTAAGTACAGCGAACCAGAAGGACCAGTCAAGAACAAGGATATCAGATTAATCACCGTGACCTAAGAACAGCAAAACAAGTGAGGAACGGCACTATGAAGAGCTTTTGAACAGACCAGCTCCGCTGAACCCACTGATCATCGAAGCAGTATTTTCTTATCTTCCTGGAAGTGTTAAACCACCAATAATCGAAGTAGTTGACATGGTTATTTAACAAATCAAGAGTAGAGAATCAGTAGAGCTAGAAAACATGCTAGATGAGGCACTGAAGTTAAATATAGAAGTAATTACAGAGATGCCTTACGTTCTCTTCATTAAGAGTTGAGTTGAAAATCAAGTACCAACAGACTGAAAAGAAGAATACATCATCAATATACCAAAGGAGGAAGAGGCATCACTCCACTTTCGGTACCAGAAAAAGTCTTCAACCGAGTGTTGTTGAACCAAATGAAATATTCAGTCGACGCCTAACTTTGAGATTATTGGACCAGATTCTGTAAGGATCATTTGTGTACCAACCAAATTGTGACACTACTGATCATTGCTAAAGAATCCATTAAATGGAACTCACCACTTTTTTTTTTGCAATGAGAAAGCGTTTGATGGTTTAAACAGGAGAAAATTATAGAGTCTTTTTCGATATTGTAGTGTACGTGAGAAGATAGTCAATATCATTAGGAATTCTTACAAAGGACTACATTCAAAAATTGCACAGTTCACAGATTCATTTGAAGTGAAGACCAGTGTCAGGTAGGGCTGCATGCTCTCTCCCTTTCTCTTGGTGGTTGACTTGATTATGAAACTGCAACATCTCAAGGCAGCATGAAATACAGTGGATAACCTAAATACAACAAGATTACTTTAACTTTAAAGACAATCTAGCTCTTTTATCCAACACACAGCAGCAAATGTAGGTGGAAACGGTCACTTTAGCAACAGCCTCTGCAACAGTAGGCGTCAACATTCACAATGGAAACAGTAAAATCCTTAGATACAGTACAGCAAGAATAAACTAAATCATAGTTGATGGAGAAGCTCTGGAAGATGTAGAAACTTTTACATAAATGGGTAGCATTATTGATAAACAAGAGGGATCTAACACATCTGTGAAAACACAAATTGGCAAGGCAGAGATAGTATTTCTACAGTTGAAGAACATCTGGAACTTAAACCAAATGTCAATCAAAATCAAACTCAGAATTTTCAGTATTAACATCAAGACAGTTTTATTGTATGAAGCTGAAACTTGGAGAACTACGAAAAGCATCACTCAGAAGATACAAGCATGTATAAACAGTTTTGGCATAAAATGCTTCGCATCCATTGGCCAGATATCATCAGCAGCGACTCTCTTTGGAACAGAACAAACTAAAATCCACCTTAGGAAGAAATCTTTTGAAAAATCGCTGGAGGGGGATTGACCGCGAATTGAAGAAACAATCAAACTGCCTGACGAAGTAAGCTTTCACTGGGAATCTTCAAAGCCAAAAAAAGAAAGGATAAACTGAATAAGTTAAGGCAAACACGAGAATAGTGAATAACACTTGGGAAGAAGTCGGAAGAAGAGCCCAGGATAGAATCGGTTGAAGAATCCTGGTGTGCAGCTTGTACCCCACGAGGCATAACAGAAGAGTGAATGAATCAGAAATTTAGATAATTTAGGCAAACAATTAATTCCAGCCACAGTATCCATAAATATTAGTCATTGTTACACCTAATGAATGATTGATACAATGTGCCCTATTTAATTTAATAATTTAATTGGTATGCGAGATTTGTATGAATTGTTAATTGTTGAATAGATGTTAGATAAGTGCTTTGTTTTAGTATCATACTTCTTATCAGCGCGTACCTACGGCCCCGTCAAGAAGTAAAGTCCTGTTTTGTGTGATATGGTTGAAATCTACCTGTCGCACAGGAACTCCGCAAATTTTCTTTTGAATTTGATCACTAGTGATCAGATGATTGTCAGTATAAGTAGATCATGAAGATTGTATATGCTCTTGTTGTTACCTATACTAAAGTATAAATGACAATTAATAATTCGTCATTCCTCGTTATACACCATAATTCAAAATAGTAAATTTTTGATTTCAGTATGATCGAAGATTAAAACACTTTTTGTTAGATGTCCTCTTTAGCAGTTATCGAGATTTTAGTAAAAAAAAGCGATTAATGATTCCTTTTTATATATTTGTTATTAAGGTGAAACGTAATTTATTACAACTGTGTACATTCATTAGCTGGTTCAGTTTGAAAAAAACACCATATCTGCTTGGAATCTTTAGATTTTACTGTTAACATGACTAAGAAGGTATTTATAATGCATTTTATTAGGTCCGAGAACTATTATATAAATGATCCCTACTTCCAACAAGTCACTTGCGTTGTTTAACTAAGAGAATAAAAATTTATATTATACACTAAACAGAATTTCAAGTTGAACTTTATCTCAACATAGATTCTGACAGTCTGAAACAAATTTTATCAGACATAAATAATTTAGTAATTAATTATGAAGTTCTTTCTTTGTAGACAGTTAATTAAAGCATTCGATAGTGCTAGTCATAACTAAAATATATTCATGAAGAACAATATAATGCTGTTATAAAGCCATAAACATTTTCCTCTAATTAACGCTTTTATTATGTCTGGATTTAAATATAATCTATTTGCAACTTTCAGCTTCTGGTTGTTTACTTTTAACCTGAAGGTACGTTGTGTACTGAGGTGTATTTGTAAAGTACATTTTGTGATAATCTAAAAGTAAGAAAAATAAGAGAAAATGAGTAAACCGATGACTTAGTAAGTACACCAGATTCACTTACATTCAACACTGGAAGCAATCGATCAGCGCACAGAATGATAAAGACAATCTGATAATTGAAACTAAAACTCGTTAGAGTTAGGTTTCGAATATGCTACAATATAATAAATCACTGATAATATAACTCCATACATTCCTTTAACTAATTGTAAACATAAGATCTCTTCAGTGACTTTTGCTGATTACATTTCATATCTAGTCAGACTTAATATGTAATTTACTAGTTTGTCTTTTATTTACCTTTATATGGATTCATATTAAAGCTTCTAAACATGATTACGTAACATTTCTAAAAAAAATGATTGCAAATTGTAGGAGCCTACATATGTGATTACAAATTTCAAAACTAGTTGGTTATCCAAGTGTATTAGTTACGCTTTTGTTTAGTAGGAAAGGAACATTAATTCTATTAGTACAATATAGATTCTTGTGAATTCATTTCATTCATTTGTATTTCAATAAATTATAATAAAAAATGTTTTTTAGTGTATACATGTTTATTGCATTAACATTGATAATATTATGAAGTCATTTGAGAACACTAACCTCTGTTTATCATTCAAATTATTATTTGTAGTAACAACATCAGCGCCAACAACTTTTGTTTAAATGAATTTGAAAAGTGTTAATTTGTTATTGTTTAATTTGATTACCTTTAGATAATAAATACGAAAACATTAGCAATACATCATAAAAAGCACCATTTTCATCTTGAAATATCTACTTACAGTTTAGTTTACGAATCAAGTTTTCTATTACACTTTGTAAATAAATGAAATGTGTATGAATTGTGATGAATGTGTATATTACTAACATTGAAAAAAAAAGCATTTCAACTAGTTGAATTGTATGTCTCAATGTGTATGTTTAGGTGGATTTTAAATTCCGCATAATCCTTATGGTTGTTTATTTAAGTGTTTTAGTGAATTAATGATATTTTAATTGCATTTATTTTCATACACCATTGTTTCAATAAGACAATTGGAATAGTAAACAGTTAATCGAATTAACTAATCGAATAAGATAATTTATTCAGTTATCATATAAGAGAAGAGATCAAAGCTTATGGGAATCTTTATTATCAATGTAAGAAATTACCATTTAATTGTAATAATCATATGATTAGTGGATAATAATTGGTTTTCTGAGAAAACAAAAAATAATGTTTTACTGTTTATAATAAAAATTGAATTACATAAGATTTATGAATAAATTTTCCAATACTATGTGAATATTTGATAGTTGTAATTAATGTTAGTGTGTCTGTTTAAGAGGAGAATTACTGATGTCCTCACTTAGTACAAAATGAAATTGGTATTATTAACGAGTATACTAACATCATCATGAAGAGTACTTTAATTTTTAGATGGATGCTTCATAATTTGGTTACAGTTCAAGGTACTGTTAAATATATACAAGTAAACTAACATCCTTAAAATCTATTCGCCAATACCATGATGTAATATTCGAATAAGGAAAAAAAATGCATTCCTACCATTCGAGGGAGAAAGGACTACTAGTGAATATCAATTACATCGCGCGTAAAACAGTCGCCATCAACGTAATCCTGTGATTGTCTAGTCCTTTGACAAAAACTTAGTGGTTTACTAATAAAATACGCTCTACCAGATGGTCATGAGTTCTATCACTGGTTTGATTATCTATTGATAAATTTTGTTCCACATTATTTCTCAAGTTCCTTGTGAAAATCTACGAGGTATTGTATAGAGTGTTCCGATCCGTTAGTGGTGTATGATTCATATATTCTTCTGTTTATATCTGGATAAAGGTAAAGCAGCTACAATGGACCTAATGAGTGATAGTAAACTACGCTTACAAATCCGTATTCAACATAAATATAGTATGCGACGAAAGCTTGTAAGGGCTGATCTTGTTAGAAACGTATGCAAGGGAATAAACTTCAATTTAAAAATATTATTGATGCCTAACTTTTCCATCTTACTTATGTACACTACTAAGACGTAAATGAAGTAAAATTGTTACTTACTGAAATCCAGCTTGCCGGAAATTTAACGATGAGCTGAATAGAATGTTGCATAAGGCATCCATAATTAATTATAATATAAACATACAAAAAACAAACTATAAAAAAGTAATGGATAGAAATTGCAAATCATGAAGGTCGTTTTCAAGTTTACCACAATATAATGACTTTCAAAGCATCAATTTGCCCTGAAACATGAATTGTCAATCTTAAAATTTGGAAATTATTAAATGAGTTAACCGATTGATTGTCAAAGTCCTATTGTTCACTGCAGTTTTTCATTCTTTCTATACTATTTTCTAAAGTTACCTCTAGCAATAGGTTTATAAAATAGACACTTTTGTTCTGCAACTTCACTAGATTATATGTTGCAGTATGCAGATTACCGACACAACAGTTTCTGGATTATGGTAGGTTTTAAACATACATCTTAACGTTACTCATCTATGCCTAAATAAACATATGGTGAGTCAAGCATCTTAACAGTTTTATTAAACATGATTTGATATTAATAAATGGGATGCGGCTTCATACAGCAGCTGGAAAGCGATTGAAAATAAGATATATAGAAAGTAACTACTATTTGAAAACTAGTGACTGGGAGGTGGGAGATTCAAACTCAGTTGTCCTGTAGACTAACGTATAGTTTTACAATATTTTTCTAGTGTACTTTTAACGGCAATTTTGATGATGAAGTCAATGTTTCATTTAAATTAAATCTTTTTGTTTAAAAGTAATCCTTTAATCCATCGATTTTACTATTGCCACTAGGGGGTTTTTTCACTGAAGTCAAAATTAATCAATATAAAAAATCAGGAACACAATTCAGTGAAGAGTTCTTTGTGAAGTGAATTCATCTTTAAAGATATACACTCCAGTATATACATTTTGTAAATAGTAATATATATCAACGACAATAAGTAAACACAAGCAACAACAACAATAAAGTTACCAATGACAACGACGTTTGAACGAAGAATATTCTCTTCGATAAATGCTCATTAGGTTCTGCATTGATTAGTTAAAAATTATCAGTCACAAAAATAGCCATTTCTAAGGCAGATACAACATCATTTAGATATCAAGGATAATTGAATATGAATTTTTTCTCTTCGAGTTATTTATAAAATATGAATGTTAATGTTGAAATAATCATCATCATGTAACTTGTTAAACATAAACGACAATTCAAATAAACAGCATTATTAATCAAATATCTATAGATAACTCTGTAAATGAATGACACAGAAGATGGGGTGGTAGTAAAATATGAATTCTACTTAAAATGAAACCGAATAGTTTGTAAGTTTGTAAAATCAAGTCAGTGATAATCAAAATTCGTCAAATATCAACAATAACAACAGAAAGAATTATAATCAGTTCACTTGTTTGATCTTGAAATGTTACAGTCAATAAAATTAGGAGTTAAGATTGAGTGATATTCAAATTCATGCTGTTTACCTTTGTGAATAGAGAAAGTAGTATTTAGATAGACTTAGATTATAGAAAAATGCACACAAAGAAAGAAAGATACATCTACATCGTGAAAATTAAATAGTTGTATGATTGAGATCGTATGATAAAGTTAGCCTTAAGAATATTAAGATGTAGTTGTAAAAAACATTCGATATTCAATAAAATATAACAGAAGTTAAATGAAAATTATTAACTTTTAAAATAGTTGTAGTAGTTTATTTTAAAAAAAACAGTTGAAATGTATTGTGAAATAGATATGAAAATGAAAGTAAGTTGTTTTGCAGTAAAAGTTGAATGAAGAAAAATGAAGGGATACATGAACTTAAAGAAAGATTACACAAGTTTCTCATAGATACTTATTTTAGTAAGTACATAGTAATAGTTTCAGCAGTGGACAAATGTCTATTGTTTTTGGTGGGTTCTTGTTGGTTGTATAGACGAGATATTTCATTTCACTTTCAGGAAAGTAAATTCTATCTTAATATATTGATCATTATTTTTCAATTAATTACCTTTACCTAACTTCTATGACATTTCAATGGATAAATAGTGCTTTAACAACTGTATTTTCTAATTCTTGAAAATAACATTAAATTTGTTATAGTAAGTAGTAAGTAACTTTGATAATTATTAATATGCAAAGTGTATGTATTCAAAAGTGTAGATCCTTGAAAACGAATTCACTGAAATATATTCATCTTATTTTATGACCTAATGAATATTCTTCGTTCATGTTGAAATCAGAAATAATAATCTAGTGAATTAACTTGAGAAGGCAATTGGTAAGCTTGTAAACTTATAATCAATATGTGAACTATCCAAGTCAAATTTGCCGGAACATTATTATATTCTACAGTGATAGCATAAAAGGATTAATGGCAATGATTAGTTTATATTAGAGCTAAGTAATGACATACATGACTATTTCATATCACAAGTTTAATTCATCATTTTTAAAAATTTTCATTTAAGTACACCGGTTGCTGTTCTCATTAAAACTCACGATGTTTACTAACAGTATGGAATGCAGTAGGTTTCTGTTTCATATAACTGGACTAAACCCCAAATGAAGAGGAAACAACTACAAAGTCCTAGCAACTATCAAAAAATCAACATGAATTCTAGAATATTAACCTAAAAAATACTTTATGAATCCCAACATAACTTATACTCAACGATATTGAATGATTTTTAGGTGTGAATTCATTCTTTAAAAATTTAACTATACCAAAAGATTCATGTTATTTTCATTGTAAAATATCTGAACAGTCATATACAGGTAACTAATTAGTCTGATTAAATATTTGTACGAATTCAGTTTATTTTATTGAAAATCTACATTTCAGTAGTGTAACATCAGTTGTCGCTGAGATAAATAAGGAAAGTGAGTTTGAATAAAGCAGTGAGATATAAAACAACATAGATTAATGGAAATATTAATTAGAATTCGTCAGTTGTTCTCAATTATTAATTGGAGGCGATTATCATAATATACATTTTTGTATGTGTATTGACGATGAATATGATTTCATCGTCTTTGTATACGTGTATCATATTTATCTCATGTCTGCCTAGTTTGCTTCAAAGAACAATACTGTAAACGACCAATTGATTAACTTTTATCTTATTTGCAGTATCACAACGATGTTCAACTATGTTCGGAAACATTGATTTACTGCGATTTGTATACTATATAGATTTTTTGTTAAACAGACTATTATCTGTTTCCTATTCTTTCTTTACATAAAACGCATCCATATTTTGCATTATATTATCCATATCAATAAACGCATGTTTACATGTTAACAAGAAATACATGTCTTTATCCTTGTATAACATTATACAGCAAAAATGACATATTGGTACTAAGCTCTTTATATCGGTGTTTGAATGTATGAATATGCTTGTGAGTTCCAAGCAACTTACTTTTAACAGTTTCTAAGAATTATACTTTATCTTTGAACATAATATTACATTTTATTGAAGGTAGAAAATTACTGTAATCCTAGCATCCATATTCGCAGAACTTGAAGAGTTTTGACTTTTACCTTCTCGATTGTTTTATAGTAAAAATAATTTTTAATTTGCCAAAAGAGAAAAATAAAGTAAAGTGATAAAAATGTATTAAATCGACGAATGTACAAATTAACTCTAGTAAAACTGTTCATGAATGAACAAGTGATGAATAAATACAAGAAAAAGTAAACAAGTGTATAAACCCTCTGTCTAACTAGCAACTAAAATGTCTTGTTATATCGTGGTGGATACTACTCATAAAGTCGTCCATAAGTAGTAGGTAACGGAACGTCAAGTGAAAGTGGAAACGGTAAACAGTATATGAGATGAGTTACGAAGTGACAAGGAGTAAAGCAGGCCTACAGCCAACAATTAGTGATAAACGCAAAGGATGTGCAAATAGATAATCAAAAGTAATATGTATATAATTTATGACGTTCTATATTTTAACCAAATAAACAATTTGCCTTGGCTAAGTCGACTTCTCACAATGTAATAAGGTTTATTTTATTTGTTTATTAATTAATCAAAGTGTAATAATGTCCTTGCGTTTAAAAATAACCAGATACTTTTAAGACAAACAACGACGTATTATGCTGCCTATTAAAGATAATATAAGACAAGCATTTGTTTTTATTTTAATTATACTTATATTACAGAATATTCTGAAACACATTGTGAACAAGAGAAGTACTACTGAAATTTTTATCAGCCATATACAAACAATTGTATGAATAGGTTTTATAAATAGTAGTTTTCACCATCTAGCTCCTGAATATCATACTATTCCCCCCTAGATTTACATTGTTTAGTAGCAAAGTATAATACCGTAGTCAGTTAGGATTATATTCGAAAGTGAAAGTGTAAACTCATATATCAAATTATTTCACTTTTATTTCACAATATCATAATGAAGAAGTTAGTTAAGTTTCTGATATGATCCAACAAGTGATAATGAATGTTATGTAACAATATGGGGTACAGATCCCGAAAACAAATTTCTTAAAAGTTTTCTTAATTTCCCAATCTTACTTTGGTACTGTGAACAAGAAAACATGAAGATTCGACCTGCTGAATACTTTTACCTGCATTCCCGCCTACGCCATTTAAAGACTAATTCGATTTATACAAATGATGTTAAAATGTCTGGTAATCCTATGAAGAATCAAAAGTTTATCTATTTACAGTTTACTTGACTATCGTTTTGCATTACTTATGGTAGTGTACTTACCCTCCTGGATAATTTGGGTTCAATGTGTTTATTATCATTCTGACCAACAGTGATGCTGATGCTAAAAACGACAATCAACGATTCACTGTATATGCGTGATTATCTCTCAAATGGCTAAGATAGTGTTTCATCATGGTTGAAATGTTCATTTATTTTGCTAACGACTGAACTCCTTATTGGTTGACTTGAACAATAGTTTTCTATCCAATCACTTTAATAAATCATCACTAAAGTGTTTATATATTGATATAATCAACCTTTATTGCATAAGTACAAAGAAGCCTACAAATTTCCTACTAAGCTTTACAATATGATCATATCTACATTATTTAGGTAAATACATACGATTATTACAGAAGCAAAATGGGAGTCAAGTAAACTCTATTGATTTGATCAACAGTAAATTATTATTCAAAAAATTTTGTAAGAAGTGCAAATTGTAGGCAGAAATAAACAGATGTCATAAATTGATTCATGGAAGTACTTACTGTGTTATGTTTTCTTTTAACCTATTTCTAATTAGTTCTGCTTCAGTTTAAAGATCGACATGGAATAATTAGGAGTAAGAAATATTTGAAAACATAATTGTTTGTGACACCTTCGTTATCAGGCTCATGCAATTATAAATCCATGAAAATTTCTTTACATTAACCAAAATAAAGACGAAAATTCCTTTAAAGCATATGTGTATGAATATGTTGAACAGACTGGGTGGTTAGACGATGATACATGTTAGAGTGGTAAAATTTTACATTGAATACTGCTTAAATATATCCAAACAGGGGTAGGAAAAATTAATAATTCCCATAAGGTACAAAGTTACATTCAATAATATCATAAACAAATTCAATTGAATCATGTTGGAAAACAATAAAGTAATAAGTGAAATGTTTGACTGATTGTAACGGCAAGAATAGTTGTCACGGTAATTATGGTAATAATAATGATTATCATAATGTTTTGTTTATTCTCTTGCTTCATATTACGTAATTAGTCAATTTAATATCGATATATCCTTTAACATTCGTCCATGATTTATAACCTTTGATGAGTAGTAAATTTACCCACCTCATCTTTTGTTAATCATTCGCAGGTGTTGCCATGGCTACATCGTACTTGTTTAATTATAGTCTGACATATCATCAATTAATTGTAAATTATATATATTACTATAGAGCCTTAATCAAAAACTAACTGAAAAGAAATTTTTTGCCCAACTGTTGTTTTTATTAATAATAATTTGGTCATCTGAATTAAGAGAGATATTGATAGTAATGACAAGAAAATTGGAATGAATTGAGGAAGATGAATGTACAATGAACAATAAGACAGCTTAGAAATAAACGGATAAGATATTTGCGGAACGAAAGTTTACTACAGTCAGGTTATATAATAAGCGGCACGATTGTGGACCACGGATAGACCAAAGAACTAAACATATATTTTCTGGATGCAGAAATTGACTGTATTTAAGAAGTATTCAATGCAAACATTCACCATTCTAACATGTATCATTGCCTAACTAAGCCATTCATTCAACGTATTTATACGTATTTGCTTTGTTTTAGCCAATGTAAAGAAATTTTCTTGGAAATAGTGATAAGTTTTACTGCATTCAACGAGATATTGATCTTTTAACTTTACAAGGGAAAACAATCCTTAACTAATTAAATTGTAATTAATTTTTTAATGCACATTAATTAACTACATAAATACATTTTAACTATTATCCAATAAGAATTACATGACATGGTATAGTTGTGATAAAAGAAAATGATTTCGAAAAGTAAGCAAAATGATGCAACAATAAACTGATAAGGGAAATGTCAGAAGAAACTAGATTTCTAGATTAGTATATTCAGTAATATTTTATGAATGATATTTAATTGAATGTATTGTGCATCATAATTTTGAAGATGAAGCAATAGTCATTCACTTTACATTGAACATTGGTTTTAATATTGTTTAAATGAAACGAATAAATTATGTCTCATTGTAACATCAGTATATTATTTGGCTTGTATTTCTAATTATATAGATATTAATATTAAATTTCATGAATTGGAGGTGTTAAATATTTTCACCAAAACATTACAAAAGCAAGAAATGAGTTACGGAATGTTTCCTTGCAAATAGTTTTTCATTAGGGCTCTATACTATTGTATAATTTAGAAGTGAATGTAAGATCAATACCAAGTGAATGTTGGTGAGTCAAATAGCAACAGATCTGCATAAATTTACTCATAAATATATAATAATTGCTATGAGGTTGTTATGACATTTCTGAATGTCAATTTGATATCATGAGTTGGTTTGCATTAGACAACCATCAGTCATCAGGAATCCCTGGACAGCTGTTTTGTCCAACTATGTGATTCTTCAGAAGTGAGCATCCATGGCCCGATTAGTGATTGAACCCAAGACCATCTGAAACTGGGGTGAACGCCTTACCATTAGACCACTAAGTTGAGACCACTGACCAGTGAAGTTGAACCGTGTCGGGTGTGAGGCAGCTACCCACCGATAGTGATGGATGAGGCTGCATATACATATCACGGATTAACTGAATTAGAATTATCAATCGTTGGGAGCCGACCCACTGGTTTAATAGTAAAGCGTTCACCGCGGAGCCAAAGGGTTTTAGATTCTCACCTTGATGAGGTCGTGAATGCTCTATGTTGAAGAGTCACACAGTTGGGCGAAACAGCTATTCAGTGCTTCCTGGCAATCGATTGTTGCTTAATTTAGATCAATTTATGGTACATAATTAGTATTTAGTAACCTCATGAAATGTAAAGTTTGAATGAAATTAAATCATCGGCTAAAGAAGAATAATGTAGAGTGAAATAGTAATTATGTAAAGGCTGAAGCTGAGGCAAAATTTTGAAACAGATTATGTAAGGCTAAAATTGAGACTGAAACAAATGTGAGGTCATGTAAGAGAAAACTTTTGGGAAACATAGGAAGTTAAACAGAACTCTAGAGCAAACTGAGAGGCTGAATAAGTTTCTAACGCATGCAATGATTAGATCAATGCAGACGTATTTCTATGGCTCATGCTGTTTGTAAACAACGTACTCTGTATCCACAAGGCAAATTAAATGGAATGTTCTACAGAACAGTGAACGCTTGTTCTCTGTCCACACAATACTCCGCATCAACTTAGTCCTTCGTTTGTCAGCCATGTAAAGTAATATTCAGAACTACGGTTCTGTATTTGCCCGCCATTGCACCCAATATTACTGGCTCCATAAGCACAGTTGAATCAGTAGATGACCAAGGAGGTGACTGATTCAGACAGCTCGCCTTTATTTTAAGAATTCATTATTGCTTAGCCATAAAAATAAGTACATAATCCAGGTGAATAGAAAGTTTTCCTAATCAAATTTCTTAAACGTCGTGTTATTATCTTAACGGCTTGTAACTTACGAATAAGGCAATTTTTGATGGTGATAATGGTTTCAATTTTCGTTTCCACATAGAAATATGTTAGTTAAGGAACTTTGTCTGATATCCGTCTTTACACAATAAATCATGGGTAAACCAAAGTTCTTTTTTAAGGCGTTATCAGAGCAAGTGATTTCTGCCCTAACTAGGTTCGGCTAATTTTATGATGGAACACAACTCCAAAAAACGTGTGTATTTATTTTTTGATGTTTTGGGTAGACATTCTTTATTGTCTCATCGTATCTTCTTTTCAGTGAGATAACAAGAAAGGAATACTTTCACAATTTTCTCCTTCCATTGTTAAAGTGATTGTTCTAATTTAACTAATGGAAATCCCACAGGGCCACCAGCACACTGATTATAAAAGGCTGCATTGAGTAAAAAAGAAACGTTGATTGTGTGTCTATGACTTACTTCTCTCTCTCTCTCTCTCTCTCTATATATATATATATATATATATATATATATATATATATATAGAGAGAGAGAGAGAGGATTATCAACTTTCATTTCTTGGTTTCGTTGTTCAATTAGTTTAAAATTAATTGTTTCCATCAGATGTACAATCGTAAATTGAGGTAACACACCAAATGATTACATGATTTTATTGTTCATTCTAATGTTTTCAATTTTATCACCAAAATCAACACTATATTTAATGTTGAGTTTAGCCATTACTTTATGAATTAGTCATAACAGTCCTACAATATATTGTACTACCGCGTGATAAAGTGAATTTGCCATGTTTAGGGCAGGGTTTGAGTGACATACCATTTTTATGTACTTTTTGTAGAACGTAAATTCTGAATATCACTATCCCAAAACGAAATATAGATCTTTGACGACAAACCTGCATGCTTCATGCTACTTTTGGAATTGTTTCAGCTACTTTTTAATCATTCTAGTGAGTACACTTGTAGGAGTTAGTTTCTGAAATTTATTCTGCTCACTGAGTAACGTGTCCATTTTTTCAATATTCAGTTTGGGATACATTTTTTCAGTAGCAGTCAACTTAGCCAATAGGGGATCATGAACGCGAAAATACGGAAGAATTGATCTAATGAATGGTTCATTATGCTCATAAAAGTAAAAAAAATGATTATTAAGCAACAAAATGAACAAGTAAATGGAAATATAGACAACTACAATTGATAACACTCAACGACATTATATAATGGAAATCGTGGTTTTTCTAAAAATACGAAGTAAAGTAATTTAATTTACCAACTGATGAGATAAGTAGTTAGAATCACAAAACTATTATTACTATGTTATTTCTATTGAAGTAAAGCGATCTGGTCATCAGATAAACCTCTTGTTTGTTGGACAATCTATAATTTATAAGTAAATTGCAATGGAAACTGGATAAAAATGGAGTGTCAATAAACTACAGATAAAATACAGAACAATAGAACAGCTTACAAGTCACTCAGATCATAAGTTTGTTCTATACTAATAACTACACTTATGTTCAACTTCCGAACTCTGTTATCATCAGGTGATAACTTTGTTATTTATTCAGTGATCTGAATCATTGTTAATGGAGAATACAATTTTTTGTTAGATACATTCCTGTTCAACACTTCATTAGGTATCTAAACATTTCAGAGTGAATTAAAGTCGTGCAGATTTACGCCTGTTCCTATAGCAACTGTAAAAGTGGACTGGAAATATTCTACTCCCATACCACATCAATATAAAGTGAATACAGTTGACTCAAAATACCAAAAAATAAAACTACAAAATAAGCTTAAAAGAAGGAAGGACAATTTTCCTATAAGTGAAAATACACTATAAAGTACTCAGTCATTTAGCTTCCTAGAAATAATCAGTAGAATAAAGAGAATGTTTTCTTGTTTATCAGTACATTAAAGACATCAATTAACGTATAATAATGAATTAATGCATTAACTACAAATTCTAAGCAAGTTCTTTAATCATATCTACAATATAATTAAATCTGTCAGAAGAACAAAGTAAACGTAACTTTCTTAATAGCGAAAGTAATTTATACACGAAAATATGAATTTATTTTTCTATTTAGAATCTTTTCAACTCAATACTTAAAGATTTTATTAATTCATCTATTTAATTTTTGCAAACTCTAATTAAACTGGGAAACGTATACATGCTACATTCAATAGATATATCATAATGATAAAAGGAAACGTCATGTAGCATTTATCAGGTTTAACTAATTTAGACCTACATACTAAACTATATACGTTATGTTTAACTGAAAAAAAAACAAGAAGTTGGTTACGTAAAGTAATCACTTTTAGGTAAGTTTTATTTTCATGCTTGATAATACATGCATGTATATATAGTTATAATAATGTTATTACAATTGATGAAACATGACAACAACAACAAATGTACAGAAACCATTAGTAGTAATTTAGATTTTATTAAAATGTGTAAAATAATTAAATGTCAAACTATGTAACTGGGATACATTGAATAAAAACACATATTTTGATGATGAGCTGTATTTAAGTTGCGTAATTTGAAAATAAACCATGTCATGAAAATGAATTGTATTCAAGAAGAACACGGAAACATAATAAAATCACTTCGGGCCACTAATGTTGAGTGGTCAGCTAGGTAGTGAAAATTTCGTGAGATAACCAGATATGCAGATCATAAAGATAATAAATGTGTGCCAATCTAACTTGGAAATGTATAATCTAGGTCTACGGAAAAATAAACGGTTGAACAGGTGCTTTCCATGCCTAGTTCTAGTTTCGGTATGTACATGATGACGGCCTTAGATGGGTATAAAAGATGGACACATACTGTTGTTAGCAGGTATGTGTTTACTTTGTAAACTACCATTAAAGATGAGTCTTGTTTATCCATTGCTGGTGCTTACAAGACGTTAGATTCTAATACAACCTTTGTCGCTCATTTTCAATCAGTCAGGGTAGTGCGCATAATCTCGATTGGACAGGAGACATATTGGACAACTAGTATATCTTATTCCTTGGGGAATATGTGGATCGATATATACACAGACTAGAGGTCAGATGCTATAATTTTCCTTTTGAGTTGTTAATAAATATAGGTGGACTAGAAAAAACAATCCTCGAGCCTACTCCAAATAAGATACTTGTAATTGCTTTTGAGACATGTTTTTTAATGACGAACAATGGATCACATTAATAGTTCCAGTTAAAGGGCGTATTGAAGTACATTATCTTAATATAAGAACCTTTAAACTTTCGTCGGATACTGACCACTAATAGTTGAACAATCGTAGTTGTGTTGAGTCATGTTTGGTAACCGTAGCTTATAAATATTTGTCTCCTGAAATATTTAAAACAATTACAAAAACAGCTTTTGCACGAGAAAAACCCAAGTACTGAAATTTAGACGAATTCGGGAGTTCCACTAATTTTTAATAGTATTCAGTTCTATATTTTATCCATTAGTTTATCAAAGTTTTACTGACGAAACCAGTTGATATTTGAAATCAGCTGGTAAAGAAATGAAAAATACATGCTATTACTACAAGTCAACCTGATGTATTTTAAAAGAGTATATGTGTATAAATGATCTGTATGATCGTTGCGTTATATCGCAAACTGGTGATAGTGATAATTCTACCATTGGATGCCGATTAGCTGAGTGGGTTAAGTGTCCGCAAACCTAAAGGCTCTGAGTCCGATGCTCTGAATGTACAATACTGAGAAGTCTCACATTAGGACGAAACAACTATCCAGTATTCCTTGGTCCGTGGTGACACCAAATTAAAGTTAATCTGTGATGAATACGATCGACTACATTTAATACTCATCTCCACAAGACAACTTCAATCCAGTATTTATTTTCTGTTTAATTTGAAGCATAAAAGTAATCAGGACAACTAACAAAATGTTCTGCTTCTATGTTTTAATTATATGTCAATATTAATATCACGAATTGATCTGATTCAGACAACCACTAATCACTTGGAAGCACTGGACGGCTGTTTCGTCCTAGTATTGGACTCCTCAGCAGTGCGCATCCATGACCCTGTTAAAAATCTAACCCAGGACCCTTTGGCTCCGCAACGAGCGGGGGTCGTGGATGCGCACTGCTGATGAGTCTCATACTAGGACGAAACAGCCGTCCAGTGCTTCCAAGTGATCAATGGTTGTGTGATTCAGATCAATTCGTGATATCAGCATTGACAAATTGACTATCTCCACAACAACCCCCTTAATTTTAAATATATGTACTTGCAAATTTTATTCTGTTAGAATTTGTTACATAATCTAAGTTTTATTAAACATAGTAAAGCATACAGATCATCCCATATATCCTATTGCCGGTTAATAAACATGCCTTGAATACACTGTATAATAATAATAATTATTGTTATTATTATATCAAAATATACAACATTTTATAATTCAGTAAAAGAACTAATGAAATCCACTGTATTATGAAGAGGTGGAGAAAAGAGTGTTCAACAAAATGAAAATTCTATTCAGTAAAATACTCCTTCTTTGTTTTACCCTCTCAATTTTATGGAAAAAAATAAAATAAAATTATCATCGTTAAGTTTCTCATTTATTTCCATTGAATAATCAGTTTTTTGATAAATTACAGTAGTTTCATTTTTGTTTTAATAAAAATTAATACGATTAAATACATCAATATAAAATTAAAATTTATTTCTGTTAATAAATGGAAACATTGATATGAATAGTTTATCTATTAAACTAGTATAAATAACTATGACGTAATCTGTTGAGTAGGAACAAAAAAGGTATATTTAAAAAAAAAAACGAATGTGATCATCTAAAAGTGAAAACATCATTTGAAATAATACAAGTAATTAATGTTCACTGTTAAAAATCAAATGTCATTTTTTTATTATTCATTAGCAAACTTAAACAACAATTAGTATATGATAATTGGTTATAACACAGATTGATGTTGGCAGGGTATCATTGAAAACCACGCAGCACTAGAATAACTGTTCCATTCGAGTGTAGAACTCCTCAGTAGTGTACACCCCAGATTCCACATCAGGAGATTCATGCAAATGTCTCGTTGTATTAGTTGTATGCAATTGTTATTTTTAAATGAAAGAAAAATTAAGATACAAACTGTGAAATGTCAAATATATTTTTGTTGAGAAACACTTCATTCACCTTCATTTGTGTGTTTAATTTGACATTGGAATAAAACATGACTAACTGTATGATGTTCGTGAAGCTTTAGTGAGAAATAGTGACTGATGGAGTTCAGATTTATCATCAGTGAGACAGTTCTCACCAATGACAAGGGGGATGGTCTTCGTACTATATATCACAAATTGATGGCAGTGGTAATTCTATCATTGAATGCCGACCCAGTGGTGCAGATGGTTAGGTGTTCGACGTCAACCTGAAGCCCATGGTGTGGGATTTGGGGTTTGCACTTCTGAGGAGTTCTACACTAAAACGAAACAGTTGTCTAGTACCCTCTGGTTTTCGATGGTACCTTGTCAACATCAATCTATGACATATTCAATCAACTAAAAACTAGTATATGCATGCCTTTTAGATTAATCTACAGTCCTCTTGAATTTGAGGTGCTGTTTAATGTACGTTTGTGTTATCATGTAACATGTATGGCTGATAACTTGTAATTGTTAGCCCACAATTATTTGATGCATTACAGTTCCCCTAAATAACAGCATAAAATGTTGATTACTATAAAGTCTTGACTTACATTCACTTAATGTCGCTTATCAAATGAGTTACACAAAATTAGTGCAAAAAGCTGTAAGTGACTGGGCTACAGAGAGTTGTTTATATTATAATCACTTTTACTACATTTGCGTATTTCTATTGTGTTTACGAATGAATTTTAAACTGTAAACAAGTTTACAATAACTGGAAAACAAAACTTGGTGTAGTTTTAACTGATCATGATAGAAATATTGTTTACGATAAGAAGGCAATCACTAATGCCAATTATTATTCAGATTACTTTCAATTGTATTTCTCTTGTTATTGTAAATATGTAAATACAGTCGTGAATTATGGATAAACGATTTGACCCTAATAATAAGTATTATTCAGTAAGTTAACTTGACCTAATTATTCAAGCTGAAAATATTATCTAATTATGCCTTACAATTCGCTTCATTACTTTTAACGGGTTAGTATTAGTTTGAAAATGAATTAACGTTAATTGTTTGGAAAGATGACACATATTCAGTGGTTATTCTACATTTTAGCTGAATATACGAAAACGCAAGATTGCATGTGGTTCTATGAGGTTTATTAAAAATTGTAGATTCCATGCAGACATGTTTTCACCTCAGTGCAAACTGTAACTTCAAGTGCTTTGTCTATTAAAATAAGATACGTTTCGAGATTGTTGTAGTACTGTACGTTAGTAACAGAAAATGATTTCCTTTTATGATTGAAACTACTCACATTTGAGTAGTTGCTGAACTTTCAAATTATGTTCAAGTTTACAGAAATGAGTATAATATTCGCTGCATTTCAAAGACAATCTCAAATATATTATTCATCTTTTATACATAATCTACTAAGTTTATTTGGAAAGATCAATTCAAACCTTGATATTGATGATTGATATTTCATTCAGCAAGTATTTACTTTGCAATAAATTAACATTATCCTCAACAGAAAAATGAAACCAAAGTTTTTAAATAGAGAATCTGTTACTAAACAAACGTAATTAGATATTGCATACGATATACTTCTGACTTTTACCAAAGCTTTATATTACTACATTTGTAATCTGAACACATAGTTTTGCAATCCAAGAATACTCTGGTACAACTCTATCCCATATTGAAACATAATGATTATTTACTTATTATACCGAGTTGCGTAACTGTATAAATTCCATTTAAATAAATGCCCTAAAGTTCATGCATAAATAGAATTTCCTCAACAACGATCGAGATGATAAATAGTTTGAGATTCAAAAAGCATGATCATCGGTTGAGTCTACTTTACTGAATCTAAAAGACAGTCTGTAATTACGTTAGTTCATCGACAGTTTCCACAAATGAATATTTTTCTCCAACAAAATGCTGTCATTTTTCAAGAAGTCACCTGTTCATATTATACTAGTTGTAATATTTTTATCGTGATATGAAACGCAACAAGACTGACTAAATGTATTTCAAGTAAAATCCTATTCCATTGTTAATGAATGTTGGGATCCCGTAGCGTAAACATTGAAATTTAGAAAGTGAGTGACAAAAATCGACGTGCAGCTATTAAATCAAATATACCTCATAATATATTTCACCTTACTTTATGACGACGGTAAATGAAGGACTTTAAGTTATGGTAATGAATAAATATGACTCTCAAAGATAGGTGTCTAAGTGAATATGGCTAGTAAGGATTTTGGAAAAATGATTAATAATTATCTACTTCATTGGTTAACCTAATCATCTGGAAAATGGAAATATTTCAGAAGTCTCTGTAACTACTTATTTTCTCTTAATGATGCAGCCTATTATTCACTAATGAAAACTTTGTTAAGGTTTTCAAACTTTTCAGTTTATCCATAATTAAGATACAATATAACAAAAAAATGAAAGACTATGGTATTCTATTATTATTATTACTATTATTATTATTATAAGACTCACTTGAACGGTATACAATAAAGTGTCTAACTTCTACAAACTAAAAAACAGACATATGCTTCTTGTACATTATTTTCAGACACAGAGATTGGTTAATGAAGGAAAACATCTCAGCTTAACTAACAATATTAAGGGGAATAGCTGTTGAGCTTTATATATATATATATATATATATATATATATATATATATATATATATATATATATATATATATATGAACACATTATTACTCCCACGAGACGTCTGAAAATAGTTGATTGTAAATGATAATGTAGTAGATAAGTTTCAAGTGATGCTACCTATAGTCCTATTTGTGGTTTTAAATCGGTTACATCGTTCTAAAAATACGTTTATTCTTCTACTGACTAGACATGATATTCTCTAATTCTATGGTTTATGTTATTGCGTTGTTGTAAATAAACATGGAAATATAACGCCCTGAAGAAAGATACTTCGTGTCAATGATCAGTTATCATTGGGTTGAAAATTATTGGATTAAACGAGCCTTTTTTTCTCCTGAAGAGTGTGTAGAGTCAATTAAAAGTGCAAAGACAAGTTATGATCCTCGGTTTATGAAGTTGACAATTCATTTTTGGAGTTTAACTGATTTATATACAGCCTTGCTTGTGTAGTTTGTAAATATTACATAACCTAGTGGGTAAAGTAACAGTATGCTGCATCTTGGTGTTGTGGAGATTGTTGAATGTTAATTTTATATCACAAATTGATCTGAATTAGACAATTAATAGTCACCAGGAAGCACTAGACAGTTGTTTTATTCAAGTATGGGACTCTTCGACAGTGAACATCCACGACTTTACTAGGGATCAGACCCAAAACCCTCTGGCTCTGCAGCGGACGCTTTACCATTAGACCGCTAAGTCTGCTCCCAACGGTTAATAATTTTGATTCAGTCAATTGTGATATGCTTGTGTGACTTCATCCATTCCCATCGGTGAGTAGCTGCCTCACTTCCAATACAGATGAACTCCACTAGTCACGTTACTGAGTCATATCATCGTAGTTTGTTCTTAGTTAAGAATTAATGGATTCTTGAAACCATCCCATTACATGTTGATTAACAACAAATCATCTTTTATCATAAAACTTATGTGCCAAGCAATTAACAAAATCATAGGTGACTTCAAGGTATGATATGTTGTTATACAAAACTGCTCATCAGAATATAAGTTCAACAAACAGTAATATGATATTCGAAAATGAATAGCTAAGACAAAGAGAGTCATAGATTGATTTTAAAGAAGTTTTCACAACTGGCGTTATGATATCCATACTGTTAGTAATGGTGGATAATGTCATTAATTAACTCACGTAGTAAAGTAGCCTCAAAGTATAACAAACTTACTGAAATAAAAAATATTCTACATGCTTCTTACTTTTACGATGAATGTTGTAATCTTAAAAATTTTAGAAGACAGTAATCAACAGCCCATTCTATTATTCTCATAGCTCAGTCTGATTTACTTCTCTTTGCATATCTATTTACTTGAATTCCCATACAAATTTACTTTTCCATTTCATGCAGCTCACCAATCTATAAGTAACTTTTCAAGTATACTGACATTAATTAACTGTCCAATACATTTTTTTTGAAAAAATTGCTTTCAGTAACAGTAACTAAGTGTCATGATTTCTTTGAAAATACGAGTATTTATGGTAATGCACTAGCATTAGTGAAATTCTGTAAGAGAAATCAACAAATGATTCGCTTCATTTTAATTCATTGCTATTTGCATTAAATCTTTAAGTAGTTCGCTGACAAATACGTTGTATATTGGTCATGCTTAAGGATATGCTTTGATTATCAACGAGTAATTGCAGTGCCATTTGATTATTCATGAACTCAATCCAGAATCTTACACAATTGCATTCATTTATGTGTTCGAGCTTAGACAAAATGAGTCTAATATACGAAAAGAATAACTTGTTATCAAGTATTTGAGTCCTTAAAGTATTGGGATTTTAGCAAGCTGATAAGAAATAAATAGATGTAACCGAAGGTATGATATGTTTAAATCATAATGTTCATCATGAAAAGGAATAAGATATCAAACTATTAGTATTTATTATTAAACTAAAAAAAAGCTGTTCATCTTAATTTGAAGTCGTTTAAATATTTCCAATTGAATGATACTTGAAAAATATCATACACGTAGAAGTTATCAGGTTAAATTTCAGTCATTCATTTGAAGCAGATAGTAATTCTGAATTCATTTGAATGTTATCTTCATACAATATTGATAATTGATGTTAGTTCTTGGTACTTTTATTACAACAAAACTTTAATCAAAAGTCCTCTTATGTACGTTACCACAATTTTGTATAAACGATGAATATTCGACTACTGTCTTATTTTGATTAGAATGTCCAAATAGGATATGGTTCACTTTAAGTGAATTTTTATACTTTGAATTTTCTGGTCTGTTTTTTATCTGGCATATGGGTTTTGTGGTTAGTGTATTCTTTAGGAAGATCGGCATGACAAGGGCAGCATTTGTACAATTCAAAAACATCGGGAACTCAAACCAACTATCAGACAACATTGAAGTCAAAATTTTCACTATAAGCGCCAAGACAGTTTTATATATAGAGTTGAAACTACGAAATGCATCGTTCAGAAAATATAGGTGTTTATAAACAGTTGTCTATGCAAAATATTCCGCGTCAGCTGGATAGATACCATTAGTAACAGCTTGCTGTGGCAGAGAACAAACCAACTTGCAGCTGATGAAGAAGTTAGGAAAAAATGATAAAGGTAAACAGGACACAAAATTGACGTGACCATCAAACCATGTCACAAGACAAGCACCAACTTGACATTTTAAAGCCAAAGAAATGAGGAAGACTATAAAACACATTGCGCTGACGTAAAAAGAATGAATAGAAATTGAGAAGGACTAATAAGGAGATCTCAGGATAGATTTGATTGAAGAATACTGGTCATTGGCTTGTGTTTCATGTGGGAGTAATAGCCATTTATTGATTAAATGAAAATTGCATATACATTTTTCACCTAGAATTAGTCAACTTTCTAGTGTTTGCAAATATTTTGGATACTGTGAGTGTCACTTTTAAACGGTGTGGATTAGATGAAAGAAATAAGTACACTGTATTTTCGTTTAGTGTATTACAGCTATCGTATTCGCAATACATTTTTTGTGTTTACTAGATTATAAGAAACAAACAAGTGTTTAAGTTAGATTGTAACTGGCAAGTGAAATCCAGGATGCGCGTTTCGTTCTATTTGGGACTAATCTGCTGGACCTACCTGCATCCCAATATTGATGTTCACACTTGGATTCGAACTCAGCTCCCTTCGTATCATTACAAATCAACGAGAAGATACAAGCTTATTCTAAACAAGTGTTTATTATCTATGAACATTCATTCTATTTGTAATGTTTAAAAATTAATCAAAAAGTTGATAACTGTAGGCTCATTTCATTGTTTTATTAATACTTTGACGTATTATATAAGTGATCTCCTTCAATACTTTATGCTACTTAATTTCAACAAAAAGACGTTACTTTTACAAATCTGTTTATTATTCACCATGATATTTAAACGAAATCTGAATACAGGAGAAATTCATAGAAGCCAAATTACTCAATTTACAGATTAATACATTTAAAAAGATGACAATAGCGTTGAATAGATTAACTACTTTTGTTATAAATCCTGGTTGAATATGATTTTATTTTCTAACAGCCTAGTTTTAAATGTAATAAAGTAAATGCTTCTACCTTTAGGATATTGACAAATGTAACGATTATATATACAGTGAAAAATATATCATATTATGAGAAATTTCTTAAATTTATTTGTCACTATTCATTATAGATTGATGTTGGTTGAGTACTACTTTAATCTAAAGAACACTGAACAGTTGTTTCATCCTAGTATAAAACTTCACAGTAGTAGGCATAATTGATTCCCAGTAGTGAATAAGTGGTACTCAACTAACATTAGTCTGTGATGAACATAGACAATTGATTATACTACTTATGTTGCCGATTAAATTAAATAAACAGTTCGATAAATTTAGTCTTCTGGTCATATTTATCTAAATCCCATAGTTACACTTTAAGCTTATTTTGAACCGTCTATTTCAAAGTGTGATTCATGTGATTTTACAACCTAAACTAACTTGAATGCATAATTTTAGCAGTAATACACGTTTAGCAAAATTAGGAAAATTTAGTATTTATTGTAAATAAGTAGACACTGAGCATCGTAATTTTAGAGTATTTCTCGTCGGCTTCCTGATAGATTTACTAAACTCGCATACATCTTACTGTAACAAATCACCACTGTAGAAAGAAAACTGAAAACACAGCTAAAATACATGAAAATTAATTCACAATACAGATTTATTTTCTATTCCTGGGCTTTTAAAACTCAGAAATGTATGAAATCACTTAGGAGTGGTTATAGTTTCAGAAATAGATTTCTCAAAGAATTTTCTTCTTGAAAATTGCAATACCATTCTATTTAGAGTACATTCTTCCTCAGAAAACATGTAAGTATAACAATCACTCAGAAACAATCGCAGTTACTTTCAAATTACTGTAAAAGACAAAATAATTAGCTAATAACTAAGTTAACTCATTTTTATCATGTTAAATTTAGACTAGTTGTGCATTACATCCTTTAGTAAATGCAGCAAAGCCAAGATATAGCGAATGTACAATTGGCCTACTTATAATAATTTTGTAAGTTGGATGTTTTTTTCCCGTATTTAGTTTTTACTGATATCACTGTTCGATGAAACAGTGTTTTGAGATGAGTTTCCTTAATAAAATAAAAATTGATCTGAAATTATTGGAATTTTCTTTCACCATGGTGAAACCAAAAATATTAATCAGCTAATGTACAGTATTTACCTGATCAATATTAAATCGAGTTACTCATTATAATTATTGAATTAAGGTGATTTATAGGAATCAGTGTTAAGTTTTAGTTGATTGAATTGGACACAAGTTGATGGTGGTAGGGTACTACTTAAAACCAAGGAACAATAGATATTTGTTTCGTCCTAGTTTGGGACTCCTCATTAGTGTGCCCCCCCTAGACTCCACCCCAGCGGCTTCAGTCTAGCGAATGTCCAATACTCTGCACTACCAAACCGGTAACTAATGGTGAAATTCCAACTTTCATTATTAATATGGACTGTATTTTCGTTATTTTCACACATTAAGAATAAAATAGTATGACGATAAAAGATAAATAGATTTAATCGTCTAATGTCTACTAATTTTACACTACTGAATTTATTTTTAAAACTGTTAGTAGTAAAATAGTGTACCAAAATAAATATTAAAAATAATGCGCTTTATTATTATATCAGGATAAATAATCTTCATACAGATATAAAACTTACAATAACTTTTTCAGTAGTCATATATAGTAGTATATTGTAACTAAAAATGATGCATATTCACATGAATGAAGGAGTGTGTTCTAGATTACCATTTATATATTTCAGTATACTTATCTACTAAAAGAAAAATATGCGTACATAATTGCATGATTCACTATTCACTTAAGTCTGATTTCATTTAATTCTAGTTAAACAGAATGGATGTTATACTTAACGAGTGCAGATACAAACGTTTTCATCTTAAGTATATCCATATCATTTGAAATAATTAGCATATTGAATTTATTATATACTCACTAGACAGATTATCTTAGTTAGACAATTCTAACTTGATACTAGAAGCATACACCACTACGTAATTGTCTAAATGAATGTTGGAAATTTTATAAGATAAATATATAATTCTACGAAATAATTGTCTACTTAATGAATATTAAGAAAAGAATAACTAAATGATAAAACTCTTACCAATTAATACACAGAAAAAAAGTTTAGAAAGAGTTGAGAAAAGAGTTAAGACAATGGTAAACTGAGTGTTACAGGGTATAACTTCGCTATACGAAATTTTGGGTTGAATTGACGGCTAGCTTAGTTCTTTATAGTATGTAAGATTTTCGACTTTTATATCTTTGATATCAATCTTTTTGATCTTATTCATAATTTGAAGGGATGATTCTGTATAGAAGTTACGGGGTAATCAAAGATCAAACTGCTTATAGACGTACATAATCCTTCAGATAAACCGACAAAGTAGCGCTATTAGAAGCCTTATGAGAACGTTCTAATTGTATATCTACTATAACTTCATTTCTTGTGTTTACTATGGTAAAGCTAGTGTAAAAATAACATCGTTGAAAATGAAAATTTCTTTGATGTACATTCTTTATTCACCTATCATTGAAACGATAGGTTTCTTGGGCTGTTTAACATCTTTCTCTATAGTTTTACGTTGTAATTAGTAAAGTTTAAGATTATTTATATAGTAACTAATTATATTAACCCCAGCAATTAAAATTTCACTGTGTCGGTAGAATCATGTTGACGTAACCATCTACTTTCGAATGAAGCAGTGTTCCAAAAGTTATACTGTCTTTCCAAATTGTCAACATAGAGAGATAGATAAATGCTATATTTTTCAGTGAGAAAAATCTCATCTTGTGAACTACTGAATTTACTGTCAGTCTCTGTCTTCTAACCACTACAGGTGGGATATTATCCATTAGGTAAATATGTTAACTACATATAGAAACACATTTTTGTTAGATCAATTAAAATACAAATTTGGCATAGATATGTAGATGATACTTTAATTATTACTAGAATGTTATTGCTCAGAACATAAATAAGTTTTCACCTGTAGTAAAATTTACGTTAGTAAGTGAGGAGGAGAACGAGTTCTTACATTATAGACTGTTTAGTGGAAAACTCTGAATGAAATTCTTAAACTAATCTACACACTTTCATTGATATTATGACTTCATTTTAATACATTCATTCTATGCAGATATGTCTACAACTACCACTTTGTTCAGAAAGAGCTACTAAATACATTGTCACATGAAAACTGAAAGAAATAATATATGAATATCACTAATCCACAACAGCCTAGTAAACTGTTAGGGAATATTCTTTAGAATATAATAAAAAAGAATTAATGTTGAGGAATTAATGGAAGGAGGGATCATTCTTTGATATTATAGTTCAACCATACAACGATGATGCGACAAAGGAATTTCAAAGACATTCTAAAGTAAGCATCCATGCTTGGATTCAAGCATCTATCAAAACAACCAAGACTCTTCGATTAAAAGAAAGAATTCGTTCCACTGTGTTAGCGCTTTGGGTAGTGTCAATTATGATGCTTTCTACATTAGAAAGTCTTCTAGAGAGACCCTAATTCATGTCAAGGAGAATGTAAACTACATAAAACAATCTCCTAGTAATTCCATGGAGCTTTAAAATTCACTAATTAAATCAGGAATTGTATTACATATTGTTCGCAACAGCCATTAAGTCGGTATAAAATATACTAGAAATATTTCTAAAGGTAGCTTCCATTATAAAGAAAAACATGTAACTATAACATTTTGCATATTGATAAGCCTTAATATGCTTGATTAAAAGAAGGACCTAACTACCGATCCAAATTAAACCGTCTATCCTAGTGATCAAAATTAAAGTTGGTTGTATTTCACAAATTTGATACCTATTTAATGTGTCGTGATTCGTTCACATCACTAAATTTACGTTACCATTTTTAGTAACCACTATGATCCATAATAACGATCAATTATGTCATTCTTGAAATCTTCTTGATCCATTTAACATAACTTTAGTATATTCAAACTTACAATTATCTTAGAGTTTAATAAATGCCAAGATATCGATCTGTTTTCGTGTGTGTTATTTAAATTTGAGTTAATTTGTTCCGGTTATTTGTTCTCTGACGAAATGATTTTCTTTTGGTCTTGAAACATTAAAAACTTTAGTCTTAAGTGATTAAGAAATTTCGAAAAATATTATTTATTTATTTGCATAATTTGATTTTCACCTCCAGTAGTAAATTGAAGAAAAAAACTAGTTTTATGTTACAAAAGGAAAATTGTTGTACCTAGTAACACTTCAAATAAACTTCGATTTAATCTGAATGATATAAACATTATTATATTGACATAATCAGATGGCTGTTTTCAAATAGAAATATACAACTAGGTAAGGTATTAGAAGCTAGGTTTCTCACATTCCTAACAATGTTAAAATTGTCAGTACATTTGACGTTAATCTAGAATCAGCTAATTTAACTTAATATACATACTTTTTGTATTTACAACAGTTAAAATAATCTAGACTAAAAGATAATTCACTTAACTAAACTGTATACTACTTACTCCATTTCAGTATCGCACTTATGATCTCATCATCATGTGAATTTCCGTTAAGCAAATCAACAAATTACCAACGAACAACATTAGTATATAACTAGTTAGTCTTTCATTAAGCATATATGTATATGTTATTTTAGAATAGGCTTGTATCATCCCATTGATTTGGCATGGACTGAAACTGGTCAGCCTCTGTTGCCATACGTGCATCCTGAGCGGATTGTCTTTATATAGCGTAGTACACAAGTTATATTTAAGTTAGATTCTACTTGCCAGTCACAATCCAACTTATATATATATATATATAATATATATATATATATATATATAATTTGTGATGAAAGTAGTCAGCTAAGGAAGAAACGAAAAGAAATCTCAATGTTTGATTATTCAAACTTATATCAGTTATCATAATCACACAATGCAAATCATAAATATTTTTTTGTTAAGTTGCATACAGGAATGTTGACAGTTGACTTTGTTACTGTGCACTTGATAAACTTAATTTACCGAAAGAAAAATAAGGTTTAATATATCATTAGAAGTGATTATACTGCATTATATGTACAACAATGTTGACTTTTCAACGTAACATATAGGTACAAACTTTGTAATGGTAAGTGGGTGTCGAGTGAATACAAACATACTTATATCACTATTCATACGTTAATAACATATGTATATTCATTTCTAAGTCTGCTTATAATTAGTCTATCAATCTTGAACACTTTTGTAATAGTCTGAGTCACAGCATACCACATAATTATTTTGAAGGGTAGGTACACTTTCTTTTAACAAGTGTCAACTAGATGAAATTTTAAGTTTAGTATATCCTGCGGGTTATTTCCAACCACTTGATAATTTACAAAAAACTATACATTATTAAGTAAAAAGTGTAAAAGTTTGCAATTGGGTGATTAACGATTTAAGTAGTACACTCAACATACAATGATTGAAACGTCAACTAGATTCTCATATTTCTTGGAGTTTTGCATTAGTTTACGTCATTTGCCGAAATCCACTAAGTAATTTATTTCAAAGGAAACTAAATGATATTTTGTTTAGTCTAGGTAAATCAATCATATTATACGCCGATAATTGATAGGTATAAACACATCACTTCTCTAGAGTGAACTTTCATGTCACATGTCAGTTTTCATTCAATTTTAAGACTATGAATATTCTCTCTAACTTTATCAACTATTGACATATGTTGAAGATCAAGAATAATTAGTGATTAAATAGTATCTATTCATAACTACATAACATATTAATTTGGTGTAACGGACTGGGTTAAATTAGTCAACTATTCACCACTAGGAATCACTGGATAGCTATTTAGCCCTAGTATAAAACTCATCATCAAAACAAAAACCTGATTCAGTGATTTAATGATAAAGCGTTTGCTGAGAAGCTGGGAGGTTCTGAATTTGATCTTTATTGGGATCATGGATGCGCTTAGCTGACGAGTCGCATACTAGGACAAAACAGATGTTCAATGGCTTCCTGGTGGTCAGTAATTGTCTAATTCAAACCAATTCATGATATAAAATTAACATCCAACAATCTTTTATAACACCTAACTATTATAAAATATATTTTACTTTTATACATTTGACATTATTGTGAAAATAAAGTAAAGTAAAATAAACATGTCGATAATTATTTGGAAAAGTTGTTAACAATAACAGATGGTAAACAGATTTTATTGTAGACATATTTAATTCCATATGGTAACTTTTATTACTTTTAAAGTAATAAGAATTTTACCAAATAAAGAAAAGAAAAAAACCCCATCATTTTACTGTTTCAAAAAGAGAATGGTTAAACAAGAAGCAGTTAGTGTAAATATTTCATAATCACAGGTAATGATCAAACAGATAAATACGATTAAAAATTGTTACCTTTTACATGTATCATAACTTTATTTTAGTAAAATTATTTATGGCTAGAAACTAAGTGGTGATGGAATCTTTGTTTTTTATTTGAAACTGATTACTTTGCATCAACCACTTCAATCAATCAATCAATCAATATTTTTTGCCCCTTGTGAAGCATCAACTACTTACATGGCACAAAATAATGAAATCTACTTACTATGCATTAACATTGTAACTTCTTCGAATCATTTTACTTATGTAATCTGAATATGAAACTATGATTGAATTAGCTCAACATACTTAATAATCCATTCATTTTATCCTATACGTTAATTCATTAACACCTTTAGTAACACTTCAGTCTTTAGCCAACAATACATTATAGAACTCATTGTTTCTTTCATTTCAGATATCATCATGTTTGTAGGCCTGTTACTGGTTTAATGTCTTTCTTGTTACATAAACTTAAATGGTTCTCGTGGAGCTGTTTAGTTTTGACAGTCGTCATTCTTTTAAAATCACATTGATCTTTCCGTAATATGCCTCTTAGCAATTTAGAAAAACTTTTATTTCCGTTTTGTTAACCGTTAGAAAGAAAATAGATTTGTTTAGTTTCATGATGTGTCATTATGTCACACCAAGTTATATTTTGATAACAATTTTGAAATAAGCTACATTGAATTAATAACACCTTATTTTCATACAAAGTCTCTGATTCTAAATATTCTAATGATAAGCTTCTAACTGCTAAGCAAAAGCATATTTCTTAAATAAGAGTCCATTTGTAAATGTTAAGCATTAATTCATGTGTACGTAGGATTTCTTTTCAGGCAATTTATGTGTAATCGTGTCAGTATTTTGAGTTTTGCTTAATTTCTCACGGTGTCTCATGTACTATTTCAATGGCACAAACTAGCACATACACTGTCTACCCAGTTTGTTTCGAAGCTATGACAACAGAGTACAATCATAAAATAAGTAATATACATTTGTAAGATTCCAATGAGTAGAAATTAAAATTTCTGACGTTTTGCGGCTTAGTGCAAGTTGCTTTAAAGAAATGAAAAACCGAATTGAATTAATACAAGATTAAATAATCCAATAGAACAAATCAGAATCAAAATATGGTCGTACATATCATGTCAATCATGTCATGTCAAGTCATTTGGGTCAAGGTGGTTCGAAGTGAGACATGTGTGCATGCAGATATTAGTGTGATGTGAAATGAGATTATGTGAAAATAAATTGTATGTATGTTCATGTGAATGAAATGTGAATGTAATTTAGTTGTGATCAGATGGATAGATATTCCAAGTTGAGTGGATAGAAAGGCCTTCACTTTTATTAAGTGCAGTTGGATTTTAAAAATGTGAAGTGCTTCAGCTATTCGTCTTTCCTTATAATTGGAAAAATCTCTTTAAATAATTTGGATATTTTTAATATCAATTTTTTGGTTGTGGTAGATAGCACTGTACTGATATTGTTGATTTAATTTGTAATTTTTCAAGTTCAACAGGATTATTAGGTGGTTTAGTGTAGCATTCATGTTCTTCCGCACGAGTTTTAATTTCTCGTGAAGAGTCTTCCAATATAGAAAGCATCACAATCAACACAATGTAGCCTGTATACACAATTCCGTGTAGAGGAGAAGGGAATCTTGTCCTTTATTTTAACTAATGCACCTCGAAGAGTGTTTGTAGTCTTGTAAAATGTACGGATTCCATGTTGTTTTAGAATTCTTTGTAATTCATCTGTTGTGTCATGGCGGTAAGGTAGAACGGCTATGCCAATCCATGATGTCTTAATTTATTTACTATTAGTTGGTAATAAATCGTTTCGTTTTTGCACATTTTTAATAATATTCATTGGAAAATTATTAAATTGTAAGATACTGATTACATTTTTGTATTCAGATTTCTTGTCATCTGTTGATGTAATGAGTTTATTGGCTCTTTTGAATAAGTTTAGAGCCAGAGATATTTTTCCACTGAATGGATAAGCTGAGTTGAAATCGATGTATCAATTTGCGTGTGTCGGTTTGCGATAAATTCTCAGATTAAGAGTTCCATTTAAATTTCTTTTGACTAGGCAGTCTAGAAATGGTTACTCATCGTGTTCATCTTCACTTTCAAAAGTGAATTCGTTATGCTAAGACATGTTGTTTATTCGCCTTGAGAAAGTTCGCAAAAAAGTCTTTTTGATAATGACAATAGTGTCATCTACATATCTAAGCCAGACTCGTGATTTGATGACATTATTGTAAATAAGAGATTCAATATGGGCCATAAAGAGGTTTGCTACAATTGGTGAAACGGGGAGCCCATTGCCTAACCGTTAGCTTGTTTGTAAAAAATGCCTTTGAAAGTGTAAAAAGTTGAATTCAAGCATAGTTTTAAGGATTTCATGATTAAATTGATGCTTAGTGGACTACGGCTTGATAGTGTATGATCATTCTAGATATATATCAGTTGGAATACTTGTATATAAAAATACATCACAGCTTACCATTGTTTCAATATCTTCAACTATTAGATCTGATATTCTTGATTTGAAATCATATGTGTCTTTGACAACATTGTTTAAATTTTGTTGTAGTGGTTTCAAAATGTTGCTTAGATATTTGACAAGTGCATACGTTGGAGTGCTGGTGGAATTAACTATTGGCCTCAGTGGGACACTAGATTTATGAATTTTCGGTAAACCACAGAAACGGGAAGTTGTGCATGATTTAGGATATAAAGTAAACCAAAGGGAGGTACCAACGAATGGTTTCAATTCTTTTAGAAGTTGACCCGTCACAGATTTCACTTTGTTTTTTATCGTTAAATGATTTTTCGAATCAATCATTAGATATGGTCCTGTGGATAAATGCTCAAAGGCTTTTTCTTCATAATCTATTTTATTCATAATAACTGTGGTATTACCTTTGTCTGCTTTGATGATTATTATTGATTTATCTTTCTGTAATGAATATAGAACTTTTTATTCTCCCTTTGACAAATTAGAAGGAAGATGATTATGTTTAGTCAAAATTTAGGAAGTTTTTTGATGACAAATATGAGCTTTTTTATCAGGTAACTTTTGTAGTAATGGCTCCAGAATCGGTGCTATTTCTAACATGGTGAGAGGCTTTCTGTGAATATTAAAGTTAAGTCCTCTTTCGAGTAAAGTGATTTCATGTTTATCTAAAGTTCTCTTTGACATATTGTGGACTGTTCTTATTTTCATCAGTTTCGGTGTAGTTGTTGTTGGGGTTATCTTTTCTACTATTTTTCCTTTCATTCTGTTATACTTTCTAATTTGTCTAATTTTTGATGAATTCAGATAGTGATTTTCACTTTCATTGAAAAGGCTGAAAATAGGAGACTGTAATTCGATGGGAGTTAGATGTTTTATTTAAACATCAAGATTATTGATAAGATTTCGGCATTTCTCTAGTAATACAATTCTCTAGTAGTACAATAATGTTTAAATGCAGTGAAACAACTACACTTTTCTTAGAAACTTTTTGATAGTGATATATAAAAATTATATTACGTTACCAAACAAAGTAAATCAAGATAAGTGACATCAATAACTTCACGACCGCATATAATAATCACCTTTATGTATGCATATTTATTCCATTTATACCATGTATAAATTAACAGTAACACTATTCTGACGATGATTTAAATAGTATCAGTATCTGTAGTAATAATAATAATAACAGTAAATGTAAGTTGAAGTTTTTCAACAGTCTACTTAAACCAACTGAATGTTGAATAGTAATTGGAGACATAAGTTGTGGGACGTACTTTATTGAAGTTACTTTCTCACAAATTTTAGTTACTAATTAATAGATTAATCAAGAATTATAGATCGAAAACTCAATTTAAAAAATAATAATATAACTGAATCAAGAAGTGAGACAATAAATAGTTGAACTGAAAACAGAAAACTGCGTTTACGCTTAGTGATTTTACATTTACCAATGTTTTAGCAAAATACACAGTCTGTTATATCAGAAGATGTATACATCATCATGTACTTTACACCGACTTTGATTAACTTTCATATGTAATTTTGTGAAATTGGCTAAGTAGAATATTTATTTTACCTACAGGATTTAAAGGATAGATTGAATTCATTTTAAAAGACAATTTACCACAGACAATTTTCATTTTAACTACAACAGCTGTTCACTGGTATTTTTAATGACTCTAATGAGTCTAATAGGAAACAAAGATGGCTACATCCGATGGTTATAAGTTTCACTACTTCGCTAATTTTCAGTTTAATCACTTACAGCCAACGACATGTCATGAATTTAATCAAATTATTTTCATTTTTTCTAACGTTTCTATCTTTTGATTCTAAGTCGTTCTGTCCTTACCTGTAAAGTAATCAAATTATGCTTTCTTTTATAATTTCTAGAAACGATTAAATTTATTGGTAATAAATGATTATTAATTTAGGACTTAAAGTTTGATAATTTATGAAGTTAATACTTCATTGTTTTACTCGTTCGTCAATTTCCTTAAATGTAAAGAAAACAAATTACTACTGTTCTAATTAATTTTTGCATAAAAAATAGTGAGATACATCTAATGAATAATATCACAACTACTGATTTTATGTGTATCACTAACATTAACTTGTATATGAATTGAGAAACTTAGTGAACAGAAACATTTTAGTGTACTAGTCTTGAATCTGCTGATCCGCAATGGTTGTTTCTTTTAATTAAACTGAAGTAATTGTCTACCTTAAGCAAATCGGTGATATCAAATATAAATTCAGTAATCACCACAACATCCAGTTATAATAATCATCAAATTACTAGTTACTAAATTCAAGAGGTTGTTTCTATAATCCTTATGCGGAAACGTAAACAAGGGTATTCAACTATGTTGCCCGTGGAACAATTACTTATCGATATCAATAAACGAGGTCAACCAAATATCTTTTGAATTGTTTGTGGTTAGAAATATTAACTGTTGGATTCCGGCGTACTTAGTGGCATAATGATTGACCTTTAGCCATGAAATCTGAAAGTCTTGGATATGATTTACTGATCGGGTTGTGGATGTGACGTTTTAATGAGTAGCATAATACAACAGAAGGATTGTATAATTGTTTTTGGTTTACAAATATTGTCTAATTCATGTAAGTTTGTGATGCCGAATTCAAATAAATATCATATTTTTGATACTAAGTAATACAATTTTATACTTGATAGAATATTTCCAGTGTAAAAGTTAACCACTAAGATGATTGTCTTACAATTCAACATACATACAATGTATGTGATCCCTTATAGTCACTTATCTTTGTACATTTCCTTATCTCACAGTAAGTAATAATTAAATATTTTGAATGCAGTTATTCAATTTGTTTCTAAGTAATTCATTTTATAAGTTTAGTTGCCCTCAAGTTATCATTAGTAAATCTAAAAAAAAGTGAATTAATAAATACTTTTTACTCATCAATGACATAATAGATTTTTATTTCAATGTTTATTAAATTTATTTGTCTTAAAAGAAATTACAAGAGTTATAAATCCTTTTCAATTACGTAACTAATTTATCACTTATATAAACATGATTCTCCTTTATTAATAAGAAGTTTAATGAAAACAAACATTTGAGGAGAATAATAACATGAGTTCATTTTATGTTGAAAATATTCTTATCAGTTGTATATGAACTACAATATTTTACAATCGAAACTATGCAATGGAATTAACATACTTTATCTGCGTAACACTGGTTAGATATCATTACGTATAATTAAACTACAACTATGATACATGTAACGTTGATACGAATAGAAATGTGATGCATATGAAAATAATGCATAATTGTAGATTTTAAAACTGTGAATAGTAAACAAAAAATATGATACAGCTAAAAAATTAAACAACTTTATAAAGGAATAACTATGCAAAATGAATGCGTTGGGATCAGTTGAAACTGATATTTTAATGTGTGTGCAGCTGATGAGAACACAGTGTAACCAAACTGAATTCAATCAAACCTCTCCAACTGTTTTATCTTGTAAAATAAAAAAAGTGTCTTGTTTTACATTCGAAGAATAAATACTTTTGTTTGCCTTAAGTGGTTATGACATTGATGCAAATAAAAACCAGTATCCATGATAAGATGTTTCTATATTTCAATTTATGTTACTTTAAAGTTAAATTTAAGGTAATAAATGATAGTGTAGACATAAGATCAATTGTCAGGGGGAACAGCTATTTTTTGATATGCCTTATTATGTCTAATTCTCCGAGTTTTCAATCCTGATATCACGAGTGGATCTGAATCAGTTAACCATTGATCACCTAGAAGCACTGGACAGCCGTTTCGTCCTAGTATGAGACTCTTCATCAGTGCTCATCTACGACCTCATTAGGTACCAAACTCAGGACCCTCTGGCTCCGTGGCGAACGTTTTACCATTGAACCACTGAGTTGGCTCTCAGAGTTGTACTTGATTTACTTATATGCTTTATAAGTAAATGTATACCTATGTATTTATGTACATATATATATTAGGCACTCTGCATAAATGTTCCTGAGAATTGAAAACTTTCAATCTAATGTCAATAGATAAAGAAAAAGAAAATGTTTAGAATAAATGCTAACATTGTAATATACACATATATGCTAAACGATAAATCAATTATGCTTGCTATACCACAAGTTGATGGGAGTAGAGATTCAACCATTAGATACTGGCCCAGTGTTGTATAGAGTTAGACATTCGCCAACCTAAAGTTCCTGGGGTGGAATCTAGGGTGTACACTGCTGAGAAGTCTTATCCTAGAATGCAACAACTGATTAATTCTTTCTAATTTTTAATGCTACCCTTACTAACATCAATCGTTAACAAATTTAATCAACTAAAACTTAACAATCCTTCAAAATATCTATGAACCTAAATCATAAATATAAGCTACTGAATTGAATCAAAAAAGCACTTATTTCATGAGGATAACTTGAGCTACTGTAATAACATCATTCCTGCTAACTAATAATATAACTTGTATCTTTTCAAGGAATAGGAACTTTGTACTGTATAGTAGGATGAATTTGTATATTCCCATTGATTTGTTATAGAATAAAACTGGTCAGTCACTGTTGTCATATGTGCATCCTGAGCGGATTGCCTCGATATAGCGATTATTCACAAGTATAATTTAATTTGTTCGAATCTCAGTGTAAACATCAGCATTAGGATGCAGGTACATCCAGCCGATGAGTCCCAAATAGAACGAAACGCGCGTCCTGGATTCCACTTGCCAGTCACAATACAAATTAAATTATATTTGTACTGTATAATTCAATTACAAATATTTAATAAGATTTATGTATGCATTTTGGTTTTTTTAAAAAATATTACATGACTATACTCTAATCTAAATGGTAATATTCAAACAATAATCAGAATTACAGGCTAATTTCACATAGGAATGAATTAATGAATGAATAAATAAATAGATAAATAAATAAATGAACAAATAAGAAATGAAATCATTAAATTAACTAACTGATGCATTTAGATATAGGAGAGAGAGAATGAAGATAAAATTTAATGAAATATACAATAAAGATAGAAAAAAAAACAAAAGAAAACAATGTTCAGATTGATATCTTATAGGAATTGATTATACTACTAATTATGTAATTCTGTAAATTAAAAAAAAAGCAAACCAAAACAATACAACTATAAATTCATTCATTAAACATATTTCTGGTGTATAGATTAAAAGTCTTTATAAAAGTAACTATTATCTAACATTGTAAAGATTAGTTAATAGTGATGACTTTAAATGTTTTCTTAAAAACAAAATTGTAATTCATTAATAAGGTGAAATAAGAAGAATAAATGTAAACTTGTAGTATTCCCTTTTTAATTTGTATTCAATTATTCATAATTTTGTATTAAGTACAATATTCGATTGAGTAGGTTTACTACTACTTGTAGATATTTTAGGTGATTTTTGATCTGATTTTTGTAGTTTTTTATTATTTGCATTATTTAATTGAGCAGATTTTGATTTAGGAGAACGTTTATTATGGGTACTTTCAATCATCACTTGTGAAGATTGAACATCTTGATGTAATAAATAGGGTGCAGTGAGTGGCATTAAAATTGCACCTAGTGGAGCAGTGATTAGAATTGCAATTGCAGCCAATGTAACAACCTACAGAATAATAAAATATTGAAAAGTTATATCACAACTTGTTAGTGTTCGTTTACATTTACAAAGAATACTATTATTGACATAAAACACAGAACTAATTTTGAGAAAAAATGCCACAAGTAATAACTCATGACTAATTATTAGAAAAATATTTTTTATGTCCGTAAATTGAGATGAAATTTACCAAAACTAGTTAGTTCTAGTTTTGAATGTGCCACACCACACCAACGTAGTGGGACTAAATCATCAAAATGTATATCAAACTAGTATAATTAGCATTTTGATTGATGAAAAAGATTATTTAGCTTACAGAATAAAAGTCAAGAATAAACAACCAATTGAATGAATAAGGTAATTGTGAAACTTGAAATCTAAGGGAGCATAAAGAGAGAATGAACCTTGGAAACCACAACTAAGCCACATCACATAATGTATCTCACCAGTGAACTCGGTTACTGTGGTGAATCTGAATGCGGTAATCTATATTTACCAACTTGGATCAAATCAACAGTTAATAGCTTATCTAACGTCATGTTTTATTTTGACCACGTCTAGCATTCTTTTGGCTTGCTCTCGTCCCATCTAAGATTAAGCGTTACGGCAGGCAATGATTAGGTTTTTATAATACACTACAGCAGCTAATATTGATTAGTTACATCATCACTTAATGTGTCATAAGTCCGTAGTAGCACAACTCTTAACCTCAACATTGCTCCCTTTATTTTTCTACTGAGCATCAACAACACTTATTTATGGTTACTAGAAACATAGGAGTGCACTTCATGTTAAAAGCAATCTGAACTCATATGTAACATATGTAACTATATTTTCTGAACTGTACGTTGTGTACATAAAAAAACATATTTAGTATATACTCCTAAGGATTTGCGAATTAAGAAGACACTTTGATCCCTGCTAACGAACGTATGACCAGCAACACAACAACAAGTAAGCTAAACTACTTCATAGCACCCCAGACCCGCTATTAAAGAATGAAGTTCAACGTCATCACAAGCATTAACTCTACAGTTAGCTTGGGAGACAGATTTACAGACACTAAACTCATACTTGTATATACAAAATATTCGTATAGTCATAGTGATTATTCATCAAATTGAAATTATCACCATTTTTAATGATACAATTTAGCGTTGTCAAATGTACTCGGGAGTATGATTTACATTAACTCACATAAATGTAATGACAGTTTCCAATAAAGTTTACAAAAAATATCAATACAACTTGATTAAATGAACAATTGTATTTTTAGGGGATTTTGATTCCGTAACACGTACACCAGTGTATGATAAAAATCAGTAATCTTAACATACATGGTAAGTTTGCTTCTAAAATGCTAATAGATTATGTGTTAATTTTATTCTACTTTTTGATTAAGTCAACAAATATGGCATATCAATGAGTTCCCATTAGTACTGCGTCACTGCTTGTATTTAATGAAACTAGTACGGTATGAATTCCTGGACATTTTCTACAATGAAGTGAACATGCTGTTTAGTAAATTCTAGCCTTTTTCGTTCTATCGCATTAAAGTCATATAAGTAGTTGATGCCGTAAGAGTAAAATTGTATAACATGAAAAGGATATAAAATAAACCAACATACCTGTTCACCCCACCCAATGATTTCAGCATTTGAATTTAATCGTCTAGCTGTATCCAATGCAACCGGTCCAACAGCTGCTTGTACAGTGGCTTTCGGTAACCATGCAAACGCTATAAATAAACGCTCACGCATATTTAACTTTGATGGCAAAACAGCTACTAATGTTGCTCCTAATCGAACAATTAAAGAAAGTAGAAATGCACCTATTCCGCGTCCTATTACATCATAATACAGAAGAAAAAAAAGCATGTAAATTTGGGAAAATTCGTTAAAGTGACGCTTAACATGTTAATTATATTAAAAATTTTGATCAGTTCCCTTGTTAAATGCATAACATCGTCAAATTTATTTTAGTTATTATTAAATTACTGTGAACTTCATCAATCTAGCAGCTTATTTATAAAATACATAATTATTTTTTGTAAAAAGAATACTTTTTAATGTAAGTTATCAGTTGTATGCCTGTAACATACCTATAAGAACTATTACCACTTGAAAATAATTCTCATAGAAAAATGAAACTTAATGGAGAAATACTTCTATATTTCAAATATCAGTGATACAAGAGCATAAAGTTTACAGCTTAGACATCATGCCCTAAAACAATAATAAGCATATGTAACTAACTTATTGCATAAAAATGAAAATATGGATTAGTGACAAGATATAATACTTAATGTACTTTATTATATCAATGTAATGTGGCTTTCTTTTTATGGTTTTCTTCACAGTTTGCAATTATATATTGATTGTCTATCTGTATTATTATACGAAGTAACAACGGAAGTGAAGATTTAACTTTAAAATAGAAAAGATTCCACTGAAATCGACTATATTTACTTCTTGTATGATATAATTAAGTTTAATTCGAATCATTCTACCTTGATCTAATAATTATTCTGATTTATTTACTCCTATGGTTTGATAGATTATCAATAATTTCTGATGGGCACCACATTTATGTTTTATTTATCAATGTGAAATACATTTTCCAGTGTTTCTTGAATAAATAAACGAATTTAATGATGCATTAACACTATAAAATGATTGATTACTTAGTACGGAAAATATTATGAAATTTGCTTAGTCTAGTTGATTGCATTCTGTAAAACGAAATTTTACTGTGGCCATATACGTGAGCAATTTGATACCAAAAGTATTATCTTCTAATTAAAAGGTGATTGAAAACGATAGAAATAAAACACTTTTTTATTTAGGTTCTGCACTACTTGTAACCTGTCAGGAAGACAACTATATTCTTAAAAGGATGTTTCTTGTGCGTTTTAGATACATGTCATCTAGCTTCACAGACTATGACTGTTACCACCAATTCAATGATCACTCAATATAAATTTCCTGTTACTACCGGAGGCCAAACCAAACCTGAAGAGCATGGTGATAAAAGTCACATGCATAAATCCAAATCTGAAATAGAGCATCATTTACCACCTGATTCTAGATATGTTTTCCTGAAAAGTGTTAACCAACACGAAACATTAATCGAGTAATGTTAGAACGTAAGTTTTCAACACTTACATCTTAAAAAATATTTATCAACAGAACATTTTACTAAGATAAAATTATGGATTATAATGTTGCCTAAATGTAGAAACATCATAAAATTACTTTATTTAAGTTGGATTACCGATATTTGACACCGGTAAACTTAGAAATTGAAAAAATTTAAATATGTCGATATCGTGCATCTTAAGTCATTTGTATTTTACTATGAACCACATCTAGGAATTCTAAAAGGTAGCTTGTAAAGATATTCATGCATGCAAAAAGTATACCTGGAATTTACAAATAGTGTTCATTCTATTTAGTTAAACGTGGTGTATAAACCTCTAAAGCATATCTTTATCATTATTTGTGTACAGCCTTATAATAAAGTATCTTTGTAACTATTGGGAAATAACATCACTTGAATGGTATTTTACACAGTGTCCTAAGATAAGAATTATTCTGTATAAATTAAAAAGCCAGTGGAACATTTTTATTTAAAAGACATTTTTTCTATGTTTTTGAAACCAAAATTATTTTAATAATGTTGAATTGTGACTAGCAAGCAGAAACCAGGAGGCGCTTTTTGTCCTATCTGGAACTCGTCGGCTAGATGTATCTGTTTCTCAGTGTTGATGTTCACACTAGGATTCGAACCCATTTGGTTTCGTGCCAAACGCTACCACACTTACCACCAGGCTACTGAGTCCAGACAGACACAATCTTGTGGATACATCCAGCTGACGAGTTCCAAATAGGGAAGAAACTTGCATCCTGGATTCCGCTTGTCAGTCACATTCTAAATTAAACAGTACTTGTGATCTGTCGCTATATCGGGGCAACCCGCTTAGGATGCACATATAGCAACAGAAAATGATTAATTTTAGTCTATGACAAATCGACTAGAAGATCGAAATATATCCTAGTAGCATTTCAATATTGTTATTGATTTAGAAAGAATATTTCAATTTACGGTTGTAAAATTGATTTACACTTCACAAATTTATCTTGATAACAGACGTAATGATTAGTTTACTCTCAATTTGTTTTTGATTTTTTTTTAGATTATTAGACAAAAATCAACTGAGTGTTTTCTATTTTTCATTTTCAATCAAAAACATAAATTTTTTTCGTGTAAAACGGATTAGTTTTTATTCTTTTTATTATGATGAAAGTGAAGTAGAAACTACTTCAGTGTTTCTAGGTTAGTCATTAAACTTTGTATTATTTATTTGAAGAATCAGTTTACAGCATTTTTTCCGGTTTTACTTTTTCTAAAATTTAAGAAAGAAAACATCAGAGACTGATAGAAACTATCTGAAAAATATTTTTAAAAAATACTTTATTTCTACTTTTTAATTTAGTATCATCCTGATTAAATCGATAGATTCTATGGTATGCATCGATTGGACTTACATAATCTTAGTAAGTAGACATAATCGTAATGTTCCGTTATTTATTCAATTTTAAGATGTGAACGCAAGTATGCGTATATGCAAATCTACCGTAATAGAAACAAAGAACTCTAAAGTACAATTGCTGGAGCTTATTTTTGATGTTGGAACATGTATCATTATACTGTAGTTGTTTAAAGTTTAGTAAATGTGATGATTATATCTCTTAAACTACCGATTTTTAATGAACTCATTAACAACTGTTACATATATTTTCGTTCTTAGATTACTGTAGTTTCACTGTGGACCTATTATTAATGTCTTTCTGTACACACCTCCCTTAATTTAGTGTTTATTGTACCTTGTATTTTCCATTACTTTTTGGTCCATCATTTGATATATATGATCAGTTGAAGTAACTTAGTAAAGGAATTGGTAGTGACTCCTATTCGTCGGAGCCATTCTCCCTCTCGCGCAACCATATGAAGGATTCGGGGTTAATCAACAGTTTGCTAATCTTAGAAGCATTCATGCGTATCCGGTTATAAATTCTAATCGCGATCCCTGCTGGTTAGTTCCGTCGACTACAGGGTCAAAATATTATGTACTTTCCTCACACAAATAAGTTAGAGGTGTAATAGAAATTATTTGAAATAGTGTATAAACTCACAGATGTAATGAACTGTTTTGGTCAATGAAAAGATACTATCAAGTTTATTTCCAATATAATAATATGATTAATAATAGTAATAAATGAAGACGAAATTATTTAATTATATATATTCGTCACATATACATCACAGTTATATACCACTGAAAACTGTCTTATGTTAGTAAAGGACACCTAAGCAGTGTAAACCATCAAGTCTACATAGAGGATTAAACCTGAATAATTTTGATCACGGAGAAAATGTCTTAGCACTAAAACGGTTAGAACATTCGGCATCACGTAATGATATACCTCGACGATCATTCAGTATCGTTGGTGATAACTATATCCCTTATAATGTGTTTATAAGCCACGACCTCTTACTCGTCTACACAAAAACATATCGGTTTAATTTCCATTATATAATACTTTGAAACTGAGTTAATTTACAGGAAAAAAACTGAAAAAATATTATTTTATCCTAAAATATATGTTACGTGTACATGACATCTGTGAAAACATTAACTATGCTTATACATACGTTTCTGGATCTCTACTTTCAAGAGTGACTGAAAGACTCAGTACTGTTGAGTAATTTTAGAAACTATCATATTCTGGAAAAACTATGGTCATCATATAGTTAATAAGCTTAAAATGTACAACTAAAAAATGATGATAGTCAAAATTAAGTTTTTCATATTATGAACATTTTTATTTATTTGTAGCAGTTTCATAATGTACATGTAGTTAAGACCTATTCAGACAATAAAAATAATCACATGTCAATTTTTCATGTAAAATGACTTCGTCCTTAAATGTCAGACTTGTTTAACTACTTTGTTATTTACTTTATGTATAAACCTTTAAATATCCCTCTCCTGAGCATTGAGTTTTTTATAGTCGCGTTGCTTAGTGTCAGGTAAATAGACAACAAACCGAAAAGAAAACACTTTAGATTGCTATTTTGTCAAGGAAAAAACATGAAACATACACTATTTACGGTACTGTCTAAGTATATGCAGTTTGTTCTGTTAAAATAAACATTAAGTAAATTATCGAGTACATTTTTAAATGCAAGCAAATACTTTAAGTTGGACTGTAGCTAGTGACTAGAATCCAGGAAGCCAGTATTGTTTTATTTGTAAGTCGTCAGCTGGACGTACGAGAATGCTACCTCTCAAACGAAGTATTGCTTAAGTTAATAGGGAGTAGAACTATGAGAATTAACGTTTTTCTATGGCAATCTAGTATTTGCTCTGAGACTACTTATCTTTAATTGTCTGTTAATTGCAGTGTGGTGTAACTTAATAGCAGAAAAGCATGTTAATAAGTGTAAATATTGGCAATTTACTTGTTTGAGATTAATTGATTAGACAGACTTTAAAGTAATGAACTATGTATGTAGAAAGCAAGCTTTTTGTCAAATCCTAGAATGTGCCGGTTTATTATAAAATGGGAACGACTAGATCTTATTAACGACCTTATTTATGAAATGTAGCTTAGGTAAAATAATTAAGTCATTTTCAAGTTCTTCTTTATATCTCATTGACAAAAACTAGTCATTTTCTAATAAGAGAAATTTAGAAAGCTAAGAACAACATGATATTTAGCTTCATTTTAATTCCATGTGAACTGTGTATTCAGTGAATTACTAAAAGAAATTGATGTGTTATTTTTTCTAAAGTAAAATTAAAATACGTAAGAAAAGATAAAAACAAGTCAGTTAAGGAAACATCCATTTCCACGTTGTCACTTACAATAATTGTGCAATTGAATTTATAGTTATTTTTGTAAAATATTAATCTATTGAAAAGTACGAAGTGATTACGACATAATGGTATTCGATGATTTTAAGTATCACACGGATCACAAGGAAGTTACTTAGTAGACTAGACGATAAAGAAACGCTCTAGAATAAAAAAATAACTTACATATCTAAAAGATGTAAAATAATTGTTCACTGGATAGATATGAAGAAGCTGAAGAGAACCACATGCTAAATATAGCACTAATCATGAAAAGTTGAAAAAGGTTTGTAAAAACTGATTATAAAGCTTGAGACATAAGAGAAAACATTAGACACATGATTAAGGTGTTTGGGTAAAGGTAGTGTTATGAGTTTTAAGTTCTTCCTCTGTATTCAGGGATTAGATTAGAACTCCTTAAGTGCGAAACCTAAGAAGTGTAAAAGTTATCATTAGTGACCAATTCGCACCCAGCAATTTAACAATACAGGTAACACAAAAGGGAGAAGCGTAAAGTTAACTTACAAAAAGTGTTTACATTAAACTAGAGGTAACTCTGTATTCATTATTGGGAAACCACACAGGGCAACGTTCAGAAACGTTTTCAGTGTGTCCACTTTGTAGGACCATTATAATAAGTCCTATATTAGAAAGCAAACTTAGAAATACATAGAGGTATTTCTAGAAAGAAAGTTGATCTGTTGTACAATCACAATAAAAAGAAACGATACACATATTTGCTGTGAAACGATTTTTCTAGAAATTTCGAAATATATTTTTCCTCGAAATTTCCTCTGCTGTATCATCTTTAAACTAAATTTTTATAAAGACAGTCTTATTTTTTGCAGAAAGGTACTTTATAAATTGCAGTTTACACCTGAGGTCGCATTCATTAAACCTTGAAGCATGACCCATTTTGATTCATATTTAGGGGATTTTATATAGTTCATCATCAATTATGTGTTTGGCGTGTATTATTTTAATCCTGGGGAAAGAGAAAGATTTAATTTTTCCTTCCTACTCATTGAGACCAGACTATGGATATTCGCTTATAGCCCACTCTAATTTAGTTTCTGTGCATAGCTCTCTGTAAGGAACTATTAAACCTACTTTTTAAAAACACTTCTAAAATATAAAATCCCGAGTTTGCTTCTGATTTTAGTGTAAAATTAAATAATTGGTGAAAAAATTTGAAATGTGGTTAATTAACCACTGAAACCCGAATTTCCGTTGCAAATATGGAATGTGTCGGGCGCGCATTATGCATACAAATAAGAGCATAGTGCACCTAAATTTTGTTTTTATTTAAACTAATGAGAAGCTTTTACGTAATTGTTGTGATACCTGAATTCACCGAAAGCCTTTATGATGTAATCTCCTTCTTTTCATCACTGGACTAATATTTTGTAAAACTCACTATAAATTCTATTATTCTGTTATGGTGGATTACACCTAAAAAAATCACTTTCACTAAGTTATTTCCATTTATTCTTCATTAATATAATGAGCCTCTGTTACAAAATGACAATTGCATAGATGAAATGGAAAGCAAAGTATTTTAAACTTGTTTCTTCATCACCAGCGACTTCATTAATCAACTTTTGTTTAATTAGCTGCTTTCATTACTATATCAGCTTGTCAGTCGCATATGTTTACGCAACATCTCTTTTTGTCTGATTGTACAAGTAGATACTACTCTCCACTATACACTAATGGGACAATAACATTAAGAAACTTTAGTTGTATACTTATGGGATTCTATCGAAAATATAATGTTTAGGTACAGTGTATACGGTTCTTACACATTAATACTTGGTAACTAAGGTTATATATATATATATATATATAATATATATATATATATATATATATAATATCAAAGTTAATGTAATTCTGTTAACTTGTAAAATGCTTTACTTGTTTCACTTATATTTAAAAATTTAAGCAGATATTGTCAATTTAACCAGTTGCATAGAACTCGCTAAAATAATGGATAGAAATGGAAACTATTTACATTAAACTAGACTACCGTTTTCATATATTCAACAGTTAATCTCGTAAGAAATTCTTCCTTAAATTATAAATAAACAGCTTAATAAAAAAAGTGAACAAGGTAAAGTTCCCATTGTTTGAATTTGTAGAACTGGTTATGAAATTAGACATTTCGAAAAATTTAAATTTCTTAAGTAAATAACCACAATTTAGCATATTGGTAATTGAAAGAATGAAATGTTACCTAATTTGTTACCACGTATAAGGTTTTAAACTATGTATATTAACAGACAGCTTCTTGTATAATGGGAAGTTGAATTTACTAATTTATAATGTCTGACAAACTAATAATGAATAGCTAGAACATTCAATGATGTTAATTTTTATATAGCTACGATATTTTTTACAGTGAACATGAAATTAAGAAACAGTTTGGTAATTAGTAATTCAATGATTCTCAGAGTGGCTTGCGTTTTTTGACCAATTTCAGTAGTAATAGTTTGTGTACAATGCAATTATATCGAATTACTTAGCTTGTCAGTATTTTGTGTAGTGTCTTATAGTTCACAAACAGTTTCAATGAATGAAATTAAACATTTAAACATTATAGTAAATGAGACATTTACGAAATTGTTGTATAGAATAATCAGCAATATCTGATAAATAGTATTTCGATTCCTGCCTATGACATTTCCAAAAACAATACACTCCATGGAATTTCACCATTTCCTTCAATTGTCTCAATAACATTCATTGTTAAAAATGAGGTCGATTCGCAAATTGAATTTCATACTTTCATATAATGTGGCTTGAAATGTTGCGAGAGGTATTTATTTCACATACAACCGATATCCTCACAAAATTTTATTAATTAGACATTTCGTAAACTCGAAACCTATGGGGCGAAATCTAGGTTGCGCACCGAATGAGGCGTTCTACACAAGGACAAAACAGCTGTCCAGAGCTACGTATCTTTCAGTAGTATCCTGCCAACACCAATCTATGACGAATTTAGTCAATTAAGCATTTGTTTTTTTCTTCTATTTCAAGCATATTTTGTGAGTTTTAAGAATGTAACTGAAAGTCTTTTTCTTCCTACATTAATTTGTCACGTCAATTTATGAGTTCGTCTTCAATTCTTGATCAAGCTGTTTATCATACAACACTAAGTAACCAGATATTGCATTGTATCTTTTTGAAGCTAGGTAGTTGTATCCAGTCATTAAGAGTCCCTTAAGCTTTTTGTGGTTAGTTGGTACTAATCAACAATATGCATTCGTATTTTGTACTGTTCGAATTGATGTAACAGCCACTGGTATTAGTGGTGAGCTCTTTAGAATTAGACTGATCACTTTTGAGGCATGGATGTTTAAACAGTAGTTAACCACACATTTGTAGGAGAGTACTAATTTGTATAGTCAATAGTTTCGACAAACTGATCTGAAGTAAATCATTGTGATGGTAATAACATTAATTAACAATTCCATTTAGTCACATAATATCATAATTCTACAACTGTAAACATCATTTCCAGTTCCTGGTTCTGAACTTAGTTTAATGTGAACTACAATAAAATAATAAGTGACTAAGTACGATTCTTGGGAAAATTTTAACCAATGTATGTCTAAAGTATCATTGCATAAATATCGATTGCTATAAATTTTACTAAGTAGATTCCTCTTGTATGATTTTTCGGAACTTTGTTCGATCGATTCATTTGTTGTATATCAAACAGTAACAATCACCTAATTGGAAATGTCATTATTATTTATTCATTGTGAATTAACTATAGTGACAAAGAAAGACGACACAATAAGCTGTTTGTATCAGATCATAGAGTATGGTCAAAGTCATGTACTTCACTACGTGATATCTCACAACTACAACTAAGACCACTAATAACCCACTTGTTACTAAATATTTACGTATGAATATGCAAGTCTGATAAAACTAATTTATAATATAAGTGACAAATTTACCAGTAGAACCACCAGGCATGTGTAAAATATCAACTTCTGATCCTATCAAAGAAAATAAAATAGGTTGAACAAACCACCAAGTGACTGCCATAGTTCTTCTCATGGAATTTAAACATGCTAGTCCACGTTCAACTGGTGTAGCTGGAATAACAATATCATCAATCGGTTGTCCTCGTTGATTAGGATTATCATTATTGTTATCGTCACTTTCATAATCTGGTCTTTCTGTTTCATTGGATGTACATTCGTCATTTTCTTCAACTTCTTCAACTTTTTCAACCGGCTGATTACTATAAAATGATGAGTACTGATCTGGCACAACTAAACAAAAGTAAAAGGGTAACAGAGAACCGATTACCAAAGAATAGGGTATTTAGTCGATCTTAATAGTAACCTAAAATTTAGCAGGATATCTAAATGATATACATTAATCAAAACATATCAGTGAAGACTATTATAACTCAGATATACTGATAAAAAATCTACTTACGGATTCTACGCCTGGATCTGTTTAAATGACGCAGAGCATTCGTAGTAGACGGACTTCTTCCTCTATTCAACTGCTGCGCCACAGTAAACGATTCTAATTCATAATGAGCTGTGGGTTCAGGCAAGCTAAACCTTCGAGATGCTCTTGGCTTCTGAAAAGCACTGGTTGATGTTTGCTGAATTTGTTGCTGAAAACCATGTTGTTGGGGTTGTTTGGTAGATGATCCCTCTAGTTTTTTGTCAATACCGGTAGCCGCTACTGCAACGGCTAAAGATGGAAGATCTCCTCGCTTTCTATCACTATCAGGTGTAAGGCGATTACGAAAGCTACTGTGACTGCTATGTTCAGCTGATGAATATTGGCCATACTGCTGACGTAAAATTGAACAATAGTAAGGATGGAATTCAACCAATGATTCGAGTATGTTTGGGTTATTTAAATCCTTCTGATTCTTTACCATGCTCTCATAATCGACATCCTTATCAGAATATTTATACTTTTCTCCAAAAGATTCATGCCTTGAGCGCATAGTTGCATGGTTTTCTTGGGAATCTTCAATAGGAAAAATAGAATCTCCTGATGACAATACATTTTGTTTATCCGTTTGTGTCTTTTCCCGATGATGTGAGTTTTGTGTAGTGTTCTGGAAAGTTTTTGTCGATGCACTTACTGACTGCGTCAACCTCCATGGAAATCCATTGCGCCAACCAGTGGCCACAATAAAAGCTAAAGTTAAGCAAGACAATGCGCCCCCACCTGGCAGATGTATAGCAACTGACCCAATCAACCCAGTTATAGCAAAGCACACTAAAAGTATCCCTCGAATAAAATGAGAATGCTCCTGAAATTTTAAAGAAACAGAGCTTTAGATAATATGAAATATTTTTAGTATGACTGATTCATATTAATAAGGGAACAGTAACTCAACTGAGATTGGTTGAAGTGATTAACATGGAGACAAATCTGTTCAAAACAGGATACCATTTTGTTGAATAATGTAACATTAATTTTGTTAATAACAAGGAATACTGTTATGTTTATTTAGGAAAAAATATAAAAAGCTTTATTTTTAATATAGGTTACACTATATCTAGATGGTCGATAAGGTGAATGTCTTCAAGCTAACTAAATAATGACTCCTAATATTCTACTAAATAGGTGTGCATAAGATTAAGCCTGTTGAACGAAATGTAAGCATAATGGAAACATTTCAGCAAATCGGAGTCATTTAGCAATTAATAAATGAAGCGCTTTTGTTAAATATACATTTTAGAATAAAAAGGAGAAGCAAGTGTCTACTGATAGCGTGAATGATCGACTAAAACAGTTTCCTAATTCATTATTTAAATAATATGCCTGATACCATTCTCAAATATGATTATGAAGACATTTTAATTGAGTTTTCATTCAAAGCATAGTCAGTTACTCGTGAAAAATTATGGAATTCTAATCATTTCGAGTTACATAAGTGGTAATACTCTTATTTTTAGGTTAGCACTAGTTTGCAGATAAGATTTTTTCTCAATATTTGATCCTACAGTCTGTCTACTGTTCTTTCACTTTTAATTGAATAAAACTCATTTGAGTTGAAGCTAATATCCCATAAACCAAATGTATAATCACTGAAGCTTTCTGACCAACAGAGTTACGTAAACAAACTGTCACTAAAAGGTTTCTACGATACTGCTGAAACTATTCAGTTATTTAACTTCGAACAATGAGTTCAAGACTCGTTTACTTAAAAAATCTCTCGTAAACTTATAATTTGCTCAAATGTTTATTTACCCAAATTTATTTTACCTTTCGTCAATCTTGGAGTCAAAACTTAGTATATTTTAAAGAGCTATTTTAGACGAGGACATGGAATACGTTTTACTAATTTATAACGTCAATACATACTATCAGATACATAAGGTTTGAGTATAAAACTTATCTTCATGTTTCATTCATATCTCAATCACAAGTGTCAGTTAACTCAGAACTTAAAGATAAGTACTTCCATAAAAAAAAATCTTTTTATGATGAGCGTGAAATGCTTTCATTTGAAATAATATTCACGTGGATTTTTGATTATTCCACAAGGGAAACATATTCACATCGTTTCTTTTTTTATAAATTAAAAAGTTATTCTGTTTTGGAAAATTCAATCAATAACTAAATAAGTTTTCTAAATTAACTTCTAGGAAGAATGAAAGTATACAGAGATTGAAGTTAATGTTACTCATTTTGTGGCATTTTAAGAAACTATACAATATTGACGGTTTCGTTATATTTTAAAATGATTCATGTGATGAACTTGAACTGCATTTAATTGAAGTTGAGTATAAAAGTGTAAATATGAGTAACCAACTATTCACTAGTCCTCTGCACCACTAGGTCTGCATCCAATGGTAGAATCACCACTTCCATCAATTTGTGACATATAGTGCGACGATCATCCATTGTCATTGGTGAGAACTGTCTCACTTCCGACAAATCTGAACTCCACCAGTCACAACTTCTTATCAGAGCTTCAGAAACATCCTGGTGTCAGTCATTGTTGAGCTGATTATTATACTTCAATTGAGATTGTTATTTTTGTGAAAACCGGTATTTTAGTTGATTGGATATGTCACGGATTGATACCGATCTCCACACTAATAATCATCCCAGTTAAACTATTCACTAATGATTTAATGCTTTAATAACATCATGTTATAGAAATACATAATTATAAAGGTGTCTTATATGTAGCTTGATAAAAACCGCAGAAACAAACCGGACTCAAATCTTTCTCGAATATTATTACTTTGATCGCCTATTATTTGTAAGGCATAAAATCCTATAAAGGACAGACAACATTTGGAGTGTATATTTACATTTCCTAGATATAATTCAATTGAGATGAACAAAGAAATGGCTTCAAGCTATTTATTTTTATTTATATTCTTGAATTTTGACAGCTTTTAATGCAACTTATGTTCTCAGCCGTATTTCAATCATTTATCTTGTTATTTATCCTTTTCGAATTCAACTTTAACAATTTACTTCAAATATAGATTCACTTGTGTACAATCGATCTTTAGTTATTTTACTGTGTAATCCGTCTGATGATATATTTATACCATTCTTTACTACTAACTTCTTTCTACAAATTTTACTCAAACATACAAACAAACAAGTTTGAAAACACTGAAATTTTACATGACAGTGTAACTGTCCAACTCTTGGACATGATATCTTGGACAAGGTAGTTTTTTACCAGACTGTATGTCACAATGGAAATCACGAAACCTCTGATCAACACTATCGATAAACACTGGGAAATAAGTTGAATAAGATGAATTTTATACACCTTAAGTCATCCTTACAATTAACTGTGTATTTGCATATGATTCAGATGGTTAGCTCAAAAATATAATTTTATCTTTAAAACCTGATTATCCTTTTGCATGTCAATTCAGATTGCTTACGTTCACACAGTGTTAGTGATTTTAAGTGATCAATTTTAAAAGTACTAATTCAAGTTATTAATGAAAACTTACTAGTTTGGGTGGAGGAAAGAAAAGTAACAGCAGTCCTACAGCTGCTCCAAACGAAGCACCTATGATAGCTTCTAGTGGTCCCCAAAATAATGTACGTACCAAGCTTTTTTCTACAGATAAAGCTACACCTAATGCAACACCGAATCCAGTAATTGCAACAACATCATCTAAACTGGAAGCAGCAACAACGAGTGTAGGAATACCTTCGGCTACACCCCATCCAGTAACTTCTAGACGCATCATATTTGGCACTATTACAGCTGGAGATACAGCGGAACAGACAAATCTACAGTCGAATAAAAACAATAATTAGGTTAAACTATTATTCATTTTGAACCGACCATCTACTTATTTCATAAAAACATATTATATATCTTTGTCAATTAAGTGTTTGACAAACAAGATATCATTTTCAGTTGGTACATAATGCATAAACAACTGAACTCATAAACTCCCCTTAGTTTTAAAAATTATGTAAATGTATATTTTCTGGTTAGACTATTGAGAAGTATACTAAAAATTCATTTTCTGTGATAACATATAAGAATAGGCTTAGTGGAATAAAGATATACTGGATAGTATTAAATTAACAATGAATTTTAGTCGCCTCATCAGTGGGATGAATTTAATATTTAATTCCTCTTTCATTATAGAAATCAAGTAGAATCTGCCATCGGAATCAAAGTTAATGTAGAGCAAAGGACTTATCCAAACGTATAATAAATGAGCATCCGATTTAGTTGGGGGCAGATTTAAAAATTATCTATATTTTAATCTAATTAAGCAGTTATATCCATTGCCTTCATTTTATTTGAATTCTTAATGAAAGTAATCTGTATCTATAGTAGAAGAGTTGATTTGCTGAAGTATCTGCTTTTAAACCATTCAAAAACGGTAAACAAAGGTCATTATATCAAAACGTTTGTTTGTTTAGTTACTAGTAAATGATGAAAAATATGCTAAGTGAACAATGAACGAACTACAATACAACTGTGCCGTACGAATAGCAGTAATCCATTAAGATAACTTTTGCTTTCTGGATACTGTAATTATTTTTCTCTTTTATAAGTTTACCATGACTAGTTATGTATGTTGACTTTTTAGTGCACTTATGTGATTTAAAAAGGCTCTTATTGTTTTGATTGTCGTTTTGAATATATTTATATTTAGGTTATTCCATCAAAAAGTATATTACGTAATTCATATAAGTTTCATAGGAGCATTACTGTTGGCAAATCCTTTCTTAATGGCGAAATACTGTAAGACTAGGACGAAAGATACGGAGTATTACACTGTTTAGAAAAAAACCTATTTACACAAACTTTGAATTCAAGAGTAATAGAAATGTCAAATTGATAAATCAAAAACAGCAGCTATTCAGCAGCTAGGCTAATCTCAGTTTACAAAGTCGATTACTCATTGAGACATTCAAATGCAAAAAATCTCCACCTTCTGTTATTACAAATTATATCTACCATTTTGTTTGTATGTGCTTCAGCATATACATTGAATGAATAGGAAAGGGAATAAAGGTCCACATTTTTAAGCAGATTCCTTAAAATCTGAAACAAAAAGGCCAACATATTTTCATCACTGCAGTTACTAGGCATCTGCTTAGTAGTTGACAAAAAGTTGGTCTCAAAATTCTTTAAGATATTCGATAAACACATGACCCTTAATTTGTTGCTTCTCGTAGAGGCAGATGCAATTAAGTGATATGAAGTAAAGCCACACTTTAACCCATCTTATTCTGTTTTCGTGATATCACTTAAAGATTGTACCACGTGACTGTCTTTTTTACCATGATCTTCACATTTTCTCATGTGAGCTTCCTAAGTATTACGTAATCACGACATTTTTCTGTTACTTTTATCTACTAACGAAAAACATTCTAATTTGGGCATTAAAAAAAACTAGAGGAACGAAGAAGTTTCTTTTCAACTGGTTTTTCATCAAAGCTGTATACATATACAATTCATTTTAAAGTCATTAACAAATAGTTGGTGGATGTGTTAATGATTTTGCAATTTCAAAGGTGTTTATAAAATAATCATGACTAACTGATAAAGTAATTAAGACATGAAGGCAAATAAGGTAACTGTAGTTTTGAAAGTTTGCAAATGATAAGTGAACGAATTGGCACAATATTGATCATATAATATTTACTAGGAAAGAAGACGGTAACATAATTACAAGAAATCTGATGGTCAAAACTGTTAAGTAAGAGTTGAGTAGCAATTAACAGGTAATAAGTTTTGAAGTTATAGAAAAGACCCTATATCGTGACAATAATAATAATAATGAGTGAATCCAAGTGTAATAAACTATTTGTAAACCATCCAAGTATTTGCTCTTATGATTGCCAGAATCTGTGATTGTTGTCGTCTCAATTTTCTCTTCTAGAACATTTAAACTTTAAGTAAACAGCTATATGGTAACTTAATGGAATTTTGTAACTAAATAGTTATTCCAGATTTTGTCTTAAATGTTACACATAAATGTGTAAAGACGGAATAAACTGTCATGATTACTTCTATATTCATTATTATTCAATGTACAAATTATAATCTCTTCGCTTACATATTAACTTACACTTAATACTTCAAAACAACTTGCATACCTTCAATGCTTCATCATCAAATAATTAAAATAACCAAATGAATAGTTTTCGTCGTTTAGTTTCTTTCTATGTGGTCAAACATTCATTAATAACTGACATGACATTTCATAATAATGCCAACATTTTATTATACGTGTTTAGTCTAAAGAAATAAATTTACATCTACTGACGCATTAACCTAATGCATAGGGGTATGCAGTGAAAATTATGACAGTTTATGATTATTTTATATTTTTGCATTTGAAATTAACTAAATTAAAAAATACAGTCATTCATAGAATCATAGTTAATTAGAGAACATAAGCTATCTTGTGATTAAATAAAAAAAGTTAAAATATGATTATATAATAGGTCTAATTATAAATCATTTAGAAGCTGACAATGATTGCAATCAACATTAAAGAAATCGAAGAATTATAATTAGTTCATTGAATAATCTTAAAATAGAATCTACTTTAGTAACGGAACTAATGTAAACAATCAGTACACTTTTAGTTTATTCGTTACATAAAATTATTTAAATATCTTTAATCTAAAATTTTCAATAAATCACATGATGAAATACAAAAAGACATTATTAAAGTAGTGGGAACATGACGACTTGTACCCTTTGGCATGTGAATTGAAGTGATAACAAAGTGGGAAAAATAATCATATATTTTTACTTCAGATTAATGTAGAAAGTACTTGAATTTTTTTCAACTAAATATTTTAATAACTGTGAAAATGTTTTTTTATTCAAGCCTACGCATAATATATAATTTAAAGAGAAGATAAGTGAATAAAATTCTTTTGTTGAAACCTGACTACCCAGTAATCAATTAGTCAATTAATCAATGACTGTTATCCCACGGGGAGCATAGGCCACTGACCAGCTGTTGTGTGTGGCATAGAAGTTATGTTATTTGTAAAGTTCAAGTCGTCTAATTGTAACGATTAATGATGAGCATGCAGAAATTCCTAGTCCATCAAATAGTACACTTGAAATACGCTACGTTTATGCAATAATTTCAAGAACTTTAATATAGTAGAATAAACTAATCACGAAATTTTGCACTGATTCCTTAACCAATTCTCATGAGTAAGCATGACTTATTCCCAACTTCACATGTAGGTCTAAAAATATGCCGCCTATCCCATGAAAGAGTGAGGGGGAACAATTATATACTTACTGTCATATATTGATTATTTCGTTGACACGAGTAGCTCAACAGTTAAGCGATATGTTTACTGCTCATCAGGCTGGTACTAGATAACACGGCGTAGTTTTGCATTGTTCAAAATGATTAACCATTAGAAAAGTGCAGGGTCAATATGCTTCAAAGCAGTCATGATAATTGTATATTTATAAATCGGTAATATCTTCTAAGTAATTAAAGCAACAACAGTTTCTTTTATTTATTACTTAAAGACAAAATTGTAATTTCGTCAAGTATTTATATTATCTATCACTTTGTTAACTAAATGACTTTTCAGTTTAACAGGTGATTCCTTTCCAAAAGTTATTTGTTTATTCTTGTAGTATGTAGCTGTTATATCAGCCATTAGTCATTACAATAGTTGGAATAAATGCCAGCTATTGGAATAGTGGACAAAAATATTACTCAGTATCAATGTAGCAAACTTTAAAGCTAGTAACATGGACTAATACTATATAAAAGTCATCAAATTGTTATATAAGCCTTATTGATGGATACCAACTACCAACAAACCCAGATACAATATTTTCTGACAGTCGCTTCTATACATCACTCAACATAAAAACATGGTCACACAATGTTAATTCACTTAGACTAGTGACTACATTATCGCTTGTTTGATAAAATCCAGGGATATAAGGAGTTTGCAACCATGATATCTGTCACTACTTTATGATCAATTATTTTAACTAGTGGTATTATTTCTCCAAGTAAATATGAGGCTCATAATTTATTACCTTCATACAGCTTTACCTGAAGTACGATTTTCCGAATCTTGATTACGTACCTTTTAACCTTCTGAGTAAATTAACTTGAAAGTTTACGACCCCGTAGAAGATATACTGCCAATTTTTCTGTACACTATTAAGTTTCAATATTCAGTCTACGAATAGGTCATAATGTCTAACAAAAGTCCAGAAATTACAAATTAGCTCAATACTTAGATTTTACTTGACATAAAATAAGCTTTCCATATTAGTTATTTTAACTAAAAAGTGTAATACACTTAATGCAAGATTTTAAGAACTAATTCGCATTTGTGGAAGAATTCATTCACTGTATGATCATGTAACAATGAGGAGAAAAGCAACTCCCTATCTCCAATGAACATTTTTCGTTGATTCATGTATTTAATTAGCATTTCATTTAAAAAGAAAATAGCGGAACATAACATTTTACAAGTTTTTGTAATAAAGAATAGATGTAACGACCTTTTAGACATAACCTTTGATCTCATAAACAACATTTGCTATAAACAGCATTATATAACTGCTGAAAATTGACATATTCTACAACTGTTTAGGATAGGAAGTAAACTAGGTTGACCTACTGGGATATCCAACATAAATACCTTCCATTATGCAATAATCACTGATGAAGTTTATTGATGACACAATAATAATGATCCTCATATACTTAAGTAAAAGCATTGATCTCTAATGGGAAATTGAATTATGCAACACAATATGAGAAAAATAGGACCATTTCAATTGAAATTTCCCTATAAATGTTGAAACTATGTGATCATGAAGTAATATCCCATACACTTAAAAATAATAATCCTGAAATGTGTTGTCTATCAGTTCATTCATTTAATATCTCAATAATACTTAACTTAAACAGTCGTGCATATCAATACGATTCATTATCTGTAATGATAAACACAACTGGGCATAACATACGTTTAACAGCTTATTACAAAGTTTAGCAGTTTAATTCTTTTCTTCTTTATCATTAAAATGTACAAAAATGATGTTGCTTAGTGATATTTTATATGAAACGATTTAAATAAAAGTGAGCATTTAGATTAAAATAAAGTTTTTTTCTGAAGGAAAGATGAGGTTTACAAACAGATTATTTTAAAACCTGTTAACTGTAAGAAATATTCATTAGGCAGTTCATACATTTAACTTAATTTACTTTAAAAATGTAGAACTTACCCTAATATAGCTCCCCATGACCAAGGCCATCCAATTAAAAGATGGCTAAAAAGCATTAAAGATGATGCTTCGGCAAGACACGGTATGAATGCAAGACGAAATACACTACCGCATACTTGTTTCAATGCTTCAGGATCAAGACCTAAACCAGCTCGTGTTAAAATTGTAGTCAAAGCAAGTTGTCTTAAGATTCCAGATAAAACTGGATTTACTAATAAAAGGGCAGCAAACTGAGTTCGTGGATCGGTTATATTAAAAGGATATTCTTCTTCATTATAGGTAGTGTAATTGGATAAACTAAAATTATATCCATAGGGAACACTTCCACTTGGTAGTTGACCTGAGTGGTAGATCTGTTCAGGAATCAAAAGTCCACCGATATTTCTCAAAAACAACCCTCCAAGTAACATACCTGTTGTTAAACGAAACCAATAAAAGACATTAGTGATAATATATTTTGAAATTAAAATGAAGTTCTGAAAAATGTATTAGAAACCAGAGAACACTTACATACTTCAACATTTTTACGTAATACATAAGCTATACAAAAATGTGGATAACAATAAACAAAGTTTCATAATAACTGAAAAATAATAGAATTTATTTTTAAGATTTTGTACTCATACGTTGCTGACGATAATGATTTCAGTTGTTTAGTCTCTGTTATCAAATGTGCATCCTAGGTTATTCGAACAATACTTATGTTGGTACAGGGTCAGAAACCTAGTGTAGACATCGATATAGAATCAGATAGGTCAGTCTAACGTGATTCAAGTACGACAAAACCGGGGTTTGGACATTCCATTGCTAGTCATAATCCAAGTTTAACGTGGATTACAACGACTACAATAAAGTGAAAAATAGAGCAGCATAACTTTAGGATTAAGTGTAATTTAAAATGATTATGGAACTCACTACCTGTCACTTTTTAGTTGCTTAAATATACGATTGAATTTTCATCCTCTAAGAAACTGAAGTATTTAACCACTTTTGACAAATCATATTCAGCGTTTAGAATAACTGACATTTAATCGACACGCTTAATAACTACTATGAAGACTAAGCTATTTATTCGAATGTTTTACTATTCACAAACTATGAGCCTGATGTTCATAATGATTTTTAGCTTGTTATTAAGGTCGACGATATTTTCCTTCGAATTTATACTGTAAGCAGAATTAATGACGAAACTTAAATGGTTAGTTCTTTCAGTAAAACACCGTTTAATGCAATTTACGATAGTTTCATTCATCTCTAGTCGACATTTGTCGAAAACTAGATATTTCCATTTTGTTTATCATACTGAATCGTTATTATTTTGCTTTTAATGACTTTGTAAACTAATTTTTCTGAAAACTATTAAAGGCGGATAATTAAAGTGTTTGATTTAATTTAAAACGTGCTATATTGTAAAAATCGCACGACGCATTTGGGCGCCAGTTTAGATCTAGTACTTTAGCTATTCCAGACTATCTTGCTGGGCTGTTTCTTATGGTGGTTTTATTCACCCATAGTCTGAAGATCACTTCCACTATTTGCTAGCCGAATACATATGAAAGACACACAAAACTTTCAATCCTGTAACATGTACATCTTTCATATCCATTTGTTTTCCTGCAAATATCACTTTAGTGGAATCGAAACTGACAGTTCAGAGCACTATCCAATCAAACTAAAATCCAGAATGAGAAGACAAACAATAACAACAAAAATTATTAACATGTTCGGGATGCTATATCTTTATAATTGTTTTGGTAAATCGATTATATTTGTGAATCACTTGTAGAAATTTAAATTTCTCGTTTTTGTGCTAAAAATGCTCCATTTCACCTTCAGTTTGTGTTTCCTATCTAGTAGGACGTTCAATCTGATTGGTCCGCTGTACATTATACTTTACTAATTGTGACACTTCTAAGAAAATTCCCCTTCTCGTATATATATACGCATTAGTTAAGTGCTTGTTAATCTTCTGACGGACTGCCTATAGAAGTAAACGCTTCTTGCTTACGTTAGACTTCTTCCACTAGTTAGCTGAGCTGGGGTGCAGATGATTAGATAGCTCTACCTGTTATTACGTTGCTAGTCATACGTTCGTTAGTTGATATCGAGGTGTCATCCTAATTCGCAAACACTATTACAACAGACTTACAAATTGTTTACTTCAAAAATGGTTGAATTCGTAAAGTAGTTTACATTTGAAAAAAATCGTATTAAATATTCTCATGTTTCAAATTAAACTAACCAATTTACTAGACATAACACTAGGAAATAGGTAAGCGGAGTAGAAAAATTCCTGACCATAATCATATTTTAAAACTTTTAATAAGATGGTTATGTACATAAATCACTTGATAGCTATTATCTATCAGTATGATGATGTTTAATACTTACGTAGTCTTGAATTCAAGAAAATAAGACAAATTAATTTTTGATACCGACTATTGTTTATGTGAGAGTGTTCTAAACCTTCAGGCTATTATTAAGATTGAACTCAGGTAATTTAGTGTCGATATGTAATTAAGTTTATTTGCATGCAATTATCGCAAATGAACATGAACACTAGATAGTTGTTTTGTCCCAATACGGGCTTCTTCAACAGGTGCAATAATCAATTCACTATTTATCAACTTCAGGATCTTCCAGAAATTCGAGTGAGAAGTCGTGACTTTTGGAGTTCAGAAAAATTCGCACTAAGACAGCCATTGTCAGTGACGATGGGCAATCATCTCACTGTATCACAAATTGATTTAAGTGGACATTCTACCACTGAACGTAGGTCATCTAAGTGGTGCAGAAGTGTTTTCTCTATGAGACCTGGAGGCTCTGGGTTGGATACTTTGGTGGAATGGGGGGAAGAATGCAGTGACGTTTAGTAGGAAATGAACTAAGTTCGAGTCCGGGTGTAAACATCAACGCTGAATTGTAAGTACATCAAGCTGACGACTCCCAAACAAGGCGAAACTCGCGTCGTGGATTCTATTTTTAAGCCACAGTTCAATTCAACCATATTAATAATTAAAACCAAATTTAGATTTATGCATGTAGATAATGTTGATTTTAGATACTCGCTGCTTCATAATTTAATAATTAGAAATAAGCAGTTGATTCTTTAATTGAATGAATTCGTCATAGATTGATACTGGTAGTGTATCGCCAAAAATCAGGCAGCTGGTTCGTTCTATTATAGGATTCCTCAGCAGTTTAAGCTCTTCATTCAATCTTGGAATCCAACCCAAATTCTCCAGGTCTCATAGGGATTGCATATATCCATCACTTAACTGGCCTGTGTCCAATAGTAGAATTCCAACATTAATCAATTCGTAATATAACACGACGATTATTCAGTGTAATTGGTGATAACCGTCCCACTGCACATATGTCTAAACTCCGCCAATCACGAACTCTCACTTGAACTTCAGGAAGATCTTGAAGTTAGCCATTAGTGAGGTGACTGTTGCAATCAAATTGAGGTAGTTTTTAGAGATTGATATATATTGACATTATTAAAGTTTCGTTGACAACTACTGAACACTGAAAGAAATAGAGGGTGCCTACTGCTGAGAAGTTCTATACTAGAACAAACTATCTGTCCACTGTTCAACGATTTTAAGTGGTACCCTACCAGCATCAATCTGTGATGAATTAAATCAATTAAACTTAATACCGATCTCGACAAAAACCACCTCAATTTAATTAACCTCATGTTTGTTGATTACCAATATTGTCTACTCATTTATAAACATGGTTACATAGATGTGATTTTGTAGCCATTTGCGTACATACGTGTTCACTATCCTAACTCTCATATTAGAATGATATTGATAACGAATTGGTGTAGTTTATGAACTCAATAAATAACAGACAGCTGTATCATCACACTTTAAGACTATTTAGAAGTGCTCACAATCGAACCAAAAGCAAAGTTTATGCGTAGAGTACAATACGTAGGAAATCAAAAATGCATAATTCTGACTCAGTTTGTGACACAGGATTGTCCTTACTAAACCATACTTTTAAGTTATCTTCGGTGAAGTATAATGGTAATTAATTTCAACAAAACCTTTGCAAAATGTGTTTCAAAAGTAGACACTTATCAACACGTGATTGTCAATGCAAAACTGCAGACTTTAAATTATTGTGTATTTTTCTAGAAGCAATTTTCATGATTAGATGACTATCATTAGATATTTTCAATGTAGATATATATATAGAAAAATAGAGGGAGAGAGAGAATATTACCTATTGTGTTTCAATTGAGTGCTTTTCTGGTACAAAGCTAGATCAATCGTTGATAGAAAGTATCAAAATACTGTAATACCGTTTATATTTTAATGTGCCCATCCAATTCGATTTTCTAATAAAATGTTTCCAGCTAATTATTTAATGTGCTCAGAGAAATGGCACTTTGATTCTGAAAAGATTAAATAATCACAAGAACAATTTTACCGTTTAACTCTGTAGATAGAACTAATGCTCTGAAGAATTTCTGTATTACACCTAGTATATTCACAGAAAAATCAAGTGTTAAAACATGATAACTACTCTAAAAGATACGGTTGAAAATAACAAGTTGCAGTTGACTAGTCAAATAATAAAATGGAAAAATGCTTATTCTACAAACTTTCAACTGTGGAATATTCAGTTCGTTTTTAAAATGTACCAATTAAATCGTCATTTCTATTGAATCATATAATCATATCTTAAACTTTTGTATTTTCTAGGAATTTTCGCTTAATAAAGAATTATTAGTTTCACAAAACCTGGGCACTGAGTGTATACAAAACATTTGAATAAAATATATTTACAAATAATCCCAGTGCATGAAATCATTGAAAATTCCAACGTTTCGTTCTTCAAGGTGGTCCTCCAAAGATCTGAGAAAACTTGAAAATAAGTCGGCAATACCATTACATTCCACAGAAACAGGACACAATATCAATTTCAATGGAAGGAAATCTTTTTTAGAAAGATTAACGTTCAAAGCCTTACATGTATGGACAAATCCTAGTATTATAAACAGACGAGATGGAGTACTGTTTCCTGCACCATGACAACTAATGAATAGTAAATGAATTCGGATATGATCTACTATTCCGTCACATATTACTATCTAATAATTTGAGCTACATAGAGTAACACTATTGTTTAGTCAGCATTTGCAAAAATCATGCAGCTATCGACCGGTCACGTTAACACTACGTCACAAACATTTATTTACTCTGTTTAGAGTTATCTAGTCTAATTACTCAGGTTAATTATGCTACCTGTAACAAAATGTTTATTCACCCTTTGAACTATAATTGTCGTCACATTCATTTATTCTTAATTATTCTCATATTTACATGATTTGACATGTTAGTTTTCTGATCGTCTTTTCTTTTCCATGATCATAGCCTATATCCATTAATGTGAACAAATGATTTTTCAACATGTTAATTATGCGCATAAATACACACCTTTCTTCATTCTCTACACTAGGAAAATTGGTTCACTTATAATGGTTCATGTGATATATTCATACTCCGCATATGATTGGTCAATCATAGTGTCATTTAACCTCTTATTTATATATACATTCGATAATTTTGAATCTGGATTATTTCTTTGAAAAAACTCGACCCAGCTTGCCGGACGAAATGTTGGAATTTTCATTAATTTCATTCGTTAAGATTAGTTATAAGTATATTTCGTTCAAATGTTTTGTATTTCAGGTCTGACGATGCTGTTTTCAACACAGCCGACTGATTCTTTCAATAAATGTTTTAATGTTCATTTTTTATTAATTTATACGGTTTCTCATTGACTTGTTCTATACGTTCAGTAAATAACTCTACCAACTATTCATGCATACAGCTTTTTTGGGGAAAGTATAAAAAGTATACACTATTCTACGAAGAATCTACATCTTACAGCTGAAAATTACTGGAAAGATTCTAAACCTTTGAAATGAAATTTACTATAAGCATCAGAATAAGTTTTACCTTCATTGTTTCACTGTGCTTCATGATATAAACCATTCAGAGTATGCAATGTACTGGAAGAGTTAAGGCAAACTATTATATTTTAAAGGTAAACGACTGAATAGTAAGTTATTAAGAGTGATGATGGATGCTTAAGTTGAATTGTGACTGGCAAGCGGAATTCAGAATGCGTGTTTCGTCCTATTCAGGACTCGTCGGCCCAATGTTGATGTCCACACCGGAACTCTGACTCAGTTCATTTTGTATCAGACACCGCCGCGTTTACAACTAGACTACTGAGTCCAGACAGTTATACTTGTGCAACGAGTGTTTATGTAATTAGGATGGATTTGTATCTTCCTGTCGATTTGTTATGGACGGAACTCGCTTCCTCGATTTCGCTTGCCAGTCACAACCCAGCTTAACTAATACTTGCAATTTATCGCTATATTGAAGCTATATTGATGCACATTTAGCAACAGAGACTGATCAGCTTCAGTCCATAACAAATTAACGGGAAGATACAAGTTCATCCTAATTAAACTGTTGGTAAATATTTCTCACGGAGTTATACTTTTAAGGAAGAAATTCACTCTTTCAAAGATTTAGATGCACTTAATTATGTGTACGTAGATTTATTTTTCAACAACTAGCATCAGTTAAGTTTTTGAAAAAATTTATAAATTCCCATTTTATTAAACCAGAAATAAATCCAAGAAGAATAGTATCGTCAATACACTTTTGTCAGTATTTACAGTTGTGAGTTCAAATGCACAGTCGAAATAGATAGTCATGCTCTATGTAGACCTTAATGAAAAATTTTAGCTTTCAAATTTCTGATTATTGATGAAACAATTATGTTACTATTCATACGTGTTGGAATGAATATTATAGTTGACCTCAGTTGTAGATTACATGAAATTAAGGAAATGATAATGTGAATAAACATACGGTAAGAGAAACATCAGCTAAATCAAATGCAAGATCAGGAATTATAAATTATATGAAGTGAATCAAGTAAAGTGTAACAAAAGTAAATGAGTGGCTACTAAAAAGGTGAATTTAATATTCAAACTTACTACAGAGTAACAGATAAATATGTCAGGTTAATTGGACCTCTTTTAAAATCAATATGTCTACTGAATAATTAGATCGCATTTCAACCAAAATCGAAAAAGAGACTAGACCTCCTTCTTTTGAACGCACGACTCAGATGTTAAAATTTTGGTCCCAATCTGTCATGTCATTTAGGTAATCGAAATCCCGTTAGTTCTATTCAGATAACTCTTATCATGATAGATTTTTAAAAATCTATGTAGAAATCGTATTAGGATTGCCATAGCTTAGGCTTAGCTTGAATACGGAAATCATGTTTGTAATTTCACTTAATTTGCATGACGAATCAGTGCACATCACTGATGCATTTCATAGACGTAATGCACACTGATTAGAGATGACAGATGATGTTTTAAACATCTTACTGTTTATCATATGGGCTTAGGTTTTATCCATGTTTGTCATTTTGCCTATATTTTAACTTTCTATGACTACAAAACATATTCTTCTGACAAATTGGCTGAAACATATTCATAGTCAACATACAACATTTTTTTTTGTAAATTCACCCACTACAATCGACCTATTCATTAAATTTCTAGTTTCATATATCCAAAGTGATCAAGTTTATCTACAAAACGGGAACCATATTTCGCGATACGTTGCCAACACTGTAACAATAGTTTGAGAATTGTAAGTTTTTTTTAACTGTATGTCTAAGTTCAATGTGGTTTTCTTTTTCATTTCTTTGAATATACCGGATTATTTAGTCAATGTAAAATGGGAAGTGTGTTCATTACAAGAAGTGAGCATTTTATTGATTTGTAGGCTCATTATTCTATACTAATAACTGCAAGGTCCTTTTTTACTTTCATGCATTTGTCAGCTCGTCTCTTCCTTATCTAGGTCTACGATTTAACTTCTCAGATTGTATGTGTTATGATTAATTTTTGTGAGTCAATACTTTAATTGTTATCCTCTCATTTAATTAACTAAACATTATCCATATTATTTGTAAACCGAATTGACAACATAATAAGGTATTTGAAATGAAGATGGTTAGCAAATGGGTAACATTCCAGAGATGTCAGTGGTTTTATTGTTATTTCTTTGGTGGAATCATACTGACGAAATACTTAGAAACACGGAATAAATTATCTTCATCAATAGAAATTAATCTTAACTGATGAAAAAACCTTTGAAATAGACCTCAGAACTACAAACTAACTATAACTTAAATCTATGGTTTAATAATAAACATGATGCTGTATTTGTAGAACAATGTATAATCCTCTTAAATAGTAAACACTAAACGTATTGTGTCATAAGCAAATGTGTAGTATGATGAGTTGATATAATGAAGTTTATAAAACGGTGGAGACTTATTACGCATCTCATACGTTATGAAAAAATTACGAGTTCTTATATGCGTAATAGGAATTGAATACATATGAATACGTGTTGTCTGTTTGCACTTATAATACGAACAAGAAATACCTATTCACTAGGATAAGTTTTAAAGAAATACGAAATTGATTGGCTTCAAATCATCATAAACTTATTCTACTAGTCTTAAACTTAAAACTTCTACTTATGTTCTAAAAATAGACAACTATATAGACCCATGATTGAATTCATTTATTCAACTAGAAACAAGCAAAGAAAATGGTAGTATTTTGAAGTATGAGATGGTTGCTAACAGTTTTAGTTTGTAACTATGAAACCATGCAAATGTAAATTATTAAGGGTAGAATCCTCATTTCATTAAACGGTGACAAAATAAATCTACACTAAAAACTTCATACTAATTATATTTATGTGTATAAAATAAGCTAATCATTATATCCCAACTCACTGAATAAATATACTCGTGATAAAACTAGTTTTGGCAGCCTAGAAAAGTTGCTATTTGTGGTGATGTAAATGATTTCTACGTTTAAATGTAATTTTGTATTTACTCTGTTTTTGGTACCCTATAAACTGTTACCAACTAAAGAAAAATCTAAGTTCAGTCCATGTAGATGATTGACATCAGACAGAATGTACCTAAACTAATATATACACTGTAATTTGATAGATGGAGTTCCAGTAACCATAAGTTATCAGTTCTTCTAATGCCTCTATACATATTAAATTTATTAACAGTAAAATCTACTACTGGATACCTTCTTTAGATACTATTTACTACACACTATATTCAAGCAGATATTTTGACAAATCGTATTCTCAATGTAGTTATGAATATATCAACAAATTGGAAATGAAAACATGTCAGTTACTTAGGACAACACTACTTAGTTATTAATGAACTTCTAATCCATATGGATACATACTACGAAACTTTTGAGTTCAGTCACCTTTATGATTAAAAACATTTTTATATCATAAAAATTACAACTCAATTATTTTTCCATTGTTAACCCAAACAGTAGGTTATGTACATTTATTTTACAGAAACCAATGTAATAAAGATTGACTCTCCTAACTTTATCTTTAAACAATCAACCGTATACAAGAAAATATTCTTACTTCTTTAACACATTCCTATGTATTATTTTCTAATAAAAGATATTCTGTTAGAAATCATTAATCTTATCTAAATATGTGTACTTTATGCAATGAAGTTATCATGTATTAATGTATCTACACTATTTATTATCAATATCTCGGGTACATAGGAGTATTTTTTTTAAACATTTAACTACATTGATCATTTTAAAATTAAACTAACGATAGCATAGACTACATTGTAAAAGAATGATTGCACGGTAGATATACAGATGTATATATGCCAATATCGAACTTTTCTGTGCTATGCATGCAATCTAACTATCTATCTGTCTATCTACCTATATATCTATACAAAAGGTATTTATGAGTGTACAGTTCTAGTACTTTTGTATTTATGATTGTATACAGATTAAAAATATGTGTATAAACTTCTTATCGTTTTTAAAAATATACTGTTCAAAATGTACTACGACGATTTGTAAACTAAAGAATTTAAAAGTGCAAGTTTTATGAACAAAAAAAAACAATTCACTATAATGAATGATCTGTTGTTTATTTTTTCCAATAAAAGGCATTTACTATATTTCCTACAGTGTATCACTGATCTACTTATACATCTATTAGTTTTAATCAAAGATAACTTTTATTGATATCAGTTGTTAAACAAGATGAAACTAAGAATACAATAAATATTGTAATTAAACGATACTTAACTCTTTAATAACGGGCATTTACTAAGTAATACAGCTTAGAACTACTTAGTTCTCAAACAACATATGAATTAATTAAAATATCATAGTTCATATCTCATCAGTTCAAATAAGATATGAAATATGTATTGTTTAAATGCGCTCATCACTTAGCAGGTAAATTGAAGCTGATAGCTATCGTAATGTAAATTTTAAAGTTCACCCATTTAGTGTCAGTAAGTATCCATACTGATGTAAACTTCCAAGATGTAACGAACACTGTTTGAGAATCGTCCCAAATAAGCTACTATAATTCATTTATAATGATGTATAAATAGTCCTATCGAAAGTGTTCCAAGAAAACAATTTGATATTCTACCTCTGGTCTACATTTACAGCCTCAAATTAGGCATGTAATATTTACTTTTCAAATTTTATGGCAACTATATATATATATATATATATATATATATATATATATATATATGCAAGGAGCGAGACTGTATATTAACCAAAAATCCTATGTAGTCTAAATAAAGATACTGAACTATATTCATATTCCAAATGGAATATTAGGTAATCAGCATGTTCAGTAGGTTTAGAGGGTACGTTGTAAAGACTAGAGTATCATTCCACATATCAGCGATAAGGCATTTATAATAGTGATTGACTAATTTTTTTTAAAGATATCAAGTTTATTTAGTTGATAACAATGATAGTTTTGTCACTGTTTACACTCAAAAAGTTCGTTGCTTGCTAACTTTTAATAGGTCTATACACATTAAGGTTTTTGATATTACATGTGACTACATCACTTATAAGAGTTTATTTGTTATTAACCATAATATTCATTATGAAATATCTCAGACCATAAGAGACAAGTGAATACTTATATGCAGCATCTTCAAGCAGTTGAAAAAAAGATAGTATGTTTTGTAAATTCAGATGAAAATAAAATGATGAAAAATGACCATATCACATCTAACAGTATTTCACTATAAGATATTTTTTTACAGAAAACCCAGTTCGATTAATTATAAAATAAAATTACTATGCTTAAACTATAGGCATCATTACCAAGATTAGACTTGATGGTTTCAAATGAAATGAACATTCAATGAATACTTTACAGAATCAAGTAATACATTTGCAAAATTCTAATGAGTAGAAATAGAAGTTTCCGAGGTTCCATGACTTAGTCTAAGCTGCTTTTTCAAAAAATAATGAATAACTGAATTAAAATTAATCTAACTTTAAATAATACAATGGAACAACTCAAAATCAACATACTTAGTATAAGTGAATTACAAGTCTGAACGTGCTGAAGTCATGTCATTATGAATCATTGTTTCAGAATGAGACAAGTTTGCATGTTTGATAACCGTCACTAGTAGTGAAAAATATGGTGTGTGAAGTGAAGAAAATAATGATAATGTGTTTGTTTGTTAAACATAAGAGAAATATAAATCCATTTAACTGAAGTTGTTTGAATAGATAGTCCAAGTAGGATGAATTATAAAACCTTTCGTTCTATTAAGTGCATTCGAGTTTAGTAAAGTATTAAATGTTTCAGCTATTCGCCTTTCTTATACTTAAAAAAATCTTTCTGGATAATTTAAATCTTATTTATACTGATTTTATGGTCATTGCAGATAGTATGTATTGCAATCGCTGATATGATCTGTAAATTTTCTAGCTCCACAGGTCTATTCGAAAGTCTTTTTGTTCGGCTTTTGTGTTCTTCGGCACGAATCATGATATCAAATTAATTCAAATTACCCTAATCAGTGAGGGTACTATCTTAAATGTACCAAAATATAGTATTTTTACTTCATTGTAAATGGTTTAATGAAATGTGATGACAAAAATATACAAGTTTTCTCTTCAAATAGTTTTCGATGGTGTCATTAGTTTTGGAAATTTCAATCTAACATTTCCATTACAGAATTGAGACGGTTTATAGAGACTGGCATTAAGTTTAGTTAACTAAATTCGTTACGAAATGATATTACCAGAGTACTATTGAAAACCCGGGAACACTTACCAATTGTTTCATTCAGGTACGTGACTCCCCATCAGTTGTAAAGTCGGATGGAACAAAGCAATCTTTTACTTTTTCGAATCTAATTATATTAATATTTACTAGTCGACATTTAGTTAGTTATAATGTAAAAGAAAGCGTATCTCCCTACTTTTATCATATCCAATTATACACAAATATAAACTTAAAACGTAACAGTTAAGTAATATTGAGCAAAATCTACGACTAGTGTGCGCATAATAGTAATTGTTCAGTTACGACAGTAGGTTACATCTTTTGTGTTGTTCAACACTTGTTCAAAAACGATTTCTTCTATATTTCATTTACCCTAAACTAGATTATTTTTATTACATAATTGTATACTACTATTAAAATAGGCATTTTTAAATGATGATAGTCATATAGGTCTCATTAATTTTTTTTGCTCGATTCTGAAGTTTAACGTAAAAATTTAATTGGATGAATTATATTTGAAAATAAAAAGAATGAAATGGCCACCGTCACGTACTGTAAATATTTTTTTGTGAATTATTGTCTTTTGATCTGTTTCGCATCAAATCGAATATTTTTTGACATGGTGAATTCAATCTTCTTCAATTTTATCTACAACCCACCTTCCCCTTTTACCCTTCAGTATATTTCTTGTTCAAATCATTATACCAGTATTTATTAACTAGGTATTCTAGAAAAAAAATATTAAACTAATTTAAAATAATCGGAACATTTGTATTCCATACTTTTAGTATTCACAATCTTTAAATATTTACTGTGTTGTCATTTGTATTCATCATAAACTAACTGAAAACCAGGGAGCATTGGACAGCTTTTTCGTCTCAGCATAGGGCTTCTTCGATTCCGCTAAGGAATCAAACCCAAGACTACCAGATCTAGTAATGAACCTCTTACAGGCAGTATCAATGAACAGCAGTACCCTTCGTTTCATTCGTATCCAGTCAAGATCAGTCTACGATGAAAATATACAACAAAGTTAAGTACCAATCTCCACATAACCATTTCAACCCAAATTAAGGTTTCTTTATGGATAACAATCTAATATATATTAATGACCTAATATAATTTATTTTAACTAATTGAACATAATTAGTCACAATCATTTCCCATTGATGAGCATGAAGCAGTGATATATAATAATATGAACTGAATGACCTTTCAGTAATCAAGATAGTATAACAAATACAGTAGCTACAGTACTGTCGATAGTAGATAGTCATCGTCTAGTGTTAAAACGAATTTTAAAAAAAACAATGGTTACCTTAACTGTTTTGATTTTAACTTTTGATCTGAACTGAAGCTAAAATTGATGCTAAATAAGATCATTTTGACAGTGTAATACAGCATTATGTTGAGTGGTATTTTATTTATAAACTTTGTTGAGTAATGTACTAATATGAAAACTAAGGAATACAATGATAATGGTAATAGTTTGTGAAAGTATTTAGGAATTACATTGGGTACACTATAACTACGTTATCGACTAATTTTTTTTGTAAATAAAGCACAAATAACACTACTGATATCATTTCAGCTTTTGGAATGTCATAATGAGAAACTAACAAACGAATCGAGAGCATTTTGATGAAATTATCTATTTGAAAAGGACTAACAAAATTAAGGTATGAATGTGCTTATTTCATCTTGGAACCTACTATTTTTGTTTTAGTTACTTACTCTTTAATAAATCAGTTATGGTTTTAGAAACCGAAGACAATCAACAACTGTGTAGGGTGAGGTGAATTCATTTCATTTCGTGTGTTTTTATTCTTCCACATACCCACAAATTTGTCTAAATAAATAGAATAACTTACTAATGTAATGTTGAATGTATGTTGAATGTATGTAGTCATTAGGTCACAATTGGAAATAATGTTCATTATCACATGTCCAACGTATAGATGAAGTGGATAAATGAGAGAGGGTAATCATGACGTATTTGAGTGATACATCTACTAATGGTTATGTTAACAGAGGACAAAGTGACAAAGATCGATATTAATTATTAAAATTGTCAATCAAGATTATTACCATGATAATAATAATAAATCAAAGTGGTTTAAAAAAACATAATTCCATTAGATTCTATAACGAATGACGGTCAGATGTACTGATGAATAATGTAAGAAAATAATAAGGCCTAGCTAAACATTCAAGACTTAAACATGAATATGTAGGTGTAATTATAAAAAGTGAAGTATTTACAAATGTGACAGGTTGAACTAACTAACAAAACATGAAGATTTTTGACACTGTTAAAAGAAAAAATTGGGATGATGAAGATGGGAGGCAGAAGAAAACAATGAAAAGGATAGCGAAAAATCACTAGCTGTAATAGTTCCTGGTAAACACGAATTACTTATGTATACATAAATTCGCGTTAATGCGATGATTAGCTGCTACTCATGCATAACTAAGAGGTTTGGTCTTATTCTATCCGCTTGTTACTAGAAAAAGAATATTGGGATTCGCAGAGTGATCTATGCCCATGTTATATCTTCCTACAACACTTCTAGTTAATTTAGTATCATCTAACATCAAATTCTTTGGAATATCCAGATTCTCCTGAATAACACCCTATCCGTTCTTCCAACTTACCGCTTATCAATTTATAATTTAATGGAATTATGTTTTTTTAAACCACTTTGATTTATTATTATTATCATGGTAATAATCTTGATTGACAATTTTAATAATTAATATCGATCTTTGTCACTTTGTCCTCTGTTAACATAACCATTAGTAGATGTATCACTCAAATACGTCATGATTACCCTCTCTCATTTATCCACTTCATCTATACGTTGGACATGTGATAATGAACATTATTTCCAATTGTGACCTAATGACTACATACATTCAACATACATTCAACATTACATTAGTAAGTTATTCTATTTATTTAGACAAATTTGTGGGTATGTGGAAGAATAAAAACACACGAAATGAAATGAATTCACCTCACCCTACACAGTTGTTGATTGTTCTTCTTTCGCAAAAAATTCATTATGAGCCCAAATTGTTTTGTAATCAGTAATAACAAGCTTACCAGAAAATACTTATTTAATCATGCCTTAAGGCTAGTCATAAGCTGTAAACGGATTAGCACTTAAGTGAATGCAAACTAAGCAAACATAAAATTCATTCGAGATGGCTATTTTTGTGGATATTGGTTATTTAGTTGATTGAATACATCACAGGTTGATGTCGGTTGGGTACCATTGATAACCAAGGAGAACTGGACAGTTGTTTCGTTCTAGTGTGTAACTCCTCAGCAGTGCCCACCCCAGATTCCGCACCTCGGGGCTTCAGGTTGACGGCGAGTGTCATCCCTCAACACCAATGGGTCGGCATCCAATGGTGGAATTACCACTTTCATCAATTTGTGATATATATATATATATACATATATATGCATATATATATATAGAGAGAGAGAGAGGGAGGGAGGGAGAGGGAAAGAGGGAGAGGGAAAGAGCGATATTCATCCATTGTCACTGGTAGTAACTGTTTCACTGGTAATAAGTATGAACTCCACCATTCACTACTTCTGATTAGAGCTTCAGGAACATCCTGAAGTTAGTCACTTGTGAGCTCATTAATATAGTTTAGTTGGCATGGTCATGTTTGTGGATATTGGTATGTCTAGTACTTCACGAAGTAAAATTTCTTTCCGTTTGGATTTCCTTCACACAACCATCTAATGACTATCGATTTTGTGGTTGCAAACTAAATATATAAGACTCTGATGATAAACTAGTTCAAAAGAAATTCTTGGCTTCATTGTCTGTCCAATGAATATTTCAATATGGATTTTTTTTTCTCTATTTCTCACACCGTAGAATGAATAATCATACGTTTATGACAGATCTACATCTAAATAGGCATACAGGAGTATTTTTAAGTTGTAGCCGAAAGAAAAGAATAGAATAGTTATTAATAAAATGGATAAAGTTCTTTGAAAAAAATTGTATTGGCTCATAAAAGCATCTAACCAAATATTAGAAACAAACGTATTCAACAGGCTCTGAATAATATAATATACTCAAAAAGAAATAATCCGTTCGTATTCATTTTTACAGGCAACTATATTAAAAGAATTTACTAGTCAAAAAAACTAGAGTTTCATATTGTACATTTAATCACATAATACAAAGTGGTAACCAGAGGGAATAGTTGGTTTTAGGTGAGTTTCCTAAAAGTTAACAATAAATAAACCATCGAATACAATTTATCTCCTGTAAACAATAGCATTGGCAGAATACGTATTCTGCGAATTTGCTTGAAATATCAAGCCTATAGTCATAAGTTTATGATTTTGAAGTAACATCTATTTTGAAGTATTCTAAAAAATTAAAATTCTTTACAGGAAGAAAGTGACAAGTTTGTCTTGAGATATACGAAAAAATACAAAACGAATGCACCCACGCAATACCACCTACAGACGGACGCTACGTGTTAAAGTAATTTACATATTTTAAGAAATTTGTACTCAAACTTTAACTTCGAATGTTTATGGAACTTCCCGTTGATTTATCATGAACTGAAATCAATCAGTCTCTGTTGTCATATGTGCATTCTGTGCGGATTATCTTGATATAACGATAGTTTTCAGATATTGTTTGAGTTGGATTGTAACTGGTAAGCGGAATCCAGGACGCACATTTCTTCGTGTTATGAACTTGTCAGCTGGATGTAACTGCATCCCAGTGTTGATGTTTGCAACGGGACTCAAACTCAGTTAGTTTAGTGTCAAAACCCACCGCGTCTATTACTAGGTACATTCGGCCGATGAGACCCACATAAGACGAAACTGGCATCTCAGATTTCGCTTACCAGTCACAATTCAACTCAAACTATATTATGGCTACTTAATAAGTTCACTTTCGGTTTTAATTTGCATTGTGTTTGTAGTATTCGCTTAAGGACATCAAAGATAATATTACCATTATTCGTTAGTATACCAGTACATAGCAATCTTGTTTCTTTATTGTATAAACCAGTGCCTGTTAGTTTTCATATGGTTAATAGTTAAAAGTGAATTTCAGCAAAGTTCATTTCTAGCATACTATTCTGTTGAACATTGAAATTATTTATATAAATAAATAAGTTATTTGAAGTATATGCTATTCTGATATGGAATCATTAATTTCAAATCTTTTCATATTCTATGAACATAAAGTTTTATTAAATAAATAAATGCCAAGATTTATTTAACAACTCACTGCAAACAAGTCAAGTAAACTAGTTTCAGAGTTCCAATAGAAGATATAAACAAACTGTAAACCTCAATAATGGTAATTTCTTAACTTTTACATTATGTATTTGAAATACAAATTTCTCTGACTAATTTTATAATGGTTATAAGCTTCTATTGTAAGTAACAATCAGTAATAGTTTTGTCTAATCACATATTATTAATGAATGTGACTTATTCTAAAGTTATTTTCTAGATTGTACATTACACTATGAATGTCAAAATAACCTTTATCATTACAGTTGGTTCATTTATAATATTTTGTAACTAGAAATGTTCTATGTTACTAATATTTTCTTAATTAGGGGTTTATTTTATAAAGTATTCGGTTATCAAGAAATCGATTAGTTTATAATGCGATTAGCTTGAATAGCTCAACAGTATCACATTAGATAATATGCTTTACATTGTAGTAAGTAAATATGTGAACCTAATAAATGTAAAATACTGTTATAAAGGATTTATGTAGTCTAACTGATAATAAGACTTTACTGTGTAAATTTTCATCATACTCTGAATCCAATTTTGTGTCAAATTTAAAGGGTCTAATTTTAAGCTCTCTGCGATGAGAATTTAGGATATTTTAAGAAATAACTTTAAACTGAAATATCTTATTAGTATGGTGCGTAAGAGAGTTTATAAGATTTCAGTTACTCATATAATTCATCGTATGTTTACCAGGTTCTAGAAATTTTTAATTACTTTAGACCTTATATTTAATTCTTCCTGAAAGTCGCCTGATGATTCATAAGTCTATTGTTCAGAATTCTGTTATTCGATTTCTCTTCTACGGTGGTATAAACGGTGGTTCACTTTAATTTTCCTGAATGTTTTTGACAGGCATTTATTTTTCAATTGTCTTTCTTTATATGTGTCAAAAGACACAATTGTCTTTCAAATAATTCACTATAAGTTATTCCCACTTTGCTGCTCCCCATTAATTTATGGCCATTCCATAACTTACATTCGACGCATGAAATTTATTGACTACTTTAATACCTTGATTGCTAATGTAATACTTTTTGTTTAATAACAGATTATAACTATGAACATGACTATTTGACGCTAATAAATGACACTGGAAACAAGCTTTACTTTGCTGAAATGTCCTTATTTCAATTTAGATGGTTTTTAAAATGATTTGGATTACATATTTTCAAAATATGTTATAAATAAATACATCTAAATGAGTATATTGTTACTTATTTAACTAAAACATACCTAGCAGTCCAGGTAAATGCAGAAGTTCCATTATCTCTCCAGATAGAAAACCAAAACCATAAAAAATTAGTATACTCAAAGCTTCACCGTGACGGCATTCGAGTGCTTTTTCATATTTACTCCCTGAGACCTGTACATCATTCTCTGAGCTATTTGTAGAAGCATCTGGTCGTTTAACTACAGAAATTAGTCGACATTGTGGAGGTATAGCAATATTTGCATTGATAGAGATAATACATGCATAAATAGCTAATAGAAAAAGTCCATATGTAAATACTGCACTTGAATGTGTATAAATCCATAATAATGGTCTAGATAACCATGAAGGTAATTTAATACGTTTCAAACAAATTCTACATTTAATTTTAAAATTTTCACGACATCTTTTTAATCGGCTTATTTTGTCCTTTTTAGATTTGTGAATATCTGTACTATCAGTATCAAATTCATTACTGAAATTCTTCTCGTAATTCATTTTAGATGTATTAGTTTTTGGTTTAATTTCACTTTTTACCATTAGTAGTATTGAATAATTTCAATTGATGTTGAATACATTCATTAAATCAGTTGAAAATACTTTTTTTATATTGAAATTGTCATTTGTATTTTCATCAGTTTGTTAAAATTGAATCCAAGAATGACATTGAAATGATTGTTGATTGTTTACACTTGAATCATTGGATGAATTAATTCTTTCATTGATTGTATTAACAGTTTCACGATTATATAATAAAAATACTGAAATAGAAAATTTACAAAACATTGAGTATTTTTCATAAATATTATCTATGGTAAATAAATGTAAACTGAAGAATTAAAACAAAACAAAGTAATTAATTCTTCATCAGAAATATGCCCCACTTGTCAGACTTTGCAATAATTTACACTTACCATATAGTTAACTATCTCCACAACAACTCCCTTAATTGTAACTAATTACTAGCTCACTAGTAACCAGCTCCTTGAGGTAATTCCTGGAGTTCTAGTGTGAAGACGTGACCGGTGGAATTCAATCGTGTCGGGTGTGAGACAGTAACTCATCGATGACAATGGATGAGGTCGCGCAAACATAACACGAATTGACTGAATTAGAAATATCAACCATTAGGATCCGGCTCAGTAGTCCAATGGTAAATAGCTCGTCGCGGAGCCAGAGGGTCCTGGATTCGATCCCCGTCGGGGTCGTGGATGCGCACTGCTGAGGGGTTCCATACTAGGGTGAGACGGCTGTCCAGTGCTTCCAGGTGACCGATGGTTGTCTGCTTCAGATCAATTCGTGATATCAGCACTTACTATATTAGTTGAATGAAATTATTTGACATTATGCTTTATCATTTATATCAATGAAGATAACTAATAGTTTATAGATTTACCTTATTAAGACGGTATCTATGATAAAAAGGTATCTCAGTCAAATAACTTCATTTACATGCATTCACACTAAACAGAACTATGTAATTTTAATTTATTGTTAAGAAAAGAAACTGATAAGGAATCTTATTCGTCAACAAAAAATATGAAATTTATTTTAACTCTTTATTACTTACACAGTTAAAATGGGCTATTATTACCTAGCAAATGTACACTTTTAAAAACGGAGTATCGGTGGCCAGTGTGTAAAAATCTTAAATGTAACGGCTTTTTACTATGATCTTTGCATAACTATTTAACAATTAGGCATCTGCTTAGAAATGTGTTAACAACCCATTTTACAAATGTTAACAACACATAACACGATCTAGATGTTCATTGTGACTGATGATATTGACTTTCTTGGTTACTCATGGGTTCGATGGAATTAGAGATAAACAAGTTTTTTACTAGAAATTCGACGCCCTGGAAACAAATATATAGTAAGTATATTGAAAAAAAAAGCAAAACAAAAATCATTTTGTCCAGCTATCTGTTATCATTGTCTATGATCAATCCTTCTCCTTCCATAAAACTTACAAAATATTATTTTGTTAAAATGTGATTGGTTCTAAAGTATGTGTTAGTTAACAGTTGGAACCATTTAGCTTGTTATGAATGAGTTGAAATTAAATGATTTCACTATTTACATTGGGAAAATAAAATCTGATAAGAATTTATCAACATATGACGGATAATCATATTTATTAGCTATGATACTTACAAAATTCAACAATTATACGGGGGTGTATTTTGTACACAGCAATTCATTGAAAATTAAAACTAAGGGTAACGCAGAAATACGTGTTCCATTCAATATTACCCGTATATGGATTTGAATAGGTAAAGAATGACAAATGTAATACAATAAGATTAGATTCATTTATTTTATAATTTACCTTACATTGTACTACAACTAGCAACAATAATAATGAACATTATTTTATTTACTTTGCGGTTGGCAAGTAGAATCCAGGAACGAGCGTTCCATCCTACTCTAAATTCGTCAGCCAGATGTAACTATATCGCAGTTTTGATGCTTTCACCGGAAATCAAACTCAATTCGTTCAATGTCAAACGCCACTACGTTCAGTAGTAGGTTACTGTGCTCATACAGCCACGTTTCTGAAACGGGTTAGTATATATAATCTGAATCTGTTTCGAATTCTTGCCGTTGGTTTGATATGAACTGAAATTGATCAGTCTCTGCCGCACAAGTGCATACTGAGGAGACTGTGTCGATACAACTAAAGTTCACAGGTACCAGGATACACGTTTGATAACAGGAATCGATCAATATCAGTCCATATTGAACCAAGTGGAAGATTCAAGAGCACACTCAAAGCAATTACCATTATTTAAAGTCACTACATATGCTTTACATCATATTAGTCCCAAAGAATTAGAACGAAAGCAATAATAATGAAAAAATTGCAAAGAATATCCAAAACAATTTACGTATTTATGCGTGAACCAATAGAAAAATTCTAGAAGGAAATTTTAAAAACACGGCTTGAAAAATATTTAGATATAGAAGGCTGAGGTTAATAGTTTTGTAATATCAATTGTAAAATGACGAGATCAATAGGATGGTTGAGCAATGCCCAGATAAATTAATGCGAGAATGAAGAAAAGCAATTAACAAGTAGAAGAGTAGACTAAGCCATCGCGCAGTTAGGGGATTGAATACATTGTTACTAGGGTAATACTAAGCTGATGACTGCATCTTTCGAAAAATATCTCCGGTTTCAAACTTTTAATGGTAATAACTTCGGTGAAGCATAATAATTTAGATGATTTTTTGATTATTAAATATCTTTAGAGACCTCGATATGTCGACCTCATGCACATTATCAAGTGAATGACGATAAACGGCACTAGTGAATATACGTTGACATGTTATTCTCATTTATTGTGGTATATGGTCAGAGATTCTAAAATTGATCATTCTCTCTGCTAGTCTAACATAAGTTCTCTTGGAACAAACAGGTTAACTGGTAAACACAACAGAAGGTGAAATGAAGCGGGAATCTGTTGACTTTTGTCTATTTTTATGAGAAATTCGATTTATATAGGGAGACTAGTTTAGCAGCCCGAAATGTTCCTTTCAGTGCAAAACATAATTTGGAGTTAATCCTGACGGATACTTCATAACTTTTGAGTATAAGTAGTAAAATAACTGGTTTGTTCTGTAACTTAGCATATTCTATTAACTCAGTTCTTATTTTCCATTACATTCTGATAAACTTTCGTTGGTACCAATCATCTCTCAGATTGATTTCAACTATGGATAGTTCTGATTCATTTTTTCTCTGTTGAACATAATTTTTGTGCACAACAAAATACCATTCTTACTGAAGCCAGTCCATTGCTGATTGGATATAAACTACTGAAATTCAAATATTACTCACCCCTTATGACTATTCAATAAATAGACTATTGTAGTTGATTGTTTGCCTTGCGTTGGACGAAGGAAGTGAAACGTTTTTCGTACATAATTTTCATAAGTAATTATAAGAGTACTGTAATACAATACAGTACTTGTCAACAAAGTATTAAACAGTCCTAAACAAATCGACATATGTATCTACAACTCAGAAGTCACTGTCAGGTATTTTACTTGTGGATATTTTAAAAATTTATTTGGTCGTTTATACCCAGAAAGTATGACAGTTTAACTAATTAAATAAAGTAGCGTCAGGTGGATTTTTCAAGTAAAATCTTACATTTAACCTATATAACTTGAAAGTATTCATATCTTTCCGTAAATCTGTCGTAGATTAAAACGAATTAGTCTCTATAGTCATAAATACAGATTGCCTCGATACAGCTATAGTTCTTAAGTATGAATAAATGTTGGATTGTGGCTGGCAATTGAGACGAAGGAAGTGCGTTTAGTCCTATTTGGGACTTGTTAGCTAGATATACTTTTATACTAAAGCATGAACTCTGACTCTTTCGTATTAGATGCTAATGCATTTACCGCTAAGCTACATAGTCCGGACAGACACAATTGTATAACAAGTACGTATATATTGTCTGAAAGTATTGGTATCTTTCGATTGATTCGTTAGTGGTGAACGAGGTAGTGTGTTGCACGAATTAGACTGATCCTGAGTCCTGGTGTAGACATCAGAACTGGGATACAGGTACATCCAGATAATGAGCCTCAACTAGAACAAAACGCGAGTTACAGATTTCAATTGGCAACCACAAATCAACTCAACTGATGTCATATATAACGTTCGTAAAAATCTGTCAACATAAAATAATAACAAACAATGTAGTTAGAAAAGATTATATTTATTTCTAAAAAATACTATTTGGGGCCATTTTACTAAATATTGTATACTAACATTACACACTACTATCTAAGCAAATGAAGTTAGCAACAAATGTTTTGTGTTAAAATTTAACAATAAAAAATATCCCATCTCCATCGATTCTTGATATAGCGCGTCGGTCATCTATTATCGTTGGTGATAACTGTCTCACTCTCGACAGGTTTGAACTCTATCAGTCACTTCTCACTAGGGCTTAAGAAACATTACCAATGACAATCGATAATCGTCGCGCTATATCACGAATTGATAGAAGTAAAGATTATACCAGTGGATACCAGCCAAGTAGTGCGAAGGGCTAGATATTCACCAACCTGAAGCTTCCATGGTGGGATCTAATATGCATACTGCTGAAGAGTCTCTTACTAGAACGAAACAATTATTCAGTGCCCCCCCCCCTGTTTTCAATGGCACCCCGCCAAAATCAATCAATTCAGACAGCTAAACTTAACACCAATCTCTACAAACCATCTCAATTCACTAATATATATATTTGAAATTTTCAAAGATCTCGTTATTTATTGACATGTAGAGTGACCGATTCTAGTATCTGTTTAGTAATACCATCGAATGATATAATCACAAGGTAAATTCATTGATCAAAGCTTAATTTAACACTAAATTTATTTAAAGAATCCATTTATTATACTTTGATAACAAAATTGCAGATCGATAATAAATCCATGTCAATTGATTAAAATTTCTTTTTATATATTGACATCATCAATTTTTCACTGATTACAAGGTTACATGCAACTGTCTGTTTACTATATTAGCCGAAACTACAAAATGTTTAATATTTACGACGTTTTGACCGGCTGCTTTTCAGTAGATAAAGGGAATAAAGTAAGTGGTCACAAACAGTAACACATTTGATAACTCATGAAAACCAGGATGTACTAGATATTTGTTCTGTACTAGTAGGAGACTACTCAGAAATGTGTAACCACAACCCCTGCAATATAAAGAGTCCATAACTTTTAAGTTTCAGTGCAATTTCTTTAAAACCTTAACTCGGCATTAAAGTTGATATTTTTAACTTCAATTAAATTGACTTTGTGTGACTTTATTTACTACCATCGGTAGGTTACTGTCACACACCCAACACAGTCAACTGTCATTGGTCATGCTTTTTCACCAAAGCTTTAGGAATTACCTCATGAAGTTAATCACTAATGAGCTAGTATTGATAACATTTGATTGCAATTGAAGTTGTTGAATATGAATTTGAAACTATGAATTCTGATGAGTCTCATACAAAGAAGAAAGTGATATCCAATGCTTTCTGGTATTTAATAATTGTCCAATCCAAATAAATATATAACACCAAATTCAAATTTTACGATCTATATCACATTCCGCTATATATTCCGTATTATTGATGTAAAGATCATATTTGGAACTAATAGCTAAAATAAACTATCTTTTTGATAAACTTTAAAGTATTTTTTTAGAATACAATAAAGAGGGATTAATTCTGTCTGTGAAATAATACAAATAAGTGAAATGAACAAGAAGTGATTCTACCACTAATAGCTAAGAGAAGTAAGAATTTTTCTGCATTATCAAAGGGTAATACTATATATATATACTAATGCGTTTCCATTGTTCATAATGTTGTTTGTTAACTAAACAACAGTTTATTCAAACCTGATTTCACTACTTATTTACAGATTTTTCATTTGAACGTTAAAGTTGAAACAGTAGTGCTGAAATAATTTGATAAGTTTATTGTTTTGGCATATAAACCAATGAACAATAAGTAGTGGAAGAAGTTAATCAACATGATTCGCAGTCATCGGTCTACCAAAACACTTCTGAATTGATAATATTCACATTATTTCAATGAGGTACGTCTAATATATTTTCTATGTACATTACAAAAGATGTTGTTAGCTAATATTTATCATCGGACAATACAAGTGCAACAAGATTTGCAGAATAAAATGAATTCATTATATTTCATCGTTGATCATCAGATGCAAACGGCCTGAATATTTATCTCAACCATATCGAAATAAAAGTAGTATTCATTAATAAACAGTATTATTCTTAGAAAAACACGATTTTACATCATACACTTCAACCGTATAGTTAGTCGAAATGCCACCCCCTCTGTTCATATCACCTGAAGTTAAGCATTTATTGACAAGCAAAAACATTATAGTATTCACTTTTATTGTCATACAAAATAGTTTTACTATAGAAAACATATCGTTAATATAACTTGACAGGTTTGAATCACTGAACACTAACAAACATGATACAATATGATGAAAAAATCAGCATCAAAGTATAAAGAATAGATTGACATATCTAATGAGGTATACATAGTCACCTAATGATATCCTAAATACATAAATCAGATTCAGATATAAATAAGGTATTATTTGCTTTAGTTGTTACTATCATATTCTTCCAAGGTTACAGATGAACAATAATCACTTAAATGATAGTTTTCAGTTTCAAATTTTGTTTTTTTTTTTCAACAAATTATGCTACTTCCTAAATTGTCTTTCAATGGTATGTTACACAATTACAAAATTAAATTATTAGACATTTTATTTATTGGCATTAATATATTATGTACAATGTCAGAATGTCTAAGTAATAATAACTGTGAAAGGAGATGATAAATAGATTTCTATGGTTAGTTGTTTTACAAGTTAAATGTCTATTTTATTTTTTACTCATTTAACTAAATCTAATAAACGGTATTTTTTGTTATTATGTCGAAATTTGTTTCCCTGTGTATTTATACACGGTTTAGTAGGTTTTTCTAGTCTATCAGTATGTTTTGAATATTCTTCAGTGAAGTTGATAAATACACATTTTACGAACAGATCAATCAATCTTTATGAGTTAATGTAAGAAATCTAACTGATATAATTTGACTGATAATGTTCTATTAATGGAAATATTTACAAATACTACCCTCCGTCTGTAATCGCCAAAGTTCAAAGAAAAAAAGAAGACCAAAGTACACATTGAGCCAAATATTGAAAGTAGACATGGAAAGAATGAATAGCACTTGGAAAGAAACTGAAAGGAGAGTCCAGGATAGAGTTGGTTGGAGAATGCTGGTAGGGGGAGTCTGCTCCACAGGATGTAATAGGCAGTGATTGATTAATTGACTATTCAATCTGTCGATTGGCAATTATTTTTACATTTGCAATTATTCCTAATTGGAATAATTGCTAGTAAGAGCCGTCTAGGAAAGAAGACAAAGGCATTAGCCATATATAAAGTATCTTATACGGTATTCTCATCAACAGTAGCATCTAGTTCGATACACTTCAATATTTGTTACATATCTGAATAAATTATTAATTTCACAACATACTTTTTTTGATTATCGATTCGAAAAAATACTTATTACATGTAATTTTATCTTAAAAATAGGAGTGTATAAAAGCTTTGAATCACCTCTCCGAATGTAATACAAGCTATGATTAGTGGTATGTATTATAGTGTTCATGTGTTTTATACTGTTTCTACAATCTTTTTTAAGAACATCGGTCATTTATATTACTATCATATTTTTCAACTACGTTATATAATCAGTAATGCAGACATCATTGTGTTATGAACTCAAACCTATTCGATCACTTGAAATCCAACATAAATGACCAAATGAAATAACTAGTCACATGAGGTAGAACATAAAAATAGCTTATTTTATCAATATCGATAAGATCTAACTGTTTAACACTTGGATTAACATCCACTTTATCTATTGTTTAAATCAGTTAAAGGAAATGTATAACAGATGGTTAGTAGATGAATAGCTTGATGTAATTTCTATACTTAACCTACAGTTTTGAAGTTAAATTTCCGCCACGTACATCTAACCGACGAGTCCCAAATAAGACGAAACGTGCGTTTTTGATTCCACTTGCCAGTCACATTCCAACTTTAACAACGCTTGTAAATAACTGTTATATCGAGGCAGTCCGCTCAGGATGCACATACAGCAACAAAGGCTGACCAGCTTCAGTCCATAACAAATCAGCGGGAAGATACAGGTTCATCCTAATATTAATCTTATAATGTTTAGTATATAAATACATTCAATAACCAGATTATGGATGCAAATGAACAGTGAGTTGAAGCCTTATGAATTCATCAATAACAACTGACATTTTAATCTGGTGTTCAATAAATTAAGAAATACAATCTACAATGCTACTAATACCACTTGCAGATCAAATCAAATTAATTATTTTTATATCTAAGAAAAAAATAAACTGATACGCTTGTAATTGCTACATATATTTTTAAAATATCGAAAGCATAATTCCACATTTGCTATCCTGATCTGTGATGATTTCATACAATCTGAAAGAATTATTTTATTTCGAAATGGAGTGATTTCGCCTGTCAGTGAATCCCAGAATGTATTGGAAAACAACTTTATTCAAACATGATATTGCACAATCCTCAACAACCTTCTGAAAGCATATGGAATTAAAATCAATTCACTCTGAGCTCAGTGTGAACGCATTACTTTTATAAAACTGAATTACTAGTCTGATGTTTCATATTTCTAACTATAGTTTACTCCTATTGGTGCCCAACTATTACTTCCACCAACCAATTACATTTGTCCAATCCTGATATAGTTGCAATCTATTGTTTCTAAAAGTTCAAACTCTAATGATAGTTTGTTACAATTCGAAAATGTATTGCATTACTGACTGACAATATTAAGTGGGATTAAACTTTGAGAGTATGTGAAGTATTTAACAAAATGATTGAATAGAAAAAAGTTAATAAACCTAATTTTGGCTTACTCCCGTGATTGTCAGTTCTTATTCTAGTGTCTATAACTATCTATTTGTAAATTTACTTATGTAGCACAATAGGAGTTCAATTTATAAAAGAAGATATTTCAGCTGACATCAGTTTACAGTAGACTTGTTTTTACACGTTCTTGTTATGTAACAGTTTTCTTCAAATACAACTAAAATTTCTACTTCTATCAAAGTTCAATCAATAAAAACAATTTCAATAAATTACGAAGTCATGTTTATAACATAATTCCATATTGATTTTTTGATAACTATTAGAATTACTACTCATAAACAAAAGGAACAAATACTCATAGACACAAATTAAAGATTCACTTAGGTAAAGGACAAGTAAACTGAACTGATTTTGAATGTTATAGATTTCACCGACTGCTAGAATTTTTGTTGCAAAAGTACTGTGATATTTGGCTTACTTAATGGCATCTGATAAGATCTAACTGCTAGTACGTAGAAACTGAATATACCAAAATATTATCATGCTTTCTACAGAGGAGGTATTTTTCTAACTTTTTATTTCAATAGATTAGTTAGAGTATGCAGCAGCCAGGTACTAATTGGATATCCATACAAATAAATTTAAATCCTTCTTTTATACGGTTACTAATAAAGCTATATTATCTAAGTTGTTTGCAATATTACTACTAATTACTTAATTATTTTGAGCAGCCAATTTATACTAAACGCAATGTATTATTAAGTAGTGAATGTTATAATAAATTTCTATAATATTAAATCCATAATTCGATGTTTACAGTGGATGGTTTATGAAAATTGATTTTCAAGATTTGCTTCTAAATTACTTTTACACCAAAAATTCATTCTTTGTAATCTTGTAAAATGCTTCAAGTGAGCTTAAGTAAGAAAACATGACTTATAATATTGAATTACCTTGAATGTCAGACAGTAAGTCATTAATTCTATAGGATGAAATCGTACAATTTGAATGGAATTACAAAAAACTTAAATCATTGGGTGTCTACTATTTAGTCTAAAAGCATCGTACACAACTTAAAGCCTGAAGACCGTAGTGTCGATCCTTTGAAGAACGCATTTTTAACAAATAAAGGGCCTACTATAAAACAATAATCACTAATACTTTAAATAATTGAAGTAATTTTAAGATTGTTTTCATGACGTATTAATTCCAATGTCAAAAACTAATGAAACTCACTGAATAATTAGTCTGATGAGCTTTTAACATCAGATTCTTCGTTTTTACGTACATGACTATTCCATTTCGGCCTTACCGATTTGAATATAAATGAAGATTTATGTCTAAGATCTCTTATGGTGACAGAAACTCAATTGATTGATTTAGCATAAATCATATGTAATGAACTATCTGTATAATATATGGTAAAAATTTTACCAGTTTTATTCAAGCGATTCATGAAACAAAGCCACTTAAAACCTATTTCATCTAATTCTCAGACCTCTTAAGAGTAAATATTAATGTCTAACTATGGATAAAGTTCACAACTTATTTAACATGTTAAGAACCATTTCATTAAGGTGTCATAACTAGTGTCTCTTACTTTAGTCTTAAAATTCCGAGGACAACGATAAAATAATTTTGTTTTAAATTGTGGTGGGTTTGTGGAGATAGTTATTAAAACTTATTGCATGTATTCGTCACAAACTAGAGTCGGCTTGGCCTGATTGTAAGTTACGAACTCCTCAGCAGTGTACACCGTTAATTCCACTAAGAAGTTGATCCAGGAGCCTTCTTTTTTAGCAAAGAACGTATAACCATCTACACTACTGGTTCACAGTCTAATGGTAAACATTCCACTTACATCAATTTATGATATAGATCAACGATATAATGGTATATCACTCCCTTCATTTTTGAAAGTTAGTGTAAAATATGTTGAAAACGTTGACAATAAGAATTTTTTAGTATACCTTTTTCTTATTCTTATACTTAATTCTGTCTAGTATTATTAACAATTTTGTACATTTGAATGAGCATTCTAAAAGCTTAAGATAGTGTGTGTGCCTGTGTTTGTATGGTTCACATCTGACAAAAACTGTAGTTCACGTAAATTGACCTACGTTATTATGTCGAATGAAATTAAATAATCTGTCTATTTCTTTATTAAATCATGGAAAATTTAAGAAAAAGTAAAAAAATAATTGTATGTAAGAAAAATCGTAGGTCAAAAAAATTATAGGCGCCTTTGTAAAATGTTTAGTAGTTAAGCGAAGTGATTTGAATAAGTAATTTAAGAAAAATTGAGGTGATAGTGTGGAAATATGTGTTGAGTTTAACTGTTTGTATTTACCAAAGAGTGATGTTGGTTGGGTATCAATGAAAACTAGAGAGCATAACAAAACCGTTTCGTTCTAATATAGGACTCCATAGCTGTGTACACCCACGATTCCAACCAATACTAATCTGTGACAAATACAAACAACTAAATTCTAGTGAAAATAAATGCACATAAATCTGTGTATTGAAGTGTTAATGAAATTAGTCTACAGCAGGAGATTTATTTTTAATAGAATGTAATTCTTTAATGTTCATAGCATTTGCAAGGACAAGAATGTTACAGTAGTCGACTATATCTAAACTCATTCATTAAATATTAGTTACTAATGTATGGCTAACAGTATTTTTTCGCCGTTTGTTTATACTACTCGAGTTTACCTGTCAATGTAGGGCTTCAGTTGTTAATCACATTTTAAAACAACCGAAACCTTGTACACTTCGTGATGTCGAAAATGATTACATGACCACTTTCTATTTGATGTACTGATGTTTATAAATTCTTTGTCAGTTGTTTAGAGAAACTGGGAATATGCGTTAAGCAAATTTTTTGTTCCTGTACCCTTACATTCAACTATCACGATGTCTTTCTCAAGTATACAGCACTAGGCTTAGTATATCTATTCTCATATATACACTTCTGTTATCCTCCTTTTTGTAATATGTCCCTAATATTTGCTGTTGGATAGTCAAGTGAACCATTCGTTCAGAGCAACACGTTTACATCCCGTTTATTCGAAAAGCATTATTATGTTTTTCTAAATTTCGTTTCTATAGACTGTAACATCAATGTCAGTCCATCTTATTGTTTGTAACCGCTTTTTTCTATTACACCTATTTCTTGATCATTCTTTAAACAAAGTTTTTTCTGGTAACTATTCATTATCATTATAGATGCCATTAAAGTGAGTTCAGTTTCTTCATCCTTTGAATCTGTGACAGGTTGATAGAATCTGTTTATCATGTTTACAACAACCGTCGCATTTGTTGATAAAGCAAGTGCTACGTACGTGTAAAAATTGTTCTTGTAACATGTCAACTGCACACACTGCATACACCTTCATTTAGTTGCCACATTTTCAACAGTGGTTTAAATGTTGAAAATTGTCCATATTCAGTATAAAACTGAACATTTATGATTGAGTTTTCTTTCATTAATTAATAATATAAATAGCTGATAATTTTGATTTTTACCTTAAGAGGACTTAGACTAGTCGGTTTAGTGTGACGCTGAAAATTGTATTAATTCCATTCACCGATATTATTTACAAATATAACATATTCAAATATGATATAGACATTCGGACAAAACAACCTATAGAATGAATCAGATTTTAATTAATGTACTACAGGTTACTATGGAAATTTCTGTACACTATAAAGATCTGAAGATCTACTTATGATAATTTCAAATATTTCTTACTATATGAAATGATATTTATTATAGAATGCGTTGTAAACATAACACAAAACAATATCAAAAAGGTTAGTATTTAATCCATTCAATGTTATATAAAACAATGAATTAGAATGCCTTAACATTTGTCTAGAAATACTAAAATGTACATTACAAATGGTCATCTACTATTAACAATGAACATTTACACTCTATTAATTGTAAGAAATACAAAGTCTATTCTATCATAATTAATCGAATTACTGTTGAAAGTTATGAAATAGTGAATTTATGGTGAATTCTAAACTAGATAAATCTTTTTAAGTTGGATTGTGACTGGCAAGTGAAATCCAGGACGCGCGTTCCGTCTTATTTTGGACTCGTCTGCTGGATATATCTATATCTCAATGTCAATGTTTATAGTGGAATTCGAACTCAGTCCGTTTCGTGTCAAATACCAAAGCATTTACCACTAGACTACTGAGTCAAGACAGTGACACTTGTGCAGTTGGCGAATTGAGAGTAGGGTAAATTTGTATATTCCCATTAATTTGTTATAGACTGAAGCTCTGAACATCAACATTCGGATGTAGGTATATCCAGCCAATGAGTCCCAAAAAGGATTCAACGCGCTTCCTGGATTCCACTTGCCGGTCACAATCCAACTTGAAAATAATGCTTGTGAATAATCGCTATAACAAGGAAATTCGCTAATGATGCACATACAGCAACAGTGACTGACCAGCTTTCAGTCTATAACAAATCAATGGGAATATACAAATTCATCCTACTATATGAACTTTGTTTTCAAAATTACACAAATAAAACAATGTGATTAATCATGAATAATCATTAGCTACATGAATCTATAGAAGACTGAAAATATCATTCTTCATTTTTGTACAATAATATAACCTATACATTAGTAATATTATGAACATAACAGATGCATTAAAACCTAAGCATCATTTTAACACCATTTAACACAATCAGATTAGATCAGTACCACTGGATACTTTAAGTTACCTAATTACGCATAAATAACAAGTCATGATATGTTATCACTTGTAAAAAGTGAATGTTAATCAGTGACAATAAATCTCACCATGTTTATTGTAAACATAGTAACTAAATAATTTATTTTTCATTTCATATTTACTTTATATTAAATACAAATTCTTAAATGTAAGGTCATTTTGATGAAATGATTTCTCTTCTATTTTATTGTTTTAATAATTATTCATTGAATTAAACAAGCAAAAATAACATTAGAATTCATCAGGACAATAATCATCCATTTTAAAATACCTGCTAAAATTTGTTTCTTAGTGACATTAAATTAGGAGAAATTGTTTATCTTTATGAAAATATTCAATAAAATATATGCAAAAAATCTTTAGTTATTTTCATTTATATTATTCTTATCTACAGGAAGTTATATTTTCTTCGAATGCCCTAGTATGTTCTATATTGAAGATATTAACTCCTTGTAACATTCTATTAATGTTTTTTTTTATTTTAATGAGATGATTGTATCTTCTTAGAGATAAATGAATTCATTTCTTAATTTAATTATTTATGCTTGACCTAATTTAGCTTTATATATACTACTCCTCCTTTCTCCACCAACATCCGACTATTGTATAGCATTTTTTCCAACAAAAAAAAACAAAACAAAAAAGAATCTGAATATTCAATATTTCATATTGTTAAAAATTCTTGCAGAATTACACATTTGAAGAAGTTAGCAGATTTATGAAGAATGTTCCTTTTTTATTCATAACATATCACCAACTCATATATTTCACTTATTTCATTTTAAACTAATGATGTAATCATTTACTCCATGAAAAAAAGAAATTTTTTTACAATCGATCAATTTAGATCGCTGTCAATTCGATCAGATCAACAAAATGATTTTCAAAAAATCGAACGTAATAAATTTATTTGTTAGAAGGTGTAGTAGAGATTTTTTAAATTTGAATTCGATATCGACAATTGGACAGGGTTAAATTACTGTTAAATCCCAGGAAACACTGGAGAGACTTTTATTTCTTAGTATGCAAGTAAACATCAGTGCATATGCTTGTCCTCTAATAAGATGCGACCATTTGAGACCAGCGTAAAAATATATCATCTGTTGATTGAAGTTAGAAATATCAACCGTTGGATCTTACATAAGTTGTCTAGCGATTAAGAGTTTGTTGCAAGACCTAGAGTCCCGGATATATTTTTTGGTGATATAATGGACACTTACTGGTGAGGAAAACCATACTGCCGAAATGTTTTCTTGTTTTCAAAGACGTTCTAACCTAGGTCGATTTGTGGTGTCGACTTAAAAATATATTGAATTAGGGTGGTTTATGAAGATAGGTTATCAGTTTACTTATTTGAATCCGTTGCAGATTACTAGTGGTTGGGTACCACTGAAAATCACGAAGCACTGGACAGTTGGTCAGTCCTAGCATTGGACTCCTCCACCATAAAATCTGATCCAGAGCCTTCAGGTTGGCTGAATGTTTAAATATCTGCACCCTTAGACCAGTCCATGTTTAATGGTAGAATTTCCACTTTCATTAATTCATGATACAGCTTAACGACCGTTCATCGTTATCAGTGATGACTATTACGCTACTGACATGTTTAAACTCCATAAGTTACGAATTCTAACTCGAACTTCAGGAAGATGCTGAAGTAAGTCACTAATGAGGTGACTTTTATGATTGAGTTAAGGTAAATTCTTTGGTGATATATATTTAGTTTACTTGAAAATCCATACTACGATGAGGCTGTTGTCCAGTGTTCCTTAGTTTTCAATGATATTCAACCAGAATCAATTTACGACAAATATAAACAACTAAATTTTAAAAAATTATATTTTATTCCTTCCCTGTGCTTTTGTTGCTGTGTGGTGGACATTCTAAATTGGAGTTAAATAACTGTCAGAATATTGGTCTCCAACTTGATTCATTTTTACTTAATAAAACAATATGTATCCTCTATATTTAAGTTGGATTGTGACTGGCAAGTGAAATCCAGGACGCGCGTTTTGTCCTATTTGGGACTCATCGGCTGGATGTACCTGCATCTCAATGTTGATGTTCACACTGGGATTCGACTTTAGTCTGCTTCGTGTCAAACGCCACCACGTTCACCACTAGGCTACTGTGTCCAGACAGTCACACTTGTGCAACGGGTACATATATAATTTAGAATATGTCAACATATGGCAAAAGAGGCTGACCAGTTTCAGTCCATTGCAAATCAACGGGAAGATACTAACCTATTCTAAAATGTATTCTCTATATAATACGAAAAGTTATGACGTAATCAATATATGTCAAATGATTTAATCATGTATATGTGTCAATATTTCCACATTTTCCAAGCTCGAAATATATGCTGTTATATTATTTCTAAAATATTACAGGTATATAAACATCCTATAGAAAAAATGCATGACATATTCACGTGTAGTAGCATAAACTTTACAAAATATTGAATTTGAAGAAAAAATTATCTTTCTATTTATTATTTGTGATAAATATAATTTATCAGATTGAAAATTAACAAAAACTGTATTTTATGAGTTGATGAAATTATTGTAATTTTTCATTCTACAATATTGATTATTTCTATGGTATTATATTAGGTCTATCTTACTACTTACTGAATTTATTTGTTTCAATGTACATAAATAAATAAGGCGAATAATTCGTTTAATTTGGATTGTGACTGGTAAGTAAAATCCAGGAGGCATGTTTCGTCCTATTTGGGACTCGTAGGTTGGATATACCTGTTTCTCAATGTAGTCGTTCACACTGGGATTCAAGCTCAACGCTCCTAGTGCCAGATGCCACTGTATTCACCATTAGGTGACTGAGTATAGACAGTGGTACCTGTGTGATGATAATATTCAATTAAAATGAATTCGTATCTTCCCGTTGATTTATCATGGACTGGAATTGGTTACTTGTGATTTATCTCTATATCTAGGTAATCCGCTCAAAATGTACGTATAGCAACATAGGCCGACCTATTTCAGTTCATGACAAATCAACGGGAAGATACAAGTTCATCCTAATTACGGATGATTTGCTGTTTGTAGTATTCATAGATTGATTGTTGTTGAGTACCACTGAAAACCAGAGAGAGCTAGATAATTGCTTCGTGTCTGTATGGAACTATTCAAAATTGGATGCAGGCTCAAAAAGACTGGTAATTAAGCGCTTGCTATCATACCTGGAGATCCTGGATTTTATTCTTTTGTGGAATCCTACACTAGGACAATTGGTTATGCTTATATTGCACTCATAGAAAGACAAATAGCGATCGGAATTCTTATTTTTACACTTAAAGAATTAATTCTCTGATGTAAGATGAATGCCTGTTTTCAGATAAATTACAAAAACTATTGACAACCAGATGGGGTAGCAATGGAGTTACAAGTAGGTTCTATACTTGCTGACTTCTTTCTTTCAAAACTACAGGATGAACCACATATAGGCATAATTGGTCAACTACCATTTTACTGCTACTACGTCAATGACATATTCACATTCTCTAATAAAAGAAAGGAACATTTCACTCAGAACATCTAATCGTATTCATTCAACAAGTGCATTTGCTTTAGAAGAGAAAAAAATTAATGATATTTCTTTTCTAGATGTCTTATTAACAAGGAGATCTAAGGATCAGACATTAAAAAGAAGAGTTCACAGAAATGCCTCCGCAGGTCAGTGTACACTTTCATAGTTCTATAACAATGAGATGCAAGAGAAGCAAGGAAAATGTTTTGACCGATCGCGATAAAATAATATGTTCTGATGATACTATTGATGAAGAATCTTATAATATACACAGTACACTGAGTAACAATGGCTATGAACAAGCATATGAACCTAGAAAATACAAAATGTATCTCAAAAAATGTTCCGAAGAAATACTTATTCTTAAAATTGCAGTTTACAAACAACACTGCTAGCGACATGCTGATACAACGGCTGAAAAAGACACTGCACAAAACATCTAACACACACAATGATCATCCGATGATATCAACCAAAAACAAGGACAGACTGCCTGAATTCTCCACATCTATGTGTATTTACAAATTCAACTGTTCTTGTGTAGTTAGTTACATTGGACACAATTTGACAAGGCCGTCAGCTCACTGTGGAGCATCAACTGCCTTGATTGATGAATGAACAATTTAGAATAGTTGAAAGCTCGACTCAAAATCATTTAGTGGACACCAGATACTGTATAGATCTAAGAAAAGCCTCTAAGATTATGCATCGTACCACTTGTAACATGCTATATGACTTACGAATTCGTCTTTAGCATGGAGCCGAAGTTATTAGTATTCATGTTCATAAACCGGACCATTGCGTACAAAAAAATAAGCACAACTACTCTCCTTACACTGGCCATCTTAGTATATCTTCCTTTTCACCGTGGGTTGTGTTAATAAACTTATGATGTTATATGGTTTGTATTCCTAGGTACTTTATCAATCTTAAGCAATTAATCTTGTTCATTAACTGACTATCATAAAATAATCTACCACATTTTAACTAGTTAAGTACCCAATTTACGTCAACGTTTTCATTATTCATTCAATATCGTTTCTGTAAACACATGCTGAAATAATTCAAAACTATAATCAATGTTATTATGTAATATTATGACATGTTAAATATTACTCCCTTATTGTCTGCCACATATAATAGTGTAGCAGCCTTCTTTTCTCTGTCTTACTTTTCCTTAGAACAAAACAGTTGTTCAGCATACCTTGGTTTTTAAATGTATCCAACCAAGATCAATCAGTAACGAATGCAAACAACAAACACAAATATAAATCACTTTAGAACCAACTTAAAAAGGGATATTGTTCAAAATTTTTAAACCAGAAAGTTTTAGCAATTAATAAATATGTTATGATTTGTGTCTAACTACTGTTTATTCATGAGTGATTGTAATAACATGACTTTGATATTCATGGAAAATTGACAAGGTTAATTTCCATCATTATGTGTTGTAACATTCTTCTTTAGATACATATTTAAAATGATTATAACACTCATCTGCTTTGTTTTTTGTAAGATGTCTGAACAGCAATGCTAACAAATGTATCCATTCATTTTATGTGTGATTAATTAAATTTTAAAGACTGCTATTAAGTCAGAATAGGCTTGTTCAAATCCCAGTGTAAACATCAACATTGTGATGCAGGTACATCCAACCGATGAGTCCCAAATAGGACGAAAACGCGCGTCCTGGATTCCACTTGCCACTCACAATCCAACTTAAATATAATTGCTATTAAGGTTCTTTTATGTAGAACTAGAGTTTCAACATGAATTAATCACAGAAAAAATTTAAAAGTGTATGTATTCATCACCGTCAATCACTAGTAAATTAGTCCTTCATTATTAGCTTAAATCAAATTTCACTAGTGATACTTGTATTGACTTAATGCTTTCAAATGTTGCTAAGTTGATTTAATGCACATACATAAATAGTATGTTAGAAAGAAATTAGTTGTTAACTTACTTTTTAAAGTATTTAAGAAATTAGAGAACATCTTATATGACCTTTTAATGTTAGGGTAGAAACAATCTTATTCAATTTATTTCTATCTATTGATTAAGAGGAAATAAGCAGAAGACTAAATGATATACAGATGGTTTGTTTTGTTCTTTTTGGAACGTCAATTTACGAGTTTAATGAAAAACATTTTCATTGATAAAGATTAGTCTTTTTATGAATATTTCCAATAAATTCATTTGAAAATTTACATCTTAACTAATTATTTATCATAATCCATTGGCTACATAAAAACAAATTGTAACTGGGTGTCTTGTGCTTCCTGGTGATTAATGATTGTCTAATTCAGACACAATTCGTGATATCAGATTAACAAACAAAAATTCACTGAATTGTTTTTACAATTAAGAAACTGAAGAAAACAATGAATCGTTAAATCATTTTCTTCAGACTAATGATTTCATTTATACAAACATTCAATATGTATAATGTTTTTTACACAGAAATTAGTTCATTATTTTATAACATTTGGATTAGTACGTCAGAATATCATAACAATATTGCGTAGTAACTACGACATTTTGTAACAAAGGTGTATACAACTAACAGAATTTATCAATCACATGTGTTTAGAACATATGAAACTGTTGATTCAAAGAATACAAAATCTAATAATTAAATAAAGTACGTAACATAATGAATACTTGCTTCTTTCTTTCTGATGCAATACGACACTTTAAAAAAGGAAACAAATTAACACACAATAAAGCACTTAAATAGTCGTTACGATGAAAATCAGTATAATTTATGATATGACATCAATAAACTAACATTTAACACTATGAAGTTACTTTATAGGTATTTTCGTCCAAAAATAAACGAAAATATTTACAAAACTTGGGCGCCGAGTGTATTTAAGACATATGAATAGAATATATTTGTTAATAATCTCAGCGGATGAAATTAATGAAAAATTCCAACGTTTCGCTCGGCAAACTGGTCCGAGCTTCTTGGTTATTTCCCTGAAGAAGCTCGGACCAGTTTGCCGAGCGAAACGTTGGAATTTTTCATTAATTTCATCCGCTGAGATTATTAACAAATATATACTACCATAAAGTTACCTTTAAAAAAATGAAATTTTTTTTACTAGATATTCGCATATCTACCTGTTTACTAAAGATCAACAGCTGAAGATGATTGATTCTAAGGGAATTTACAGAATTTTTATTAGTTAAGGTATATTGTCATTAAATCAAAAGTACTTCAATATATCAATAAACTACTTATATCAAAAACATTTAGAATAGTAACTTTCATATACTAATGGATTAAATATTGCTTGATTTATAAACATTTCACGAACAACATTTTTCATTCTAAAATGTCAAATTTCAATAATTAAATTAACAATGATAATTTGTGAATGTAAAAGTATTTAGTAATTTTAGTTTTTTTTTTTATTTAAAAAACAGCTGATTTCGTTTAAAAGTGATCGATTTTAATATAACCAATGCAACAAAATATTCAAATAAAACTCTGTAATTTTCAGTATTATGAATGATTAATTCAATTAAATTGTCATTATCGATTAATGGTTAGTGATCTTAGCAACTATAGAACTAATATATAAAATTATTGATACAAATACAATAGTGCTTTGTTAGCCTATCAATACACTTGTCTGTGTAAGATGCGTGAGTTTATTAAATGTCATTCTAAATGCAATTCCATAATCTTCTATGTATTTTACAGTAATTTGTGATTTCTGATGATATTATGTAATTATTAGTACCTTCTCACCTACCCAGTTATAAATAAGCAAATGAATATTGTTTATTGAAACTATGTTAGTTATTGTCAACCAGTTGACATTTTATTATTAAAGAAGATTCTAAATGGCGATAAAACATGAAAATGTCAATTATTTGTAGCTTAAGATAATACCACTTTTCTTATTTTGATCAGTGGCGCCATAGATTTTCTTAGTTATTAAAAATTTGTTTAATAAACTTTAGTTTAGATAGCATAATGTGAAGACTAAATACGTTTTTGTGTGAAATTCCTCGGAGTAACCAAGTTAATAAATTCTACAGTATGTAATGTCTAAACGTTATGAGGATTTTGAATATTTCGGAAATTAGAATCAGGAAGCTAATGTCTACAAACATTCCAATCAATTCTAATATTTTTTAAGTAAAATATAGTTCTTTCGAATTTCTTTTATCATCATAGCTATTTCTATCAGAAATGTTTCATAACACTGGTTCGAACAATAATAGAAAATCCTGATTCCTCAATATAGTAATAACTGTCAACTAATACAAAAACATAATTCCATGTTTCTACCAAATTGTTTCTCCATTCAATAACCTAAACTGGTGGTTAGATGACAATTTGATCAACAGAATTCAATGAAGTATTTAAGATATGCATCTATAACTTATATAACGTGAATAAATGTATCAACTTTACTATTCATAAGTATTAATAGAAGAAAACGATGATTATTTCTGGTTGTTAAGAATGAATCATTTCAATTCATTAAAACTCTAGACTTCACCTGATTATATGTTTATTTGGTCTGTGTAGAAGATGCATTTTGTAGTTATTTCTTGAGTTTATACTTAGTTTATTTTTTGAGAAAATAATTATTTAACATCTAAAAATAAATATTTTAGTCTAATTGAATTGTTTTAAACAAAAATATTCACATAACGATGTAGAATTTTTTCTAAAGTGAATAATTTGTATGATGTACTTTGTTGACGTAAGTCTGAAACTTTAAAGAAACTGCTTTATATCATTATGACTGAGTTCAGAATTGATATTGTTTTTGACTGATGAACATAATACAATGAAAATAAAATGGATTTTATTATGGAGACGGTGCTGTTAGAAGTATATGGTAGATTATCATTTCTTGGTTAAGTATACCAGAGAAGGATTCTTCTTCTTGAGATACCTGTGAAAGAAACTTGAATAGAGTTGGTCATGTTGACTTCAAAGAGTGCCTTCAGTGCCTAAGTGATGACTGCTTGTGGCTCGTTACACATGACCTTCTAACAAGTGACTTGACGAGGTAGGCTCAGTGTCTAGAAAGACCTTACAGCCGCAGACAGAAATTCGTAAGATGTAGTGCGGTGTACATTTTTTTAAATCTACCCTTTCTTTATGGAAATGCAGCATCTCTGCCACGCTGTATAAAGTAAACCCTTTCCTGTCATTGCATCATTACACAATCGGCAGTACAACTCTGCCTTTAAACCTTAGGTTTGGTGTTTTTAGTCTTACCACTTCTCAATCAATCATCCTGGTATGACAGAATCTAAAGGAATGGTTGTTTCAGCTAGTTTGCTTCAATTTCCTCATCATGATAAGTAAACCTGGCTACCACTTCAAGGAAATAACAACAGTTGAGAATGCAAGAACAAAATCAGGGTATCGTAAACAAACGAATTCATTAAACATGTGTTAAACAATGAAAATTGAACACATTTGTAATTTGTTTTGAAATGTATCATTTCTGTAAATTTGTAAATTATTTCATATTCATTCTATTGATAAAGTAGCTAAAGTATTTTTTTAAGAGGTTTATTATGACGAAACTATTTCAACTATCTTAATCTAATGATGTTTTACAGTATGCCATTTTATTATGATACTTACTACGTGATTGAGGATTAAACAAATACACCTGTTAAAGGATTCCTATGGTGTGCTTTACACGTCTGTAAGAGTGTGTAAAGGAAAGGGGGGCGGCAATGGGTATAAAATAGAAGGACATTTGATTTTATCTAGTTAATTTCATATTCTTGAATAGAATCAGAAATGTTTTGCAAACAGTTAAAAGCACTAGTGATAAGTTCCATTAAATAGGAATGTCGTTTCATTGTCTTAGTTACAGGAGTAGTTTTAATAAATAAAAATTCATTTTGAGGAATATTAAGTGATTTTTATCAAATTCTTTTTAAATAAATAAACCAAACTAGTTAATACAGAAAGAGTCGAAATAAATTCTTTAATTATGACTTGAAATAATATTGATAGAGATATATTTATTAAACTTGATTCGGTAAAAATTGTACAGTAGCTGTGAATGGAATTCAGATCGTATGTTTTATACTATTTGGAACTCATCAACTGAATGTACTTGAATTGTAATGTAGATATTTGCATAATACTTGAATGCAATACCTTACGCTTCAAATACTAATATGTATTCAAGTAAATCGCTACGTTCAAACAGGTATTACACTTGATCAGTAGTTGTCAGTTTAATTTAAAGGTTTGTATTTCTCCGTGACTAATATTAAGGTCTACAAATAATAAGTTCGCACTGTGATATGTGCATTTCGACTGAATTACATCAACACTGTTATTTTATTGCAAGCTTTTGTAGAAAAAAATAGTGTGACGAGCTATGGAGTACAAAATAAGCATACAGCAAAAGAAACCGATCGATATCAGCCCTTAACATCAACGTTAGGAAAATGCATTTCGTTGCGTTTAAATGTCATAATATCAGGAAAGCGCGTCACGTTATACCAGCGCATTCCTAAATATTTTGTTGTTATGATGTCTTTCAATTTCGCCTTTTTATATGAAAAAAATTAAGGAATATATAAGTAAACGTATTCCAGAATTTTTGAAAATTTATCGACTGACGCTTTAATACTCAGAATAGTACCAATTAAGCATACGTTTTAGATCAAAGTCTAATTTTGAAACGGAAATTTCTTCAGTTATTGAAGATTTTCTTCAATTAAATATATTTTTCTTTATTGTGTTAACTATTGTTTCTCATTTAGAAAGAGATAGTAACAGTATTCTTAATCATAATAAAAGTGTTATGCATGACACTACGTGAAGTTACTATTTATTGAAAGTTCGAAGATCTTAATGTATTCGTGGATGTCCGGCGATCTCCATCAGTAAGTGCGATAAAGTTAACATGAATGAATAAACTTTATATTAGAATAATAGATTGATCCACTAATGCATTATTAAATAATGCAACTCTCTATACTTCGGCACATTCTTATTACTGTAAAGCTAATTTTAATGATCACTATGGTGAGATTACTATTACTATTGTTAGAAAAGTAATTGGTTGTATTTTAATTCTACAGTTTCTGTCCTTAAGTTTACCTGTAAGTTTGTTTAGGACTAGGGTGAACAATAACATCAATTTCTTACTAATCACATCAATATGCTACAAATCACGATTCGGATATTTAGATAAAACATTTAAGTATATTTATTTTTATTTATTAAAAATGAATATTACTCTGATAAATTTTCATTTTTGTTTATTCAGATTACATCTATTCTATAGCTCCACAGGCCTCAATACTAATATTTGTATAATGAAGCAGTGACGATTCTAATGATCCAACCAATTCAACTATTATTTAAAGTAAAAAATAACTTTCGATGACAAAAACAACATCAGTTAAGGAGTGTAACTTGCTTATACTATACCTGCTCATTAATACATACAAAAAATAATAGACATTTATAACAATACTGTTTCATAAACGTTAAAATATATAAATCTACCCTAACAAATACTGCCTAGAAATGAGAATTTAATTATGATATCAGGTAGTTAATGTGACATTATTCACTTTACAATATGAATATTACAACGTATGTAAATGTATGTGATAACTGTTGAATGAAATCAGCTTACGAATGCTAAATATAAACATCAAATGCAATTATAACTACATTGTACTACATTAATTTCGTAACAAATTTAACATACATTTTTAAATAAACTTGTTTCTTTAAGTTCAATTATTGAGAATAATCAAAGTGTTTTTGTTGTTGAAATCAATAAAATCGTAACTACGTTTTCCTTTTTCTATCAACTGTATATTGTTGTATTTATTAGTAGTAAAAAGGTTACTAAAAGAGATAATGTTCATCTTTCTGTAATTCAAGTAACTTAGATTATTAGTAGAAATAACTTTAAATTTCCTAAACTAAATTATAATTTTTGTTAATTCAATGGTATAGTATGCTAAGAAGTTAGTTGTTTGTATGTACTACTTTTAATTGCATTTATATATTCATTTATCCTCTTTAAACATTGTTTAGATAAGCTCTAAATAGGCTTTATACATGTAGACATTAGACTATGAATGATTACTAAGTTACGAAACGATAGTCGAAAAATTATAAACTATACTTTCATATAACATCTCCATAACATTTTGACAAAAAAAGAAAAACAAAGTCATCATTTTTGAAAACTAAGTCTAAAATAAAACATCAACAAACGATAAACAAACAATCGAATGATATGATATTATATCATGGTAATGAAATATTCTTAATTAAAAATAATCAATAAGTTTTCATGATTACCATAACAATATAATGCAGAGTATAAATGATGCTACTGAAGTTCTGGTAATATCAAAAGATTTAAATAAATGTTATTTGTAATAATGTCATTTATATAATTAAAACATTAAAATACACTTACATTGAACATTCATATGCAGTAATATTAGTTATAGTGCATTTTACACAATGGATAAATCCAATAGTATGAAATACAACTATCTTTTTTTTTGTTTTTAGCATATAATGATTGTATGTGAATATTACAAATAGATATTTTATAGTGTAGAATGATAACTAAAGATTTTACTTTCCCAAATTTTGTATTCTTAACTTGTGTCAATTATAGTTAAAAGTCACTTTAACTGTATTATGAATAATCAATGAAAGTAGTAATTTTCTAATAAAACTAAATACATTATACACTATGTTCCATTTGTTTTAATTCACATGAGGAAAGATACACTTGATTAAATAGTGTAATAATTTCATTTAATCTGTGATTAGTAGCCATTGGTTATTAGTTCCAATCAACACAATAATTTGTGCTATAATCATGATTTACATTTGTTGTTATGATGCACCTTAATAAACATTTAACATATCCCATTTAAAGATCTAATAGTACAAAATGTGAACTATAGAATAAAATTAATAGTTTTTTTTCTATATTCATTATATTCTAACAAGTATTTCTGATTAGAAGAATTATTAGTTGCTTACAATATTCTGAACTGAACTTCATTCTTTTCCCGATACAAATACATATATATTAACTAGACTAAAATCTTATGACCTTCATGTTAACCAATCACATTTTAAATGTGTGTCATTGAACAAATCTTCTAAGAGATTTTCTTTTTTCAATCTATTTCTAAGTATAATCCTGTAATAATGAAAATAATCTAAAGTGATAAATAAATACTTTATTATCTAATTCTAATCTTAAAACTACCAGTCATATATCACAATAATTATACCAATAAAATCAATAATAAATACGAATTAAATATCATTTATTAAGAAAAGATAATCTAGTGATTATCATTACCCATTTATAACTTTTTACAGAATAAGATATTCTTTAGTATTTTAACTGAACCTAATTTATCCCACTTATCTTGTGGCACCAAGAATCGATCATAAATAAAAATGATAAACAATACACATTGTCCATCTTGAATAGGTTATGAGTGAATGTAGTACAAAATTGGGACAATGTTTTGCTTAGACATTTTTATACAACACTATAACAATATCATCAATATTGTCTTATTTTTAATGAACTTTTAGATATTGCTAATACAAATTTTCTAGATAAATATTAGTTTGTATTATGATATAATCATGTTTAAATAGGATATACATTAGAATGATTTCAATGTGAAAACTTTATTTACATTTTTATAAATATTCTAGAAAGTTGATAAGTACACTTATAATAATAATAAGAAAATACATGAAATTGAAAGTACTTGTAAATAACTTATAATTGTATAAATAGAAAATGAAACTAACAAAAGAAAACATAAATTTATAGATTCAATTCATTTGCATAGATCAATAAATTGTAAAACTGTAATCAGATCACCTATTGAAGAAAAAGGATATCAATATCTGCAACAAGTTAAAGTTAAGTATTTCTCAAAAGTGGAAGTATAAATGATGAGTTTATGCAAACAAAATGTCACCTGAATTCAATAAGATAAAAAAACTTAAAATTTTTTTTCTTAATTAGAATGCATTTGAAATTTCCCTTCAATTTGTTGTAAACTGAAATTGTTCACTTTCCATTGCCATTTGTGCATCTTCAGTGGATTGCCTCGATTTAGTAATAATTCACAATTATTATTTGAGTTAGATTATGGCTGCGAAATTGTTTGGACTCAGTTGCCAAGTGATGGACGCAATGGCATTTAGCACGTAACGTAATGAATTCGAGTCTCGATGTGTATATCAACACTGGGATACAGATAAACCCGGTTGACGAGTTCCAAGTAGAGTAAAATGCACGTCCTGGATTCCTACTGCTAGTCACAATTCAACTCAAATTTTTTCTCAATGCTTTTACCGTTAATTTTGATTAGGTGAAAAATATTTAAACAGTTGTTATATGATAAAAATTATTCATTTTAAACTATAGCAATTACCCAATCAAAGAAGTAACCTTAAAAGGTTTTGATGTACAAATGGATTGTTTGGATTAGTACACATGAACAAGTTTACTAAAGTCATAGTTTTTGAACTGCTGAAAATGCAACAATATCTTCTGAAAATTACAGCTTTTAGTTTATGTCTTAATGATCAAATGAATTAATGCTTATAAAATTATTATCAGGTATTATAAGGTCTACTAGATACTCGTCAAAAGGTCAAGTACCTGAATATCGTGGGTTGAAACTCTAGCAAGGAGTCCAATGTTAAAGCTAAGCATTTTCCCAGTGCTTCCTGATTTTAATAGTTGTATAAATAAGTCTTATTCATAATGTAAAACTTTAAATAAATTTGCATTGGTTATTAACCCATTTTAAAGTACCTTGCAAACAGTGATTGTTTTCGTATAAAATTAAAAATCTGTCCTAAATAATCATTACCACAAAATTCAGAAATTCAGTTGTAATAGGAAGTATAGTGTAGTATGAAAACCAAAACTTTTCGGGAATAAGTGAATATGAATAGAAAACAAGAATTCACCTTGATAAATCTATATGTTTTCCATAAAATATGTTTATTATAATCAATTGATAAAATGTTTGCAAATACCATCTCTAAGTTATCCATGTTTATCTGATTTGATAAAAAAATTTTATCGTAGATTTCGTAGTGCATTTGCATTCATTATTAAGTTTTTCACGTTCAAGGAAGTTAAACACATCATTTCACAATAGTTTTTCAGAAATACGAAACTTTAATTCTAGTAGATAACTAATTTAAATTTTAACCTACTTATAAAAATGAGTAGTCTGGAATGATTCAGACAAATTAGTACCACTGATTGATTGGATTAAGGTAATTTAAAATCCATTTATATCTGTGGTCACTCTTAAATTAAGCCTATTGCTAATGTAACAGGGTATAGCTGCCTCTGATGATCGAATCATACTTTATGTATTAAATTCTCTTTTTCTGAAAAGCTACCAAATAAATGGATTAAAACACTATGTAAACCAACATATATGTATTAATGACATGAAAGAAACAGCTAAAATAAAATATCGACTATCGGATTATAAAATTTAAAAATTGTATCATTCAATCAGCTGAATAGAAGTTTCACCTATTATTATTTACTTATAAAATATTCATTTGAATGAAGGCGAAATTTCAGGAAACTGGGTTTAAGTCAAGTTAAGGGCAAATTTAATGTCTTTGCGACCTAGAAAGTATATACTTAATAATGAATTTTCACTACAGCTTCAGTGATACCAACTGGCCTGTTCCTCAACTACTAAATATTCTTAGTCTTCCGAGTAGTCCAAACTGATATTCATCAAACGTAGCCAAAAATTAATAACCGTACCCTTAGAAACGTTCTAGTTCTCACTGTTAGTAATTATTGTAACAAATTAATTAATTCTTTAGTTTGTTCAATTTAACTGTATTGAACTGGAATTGGTTTTTAACACGAAATAATGAATGTTAGTTTATGAAACTCGAAGTCGTTTAGTTAGATTATGAACAAAGCTACGGACAAAATAAGTTCTTCAGTTTAAAAAATTATCTAAAAATGATGTTAAATCAAGTTCAAAATCTCCTGTTTATTTATTTTTATAACATCACATATTGTCATGTAAAACTGTAAGGGTAATCGTTAAATAATCACTTCATAAGACTATCCAAATTGTCATACCATAGCAACAAAACTTAATTAGTAAAATCTAAGAGATTTCACTTGATATTTATTTCTATGAATATAACAATTTAAGTAAATGATAAATTTATTCATTATTGCCATAGGCAAATTCTCAATTAAATAACATTCATTAGTATTTTGTATTTACAAATGCCTCAAAGTATTCACTAAATCAACTGAAATGTTGACCTGATTACAATCATTTAGCATTGTAATCATTAAACAAAAAAACAAGAAAAAATTGGCTACTTATTTGAATAGAAAACTATTTTCAAACTTAATAATCATTTACTTAATGGGTAAATTGATAAATTTCTATATTTTATAAAATAAACGAATAAAAAATAAAATTGACGAAATAAAATTGATTGATAATGAAGAACAATTCAATGTTTACAATGAGAAAAAACACTTTAATTCATTGAACTTTTAAAAAGAAACAACTACGATAGATAAAATTGATGTTATTAACTCATTTAAAAGTTAATGAAGTATTCAATCATCAAGTAGTGATATCATCATCTATTCTATTTATGGGAATTCATGAAATTCCTAGCAAATAACTAGTATCTTTAATAGTTTCATCAATTTAATCAAAATAAGGTGAATACAGTACTTCATAAAATATTCGTTAATTGTAAATCTAATTCAATAGAAAATATTATTGATTTCCTTCTGAAGTCTACACTGAACATTACAAAAATAAGGAACATATTGCAAATGTGCATATGATACTATAAAGATTTAGATCACTTGCCGTTGTGACATCAATTCAGTAACTTAATGGTTCTATAGATTCTGCTACAATAAAATTGTCTAATTATTTAATTTCTTGATAAAGTTTCATTTTTTCTAAATTTTAAGTACCTTCTATAATTAACAAGCAAATAGATAAATTTATGTAAATTGAAGCAATAAGAATGAACTGTAAATGAGTATACTACTTATAGGCGATGAACAAAAGCGACAAAGCTCTTCAATAATCTTAGTGGTTAAAATTATAGTTTGAATTCTTCGAAAATCTAGATCGTGTATAGGGAAACAATCTTATTTGCAGCAGTAATGAAGTCAAAGAAGACCATTCTAAAAATGTCTCTATATCTTTCGCATGATATGCACCTATATAACTAATCTCAGAGACTTCGATGTATTAACATTCAAAACTACGACTAGCCTTAAATTTAAATGTATACTATCATCGTTGGACATAAATATTATCTAGTTACTATTGCCATTCTACTTTTTCACTTCACAGCACTCGATTTCCTTACTACATTGGTAATACTTTCTTTGTAGTTAAAAAGTTTGACTCTGTATTGTAAGGATTTTCTAAACTTCTGGTCATTACACAACGACTCACATATTAGACTACACGATTTAGTAAATGATTATGATCGGGCAGTTTGCCTAACTAGGATATATCAAAATCTGCTGTAATTGATGACATTCACCGCCAACTAGTTTACTAGCTTGATTTTTATTAACATCTATAGATGGTTTATGCGTCATATCCTCAGCACAACTTATTAAGCGGATCTTCACTATTTGGTTGTTAGCTAGTAGATTAGACTAAATTTATAGTCATGAAAGTGATATTTTTTGTGTCAAAAACAGAAGTCGTCTAGTCAAGTGAAATACTACAATTTAGTTAAACCACATAAAAGTGTAAAATAATAATAAACGGATCAAGATTTATAAATCTCTACGCTGCCTTCATACGATATTAAGTAGATATCAGGTAGAATAAAATTCAATATAGATTAATTAAAAAAATTGAACATTAAATGAAAATGCAGTTTTGCGCTGTATACTGACTTTTTTATTCGCATTTCGTATCATCGATGCATACGCTTGAAATCAACACGAACCTGATTTGATTCACTCAGCACTGCTTTATTCAGTGTACGAATGTAATCTGTAACCAAAATTTTATATAGTTATTACTACTATGTCACTGAAGAAATACAAGTAAGGTTCTTGAATTATGTAAAGATAATAACCCTTCTGGGAAAAGTGACATTGTTAACTTGATAATACCATGAATTTCGTAAAACAAATTGGTATGTCTCTCGTTACAATCTGATTTCACCAGTGTCTATAACTCATGTCGTCGGATTATTCACACTTAAGCCTATAAGGAATGAGATGAAGATGAGTTAGTTTCCAAAACTACTATGTTAGTTTTCTCGTTACTGTATTTTACTTTAATATCCTCGTTCAAATCTAAATTCTCTAGTTAGAAGATCAACTACTAATAAACATTATTAATTAAACATGGATTACTTTTGATTTAATTAGGCATAACCTTTTAGAATCCATTACACAATCCATCCAAGGTATCGTGACTACTGACGTCAATCATCTACAAATAATCTAGTCATTTGCTTCCATGTGAGTCGAGGCAGTTTTTACTCAATGTTTTTATTTTTGTTTGTCTCAGATTGATGTCAGCTGGGTACCACTAAAAACCAAGGAGCATTGAACAGTTATTTCCTATCAGCACAGGACTCCTCAGCAGTCCCCACTCCGAAATTTCTAAAAGTATCGAATACAGTACCTTTAGATCTTGCGTCAAGCATTCAATTATTAGCATCATCAGACCGGCGTTGAATAGTTGAATCCCAACTTTGATCAATTTGTGATACAACTCTACGAATATTGATCGTCATCAGTTATGATATTCTCATTCTCCATAAATTCAAACTCCACCGTCGATTTTTATTTCGGTAACAATATAAAAATTGATTCCCATTCTGAATAGTTTAAATATGTGAACATTAGAAGACATCGAGTTTGAATAAACTATGTATACATAAATATTTAATTTACTTAAAAAATACTGCATTAGACAAGACTGAACTTAAGAAAAAACAACAACAGATTAAAAATTGAAACAATCAAATTATTCAAGTAACATTGAACAGTTTTTGAAAAAAACTTTTGAAAAAAAAAGAAGAATTCGTTCCCTTTAATTACAAATTAACTTGTCAACTAGTTTAAGATACAAAAACGGTTTCTTTTTTCTTTCCAAGTGACCCTTAGTTTTGTTATAAAATAAAGTTTTATGACTGTCATTATAAATATAAACTTAAAGAAAATAGTTGCAAGGTTTTATCTAAACATTTTACTATTAAAAGAAGTCATTATTTCAAAGAGAACAAATAGCTCAAAGCATAATTTTTTCAAAGGATAGAGACAACCTCATTACCACTTTATTTCTTAATATCAATAAAAAGAAAAGTTTTTTTTTGTTTTTGATGTTTACGTAGGCAAAGACGAATTAGTATGTTGATAAATATTACTGATAAGATAAATTTATCTGCTTTCATTATGTAAACTGATAGGATTCCTAATAATAATATAATTTTAAATGATTTAATCACTCGAACTGAAGAGGATTTATAGAGATCTAAGATATTTTCTATTACATAGTTACTAAATTTTGATTTTAACTTTAAAACTTATTTATTCGATGGAAGGTATCGCTTTCAATTATAAAAAAAAAAAGAAAAGAAAATACTAGAACTAAACGAAATGAGATATTTCATGCGATGTCTTTTTAAGTCACCTTTCTGTTTTCTATGTAATTCAAGGATAGTAAATGTTAAATATTTTATATTTTACAATAACTAGGAAAACCTAAAGAACAATGTGTATATCTTGTCAAATTTATATTTGGCACAAATATCTTTTTAACATGACTGAAAAACGGATACCAGTGAGAGATTCCATAAACCACTTGGAGGAATATAAACCTTGTTTAAGTAACCAGAATACGGATTATGAAGAAAAGTTGACGTCTGCATTACTAAGCATGTACCAAAATAGTTTAGATCAAACGATCTATTCATTTTTAGTAATGCAATTACACGTCATCTTATTGACACTGAATATGAGGATGATATCTCAAAATCCTTTAAAATAATCAACACTTAAAGAATATCAAGTTTATTGCAGTTCGCCGAAGCTGTTGCAATTAAATGATTGAAGCCAAACTTATTCATACAAAAAGACAGTGGCTAGTTCAGCGTTGAAGTGGAAACTTTAGTCAAAAATATTTAATTGAACACCACGTTAATTCATGTTTTTAGTTAGTTACTACCCTTTTTTCTACTAACCTATCCATTTTACAATTAATCTTCTTCATTCTCCCACCAATTTTATAAGCGTTATATAATGTTATTTTATAAATCTACCCACACCAGAGTTATGAACACACAACTTTTGGCCTAAGTCTTTGTTAACTAAAAGCTTGTCTCCATATGGCTTCAAAAGTTTCACCCAGAACTATCATATTAGTTAATGTATAAATGTGCAATTGCTAAGGATCATTCTCTTCCCTATGATTATTCATTATCAATATTATATAAAGTATGTACAATAGTTTCAAATAATGTTTATTTCTATTGTTACTAAGTTGTAAGGCAGATGAAGAGAAGCCACGAAACAAATAGATTCATCTTATTTCGCTACATTTGTTGCTGTTCCATTACTCCTTCCTTCATAAATTGGAAACTTGTATGAGATTATGAAAAGAACTGCTTCTTAGCTGTCTACTTGTGAAGGCAATTTCCAACGTTGATCATATTCTATAGTTGTTATTTATATGAACTTTGTAGTAGGATACACAAAGTGCAGAATGTGAACTAGATAATGAACGCATTAATTGTGTAGATACTTAGACCAAAATTGTACTTCTTATCGAATTATGGACTTATTAATCAATACAGTAACATCAACATACCAGATAAGTACATGATACCAGATTCTAACAATATCTTACTTTTTGTGCATATGTATCTAGACACATTTATCCATCTCCGTTGCATTAAGATGCTATTGTAAGTTGTCTCTTTCTACTGAAAGTAGTTAATTATCATTTCTTAATTTAAACTAGTTAATAAACAATAAATGATCAGCATATAAAACCAAAGTATCTACCATAGACCGTAATCCTTTATTTGATTATCTAGTACATGTTCTTTAATCCTATCAGACATAATGAACGTTAAAGTGACAATCTGATACAAATACATTGTACTTTCGAAAAGATGCATCCCATCACGTGACATGATTATCTACGTTTCTAATATTCAATCAATAAACAGTTGTCAATATACGTGCCTTAGTTAAACTACTTCTAAAACAGACAATTCTAGATCCAATTTAACTAAAAATCAAATAGCAATTACTAACAAAGCAACATTCTGTTTTTCGATAATAATGCAATACTATAAAAATTCACAGCAAAATATATACTTTCGTACATTATAGTATCTATCATAGACTGTAATTTTATGATGGGATTTTCCTCAAATCATTGATCTCCTGCTATAATAAATAATATATCTAACCAATAGTAAAGTTGAATTCAATATAATTGGTTAGATAATACTAAATTTAGATAGATATTCATTATTATCATTATTATCGACTTGTATAACTACGTATATACATCTGAATATAGTTGCTAAGAGTGCAATGATTGCAATGTAGATAAAAATAAATAATAATGAAATATTGAGTTATTTTTCTAGTGTAACAATTCAATTCAACATAAATAATGAATAAATTTATTAACTTCATTTTGTTACATTTAACAAGTTAACTGTGCAATCAAATTTATTTGTTTCATATATTGAAGTAATCTAATTATGTAATCATATAATGATAGTTAAGATAGATATTTTTGCTTAGTTTACAAAGATGATAAAACTGAAAAAAAAATATTCCAGAAAATGTTTTTTTTTTACATAGAAAAATATAATGTATTCAGTAAATGTGTACAAACAAGTTACTTACTTATTGTAAAGTAAATTATATTGGTTGCAGAAAGTGAGCTCTCTCAAAAGATATAACTGTACACTATTCTATTCAGTTATTTAAAAGATAATGAAAATCGATAATAGCTGTGTTCTGAAACATTATATAACTTTTATTCACCTTGCTCTAACGAAAGCATTGCTTTTTTACACGATTCATGAAGTCAAACAGATTGACTCAAATAAGAGACAAATCAAAACTTTATGTATTGTGATGGTTTTAGCCATCTGTAACTTCGACCTAGAACTTTACACACCAATGAAACATGTTCAAATGCACATCTTACCGTAACCTAAACCCCTTTTTTTATTTTCGAAATCATTACTTAAGTCTATCTGAACATTCCAAACAGGCAATAATTAGTAATTAGGGCATCACTTATTTATTCATTAAGTGAATAATTGATTTGCAAAATTATAGCTCCATTTTACTAAGTTATCAACAATTACTTGGATTATTACGTAATCAACCCTTTAATTTTTAGCACTTTTAAGACTATTGCACAATTCAATCGATACTTAAAATTCTATGATTCTAATCTCATTTATCATGTTAACCTGGTTTTTGTTTTAGATTAATAAAAGTGAAATTTTACCAAATATTCCATCGTAAAGTTAATATAAATGTATTGGCTAAATGAAAATTTTCTTCATTTAATATTCTGTATTCTTCGATTATTTCGTTACATTCAGAAATTATCGATATTGCGCTTTCATACAAGGAAAAGAAGAAATTTAGTGAAAATTTGGTTGTAAACATTCTATGCAGCAAGTTTAGTGATCCATATTACTCTGATGTATTCCTACGTTCATATAAGTCAATAACCCTCTCGTGTTTTATAGAGCTAGGATGTTTTGTGTAGACTGGTATTAAGTTTAGTTGATTAAAGTTATCACAAACTGATTTGGGTAGGGTACTACCGGGAACCAGGGAGAACTGGACAGTTGTTTTGTCCTGAAGTAGAACTCATCATAAGTGCATATAGTAGATTCTTCTTCCAGGGAATTCAGGTTATTGAGTGCGTAACCCTCTGCACCACTAAACCTCCATCTAATGATAGGATTCCCACTTCCAATAATTTGGGACATATAGCGCAAAGATTGTTCATTGTCATTGGTGATAACTGTCTCACTGCTGACAAGTCTGAATTTTGTTAGTCATGACTTCCCACTAAAGCTTCAGGAACAGACTGAAGTTAGTCATATTTTACTCAAATTAAACATATAAATAACGGTGAATACAGTTTTTCTAAACAAAAATATATCTGAAGTTTCACACTCCATATCTTTATTTTTCATTCATTTAGAAATTACAGTTGCAAACAACTAATACAGCGAAATATTTGCATGAATTGAAATAAGTACTTCTGTAAAAAAAATTTTCTTTTCGATAATTTCATTTTCAACAGTTGTACATTCATCATTTACGTGAAATAATGAACAAGATAAACAAATTTCTGTATGTCAGTGTATATGCACTAAAAGGTGGAAATCATAGAGTGGATAAAAGAGATAAACCTGAATACTGAATGAATCAACAGACGATGTGAAAAGTGTATGGGTGACTAAAGTTAAAAGACCTAACTATAAAATAAGCGATTCTGTCGTGATTATGCAGAGGGCGTAAATGGAGTTCACTAAAAATAAGGATTCAAAGTCAGCTATTTAATAGTAATGAATAAATGCTTGTAGAAATTGTAGAGATAAGATAACAGATGAAAGGGAAGTATACTGCAAATGTAAAATACTACATAAACTAATTATAGAGCAAACCAGGGACATGACAATTAACAAGATCTTACACACTATTCTGTTGACGTAAAACTAGCTTTATATTGCCAATTGCCAAGGCTTCTAAAATGGGAAAGACGTGTATACAAACGCTTTTTGACTTTTGAGATTTAATCATGTACATAATAACATTAAACGATACACAAACTGACTACGGTAGTTTCTTTCCTTCTACGTGTTTATATGCAGTACTGTTTATTTTTACATTTTTCAATGAAATGTTTCGCGCTAAGTTAAACATTTCAAAACACCAAACAGTATCAATCACTTCAATTTGAACTTCGAATCTCTTAAAGTATAATGGATAGTGAACAGAAGACCAAATCAAAATGTGAGAGACCAATGTTTTCTTAACACTTAGAATGATCGTAAAACGTTTATTTATTCATATAACTGATAAAACAAAAACTTGATAAAACTACTTTTCCATCATATCAGCAACTAGTTGATGTGTCAAAGGGTGAATTGTTATTTTTTGTACATTCCATTAGGGTCCATGAGTCAATCCCTTTCTCTATACGAAGATGAAAGTCTTTACCAACTAATAAAACACTAATAAAATATTAAGCCTTTAAACCTAGATTAATTTGATTCATCACAATTGTACAATTTAAGTGAAAAATATGATAACCGAGTATAAAAGTAATAACTATTAACATTCTCTAGTTATATGAACTTAGATATGTTTACTATAGATTCCTGTAAAATGTGTAGTACAGTATATCAGTAAACCTAAAAGACAAGTTTCCAATAACCACGAAACTGCTTCTGACTCATGAATATAAATTACTTATAATTCAACAACTTGATCATACAAAGTGGTTATTACATTAGTACAATAAGAATGTAATATTATGGTCAAAATACTATAAGATCTTTAATGAACATCTGCAATTTGCATAGTATCTTGTCATGTTCTATTACAAAAATCCCTTTATTATTTTCAAAAATTGTCGGTAGAGTTGTAAAAACTAAATAAATCATATAGATAGATACAGAAAACATTTATCATCTAGTAAAATGATTAATAATGTGTGTTAAATTGTATGCAATACATTGAGATTTCTAGTCTTTTTAGTTTTTTCGTACTTTAAAAGTCTAACCATGCAAAGTAAAGACAGATACAATGCTAAAATCATAATGTGATATAATATTTTGTGCAAAGCTAAACTTAAGGATAAAATATGACAATTAAGAACTTATCATTCTAATTGAATTGAGATGGTGTTGTTGAGATAGGCATTAAGTTCAAGTGTTTGTACTCCATAGGAATTGATGTTGGTTTGGTGCCAGTAGAAACCAGGGAGCAATAGATAGCTGTTCTGTCCTAGTTTGCCACTAATAGGCGGTTCTTACCCTTGATTCCCCTGGGAAAATCAAAGCCAGAGTCTTTGGGTTGGTGAATGCTTAACCTTCTGCCCCACTAGACAAGCATCCAATTGTAGAACTCCTACTCCCGTCAGTTTGTGGTATAGAGCGATGAGTATCAATTGTTATTGGTGATAACTATCTCACCCCACCAACCATGGCTTACCATTTTGTTGATTTGCAATGATAATTTCAATATTACTTGCGAACTATATCTATAAAGCACACAATTCCACATGCGATTTCAAAATGACTATTAATCTGACATATAAGGGAAGCGTAAGAACCTAGCGTATTTTGTTATCAGGAATTAAATAATAGACATTTTAATATTTAATTTAAACTAAACTTGACTACCCATAGGGCACAATAATGAGTCTGATATAACGCTGTTATTTCCTTTATCTGAAATAAAGCAATTTGATTTTAAAAAGAATACGCTGTTACTAAGTTATAAGTATTTAAACGACAGATTATCAACGTCTTATAGTTGACAATTAAAACAACTTATTTCTCGTACTGTTACCAGGCACTGGTTGAAATTCGTCTCATAGCTAATCAACTCATTGTGCATATTCACCTCATAATCTTAATTCATGAGCTTATACATATATCAGTTACAAATTGACAACCACAAAGTTCTGTTGAAACATCTTGTTTTGAACTTAGCTTGCAGTAATAACTAGGGATTAAAACCATGATGTCATTGATTTAGAATTCACCAGACAGTATCTTTAATCATCCAATCAAATCGATTATTACCCCTCCCCCCTTCACTCATCCACTAACATGACTAAACTTCAGTAAAACTTCCAGGAATTGTCTAGAAGTAAATGATCAGTGCGAAAATGAATAGGCTTTATTGGATAAGCTTGTATAGTTCAATTTATAAGAGGTTATCATCATCATTAACTAGCATCAATTGTAAAGAGAACCAGTGTTAAACAAAAAAATCATCCAGTAGATGTTTTTATTTTTTAACTCTGAATGAAAATTATATAACATTTGCTGTCACTATGAAAATCTTAAACTGATAATTAGGTAGTGATTTTATTCAATAACATTTCACTCAGTCTGTTAATGATATTGTTAATTATCATTCAGTAGTTACAATCAGAAAATAAATTTGTAAACATTTTATTGAATATCAGTAGTTTTTGATGTCAAGCATATTACCAGATATTTTTAATATGATTAGAATTTGTTCAATGTAAAGTTTAAATACTCCTAATTTAATACATTTAAGTTGTTAACTAGCTTACTGAACATCCGATACTACGTTTATTATAAAGTGAACAGGCAGGTCAGATTAATTTGCCCACATTAAACTCTAACAAAATTGACTAATTCTATTTAGTGGTAAATGTGATGCTTATCATGAACTCAAGTAATGCATCACAACTTATGCTATAAACATACAATGCTTGTTCGAAACTTTTCATCTACTGATGAATGCAATTTTAATATAAATTAATTGGTTGTATTGAGTTTTGTTTTGAAAGGAGAAATTATTACTTTGGCTATTATTTTAAATTACATCATGCTCACTATCAATCAGCTGTACATTTCAAAGAAGCCAACACTAAGAATTCATGAAAAACAAATCATGAATGACATTTAATAGAGATTGTTTTCGTTTACTCAGTCTTTGTCACGATTCATCCTATTCAGCATGTATTAGCAGTTTTTACAGCTTACATGCTTTTCAGATCACATAATTTGTTTCGAATTCAAAGAGAGGTCACATAATAATATAGCTAATAGAAAATTGTCATACTGTATTCAGTTATTCTTAGACTGCCATAGGTCAACAACGTTCAAAATATTTATTTTTTATTCAAGTTACTTTTCGTTTCTTCGGATTTTTTCAGCGACTAATTTTGTGCACTATAATCAACTATAGCATTACCGTCTATTTATGTTCATCTATAATTGAACTCGAAAGAACTCCTATGTAGATATTAAATGGTATAACTCTTGAAGTTACAAGTAATTATAAATAAATGGTAATCAAAATAAAATGTTTCTTGATACATCAAAAGTGTGCTACTTAATCACCAATAGCATAAAATTGGTGTTTAAAAATATAAACAGTTAGGTGTCAGCTTATTAATATGACTGATAAACGCTCATAGTGAAACCCGAAAGTTATGTAAACTGTTGAGTCCTTATGACAAAACAGCTGACTATTAGTTTTCAGTGATTGTCGAACCAAATTCAATTCGTGATACAAAACTTCAAAATTAACAAAATCAGTTTTATTCAATAATGTGAGTGGCAAAAAGGAACGTTAACTTATACATTATCCTGTATATTAATGACTCGCTTTAGTTAAGTATTTTCCTGTCTTTTAACCTAACATCGTATATCAGTAAGAAATCCTTCTTAAACGATAATAGATTAATTAGTTGAATTATGTACTGTCATTATATTAATCTAATTTCTATACAGAAATGTATTTCAATTGAGATGGTTATTTTTGTGGATAATGACATTTTTACTTGATTGGATATATCACAGACTGATGTTGGTAGTGGTGCAAAGGGTTATGCGCACACCGTCAACCTGAACCCCTTGGTGCGAAATCTGGAGTACTCACTACTAAGGAGTTCCACACTAGAGCAAAACAACTGTCTAGTACTCCTTGGTTTTCATTGGTACCCTACCAACATCATTCTGTGACATATCCCATCTAAAGGAAATGTATTTAACAAGAATATAACATAAAGACATATTCAACAGAGATGTAAAATTTCATACATAAATTAATGAACAATTAATGTGTGAAACACTCACTTAAAACAATTTTTCACTGTTTAGTCTTATATGAATAAATTTATATTTATAATAAATAATAAACTCAACTAACACCTACACTTTTTATTCTATTTTTTAAAAAAGAAAAGAAAAAGTAAACATACATTCAAATAGTTTATTTTTGAATTGAATAGATAACTGGATAATTAAAATGATCCAGATCAACAAACAACTGAATGCATAAACTAAGTTTTTGTTGTTGTTGCTTTGTTAATAACAAAAAAAAATTAAAAAAATTTAATAAATAAATTCTGTTTGATAAATTTATTAAGTGTGTAAATGAAACTGACAAAATGAAATTAAGCGTAAATTGATGTAGTTTGGTGTAAAATATCAATTGAATGTTTCATTTATTTTTCTCTATCTACCTTCAATCAAAACTTCCAGCAGTTTGTTTCTAAGTTATTTGATAAACTTTAAATTATGCGTTCATTAAAGACAAGCATAAAAATCACAGGTTAAAAATTTGTTACTTTTAAAAATTAAAAAAAAAGATTCCAAATGGAGTTGATATAAATGAATATGATCACTATTTTTATAAGAAAAACTAATCTAGTCATCATAACTGGACAAAATGAAGTCTTTAAATCAGTGCATTATTAAATCTAATAGTAAACATTGAAACTGTATTATCATATTTATTGCCAGTCAGTTGAATACAGTTGAAATTGTACTATTTGTCAAGTTATCAAATTGTCATAAATCATAATAGTAATACAAAGTAAAATCATAAAGTTATTAGAATAATATAATAAACAAGAAGAATGCTGTGAGTAAAGAGAGAAGGTCGATAAAGATGGTCAAAAGTCACATACTTTGATTAACTTAGATGATATGGATAGTAATACTGTGTCATATTATATGATTAAGCAAGTAACAATTGGTCTTTGCTGCTTTTTTAAAATTTTATACCAATTAAATACTTAATTCCAAAGACGACAATGCTTTAGCATACGTATAAGTTCTGATTACCTTATCAATCGCATCTTTATGAGCCAACACAGTAATTCATCTTCAATAATCAGACCTATATTTCCAAACTCGCCAATGCAACTACAAACTAACAGTGACTTAAAGTCATCCATGAATACATTCGTTTGTTTCCTTACTATTACAATACATGTTCCACGTTACTTTGTCACTATAGTTAGTGTACATGATAAGAATTCATCACCTTTTTATTGTATCACAATAATCAAATACCTTTATAACAGTCTATAAAAAATCAAACAGTACAAGCATGTTTAGAAGTATCAGCAGTATTTAAGTGAGTATGTTATGAATTATTCTAAGTTCATCAGGTTCTAAATACTAAGTGAAATTTTCCATTAGCTATTATGTTTATGTAATACAATGATAAATCTACCAACTCTCATCAAATGTTACCCCAGTCTAGTTCGACACTAAACATTATTACTCGCTGTTCTTTTTATGTAATCATGTAGTGAAATTCGTACATAAAATATGCGGTATTGAAAATATATATTTACATTTAAATACTTACTTGTTGTAGAAGAAGTGAAATATAGAAAGATATTGTCGTTAAATAGCATCATAATATATACTTCTACAGAAATCTATGCAACAATCTAAACCTTCCAAACCAATTCAACTTGAAATTTGAAAATTTGTTCATGCAAATAATTTTTCATCTATTTTTATATCAATTTGGTTAGTTTGCATCAATGAATTTACTTAAAAGTATTCTATGTTGTTAGTAGAATAAACTTTACAAACTATTATCTCACATACGTGAAAAGGTAGTTGATTGTATTAATATTAAACTGATGCTAGTTGGATTCAAATGGGTTCGACTCCTTGGTGGAATCGAGGGTGTACACTGCCGAGGACTCCCATAATAAGACGAAGCAGCTGTCCAGCGCACTCTAGTTTACATTGGTGTCTATTGAACATCAAGTTGTGACGAATACAATAAACTGAACATGATACCTATCACCTAAAAACCACCTCATTTCACGAAAAGGATAGTTTTAAATGTATTATGGTGGGAGAAAAATGATTACTCTAATTTCCAATTATGTCAGTAGTTACTAACTCTGGGTGACCTTGCCTAACATACTGATATTTAACTCATACCTTACGTACTATTCAACTAAGACAAAGATTTCTTTATAATCCATTGCTTGTGCTAAGTTCCAAGTGAATGTAAAAGTCAGTTCAATGTATTCTGAAGTATTTTGTTTGTATTATAACTTGCAGTGGAATCCAGGATAAACGGTTTCTTCCTTGCTGACTTGATTAGTTGAATATGCCTTCATCTCGAGGTTTGATTTCCTGGATTCTACTACAAGGTAAAATTTAAGTATATTGACAATTCACAAATGAAACTTACTTAATAGTTAAATTGACTTCAAAGCTTTGAAAGAGTCATACAGTGACTAAACTAGAATCTATGCTCAAAATAACTAATAACACATAAAATTAATGTAGTATATTGCTTTCTCATTCACTAAAATCATATTCATCGAACTCCCTAAAGGTGACTATTAATGCTGTGATATTTCTAGAAATTATTTCTGCTTGTAATATTGGACCTCTACATGGTTGAGTTGAATACATTTGCTTCATTATAATGAATATTTTCTACCTATTCTAATAAACGAATTTGAACGTTGGAAGCAACATGGGCGTACACACTCAATACATGAGTTTAGGATAGAAACTAAAACAATGGATCTTGATACAATACTGTCTAGCTCAGTGTTATGTAAAACATAATGTGAACTGTATCCATGCATTGAACCATACAATAAGTAAGAAATATATAACACTTTATAATTTAAGACATTTCCATTCTACCTCAAAACAGGACCGAAATTCCAATTTGACATCAGTTTAACTTTTTAATTTAAACATTGACAAAATAATTAAATCTTTGGTGAAACAAGCCAACTAATGTCTATTAAATAGCATGTATTCATGTTTAAATGTTTAAATAAAATGAAATTCTTAGTTGTTTAACTTACAATTAATTAGACTGTTGTTTTGAAGATAAGTAATTAGATTTAATAAAGAAAAATAAGAAGATCAATAATGATAGACTATATTACACTTAAACAAAGTCTATTGGTTTAGACAAACCATTAAAATAAGTACGAATGACCCAAGTCACAACTATGCTATGTGATGTTATATAAATTAATAAAAATTATTGTAACCTTTACAGTTGACTATGGACAATTTACATCAATCAATACTCTTTTTTCACAAGTAACACCATAGAAATACAAGTGAGTAATCCAAATTTGTCGTGTAAAATAAAGCCAAAAATGTAATATTTAATTAAACACATTTCATTATGATGTAAAGATTTGTAGCTTCAGTAAATAATGTTGACGATATTGAGTTCTTTATGCTTGATAGTATAGAAATATGTTTTTCAGCAGAACACATTGTCTTTCTAATCAGACAGTATATATTGAAAGGTTGAATTGATCTTAGAAGTAAATAACGAAATGTTGTTTTTTATAAAGTCCATAGTAAGCCTAAAGTATTAACCAAACTTTAGTTTAACTGGAACATAACTAGCGATGTATTACAGGGGATATTGGTTAGATATGTTAAAAGAACATTTAATACAGCATATTTTTGCCTGTTATTCAGTAATCAACCAGTGATAATTAATCAACTGAAGGGTAATTTACCTGGTTTTGTAGCATCCATGTGCTTTCAGGAATCCAGTTGCTCCTATGGAGAAAGCCATATTGGGCATACTATCTAGCGACTAAACCAATCAGTAAATGAGTACCTTGGTTTAGAAGGGGGGCACGTGAAATCTATACGAAATTCTATGTTGTCACACTTGTTGGATAGTGGACATGCAATAGGCAGAACTAAAACATCCAGAGTTGCATACTGTACACCATCAAAGTTTCCGGACACGATTCTTCCTTGTTTCCTAAACATCACCGAAGCCATAGGGATTCGTGTTGACAACTCGAGTCCATGTCGAAAAGAAATGTGTAACGCCCGATCCCTTCCATGACGACATAAGTCTTAATAAACAAACTCCCCAGTTCTTTACCCCCCCCCTTACTGTTTGCTTGCATTTACTTCACCCCTTTCATACCTCTTTGTCATTCTCTACTTAATTGACCACATTATCATCACAGTTAGTTCTGAACAATTATTATTATTAATTGTAGTTTTAAGAAGTAGTAGTTGGTTGGAGTTTTAGTTTCACAAGTCTTGACCTAAATCCAACTTATAATTTCTAATGTTGAAAAATGTATGTTGTTACCGATCTGTTTATCATCACTACTAGTACATATGCCATCCCACTACCTATTTACACGCTTCACTTATTGTGATTAGTTATGTAATCCACATGTCCTATTTTTACCAGTGACCCACAAATTACCTTCATAGGTCGAATAATTTCGATATTCGCGTATAAATATTACTGCATATAAGAGTAAAGCCTGATGATGATCTAATAGTACTTTTCACTTATATATGTTGTTTCTAATTTACATAAAGGAGATTTTTAACATTTTCTCATACTGTTCAAAGAATGCAAACACGTTTTGTAAAACTTTTGTTTTCTTAAAACACTGGTAAAGTTAGAATGAGATGTTAAAGAATAAAAAATAGATAACAGGTCAATTCGACTTGTACCTAAACCTAATTCTGATTAGAAGTTGACAATGAATTTTCTAAATGTATAATTACTGTCTATGGTGAATAACGCTCTTGAATAGTAAAGAAATTAGGTTTATCCCACACTTTTCTTATTATATTATAAGTTTCATTTATTAACAAATCGATTTGATGAAATAAAGAAATTCATATACGTCTTATTAAATAGTTTGTATAAATCGTGTAATTCTACCACTTTGTTTAATTTAGTTATGACTTGTCAAACTAACTAGACTACTCTGATTAATGAATCCTATCTAGGACTCTACTAATGATACTGTCGCGGATTTACACTGCTAAGGTATTCCATCCCAGGATGAAATAAGCTTCTACCGCTTCTTGGTTTTCAATGGTTGAATAAATTAAAATAGCTTGAAATAAGTAAATTTCCACTTAATTACTATACAATTTTCAAAATTGAAAACTTTTTAGTTTGGTAGAAGTTTCATGCATACAAAAAATTAATTTCTTAAAATTCAAAAAAACTCAGTTGCACCCATAAATCAACTTTGTGAATAATCTTGTTTCATTTTAAATTTATAAGTCTGAGAAGGCTAATTATCCTGAAGCCAGTTACTTGTAACCTAATATTTTGTATTTATCATGGTTACAAATATATATAGCATGCACTTCTATGTATCTAACTGACATTGAGTAAATTAGAAGGTATTTTTTTCTATTTACAAGCACACATTGTCTTAAAGTGACTTTATACATACTGATTTTATTGTATTGTAAACCTTAATTAAACTGGATATTCATAAAGAACATGCAAATGTATTCCTAGAAAACAGTTTGGAAGAAAGACCATACTTACATGCATGAAAGCAACTAAGAACAGGAATGTTTCGGCAGTAACTATTTTTTCGACACATACAAATCAACTTAAGCTTCCATTTTGATTAGTTTTACAGCAGTGTATTTAACTCACTAGTTCAGTATCCTTTCACTTTTGTTTAACTAATTACTTTATGGATTGCTATTACTTACCATTATATTTAATGTAACAACCCTTATTCCCTGAATCAGATAAAGGTTAACAAGAACATATGAAGATAGTTAAATGGGACAGTATTAAATACTTTTAGTACTTAGAACTGAATCTCCTACTGTGGCTAACACTGGAAATGAGAGTAGAACGTGTATGAACAGTGTATGGCTTTATAAAACATTTGAACAATAAAGATAGTATGTTTCTAAATAAAATTTGTTAATATTTCTGTATTTGAAATTTTATTCATTATGTAAGACTACTTACATTGACTACGAAAATATTTCTCTGTTAACTGTAATATTTCATTTATGGTGCCAATGTATGCTGTTCATTTATTATTCATTACAAAGTACACTTGCTTACATCTCGTCAAACATTGTGAATTAACGTTAGTATTTGTCTAGATTATCGCAAGTGAATTTGATGTGGCACTTCATAGTTTGGCTCACCTATTATATGTTAGTATATAACTTGTAATGTGGTTTAGAAATATTATGTTTGGAGTCACTAAACAATGTCGATTACACAAACCTATTAAATACATACTATTACTAAACCTTTAAGGAACCTATTGTTACAATTATTGCTACGGGATATTATGTATAACATGTATATTTTCTTCTATGAACAACTCTGAATAGCAAATTTATCATATGAATCACGGAACACGAATATTGATTCAGTAGTAATTTTGGTTCAAATAGAATCATAATAGAGTTCATACAGAATTACGATTTTCTTCATGCATCTTCTTACACATATTCTTATTTCGAATCATCTGGAGACAATCTAATTCAGAAAGTTTAAAACAGGTATAAAACTTTAATACCATTTACTTTGAGGGGTTTCTCTTTAAATTCATAGTACTTAACTTCTGTCAATATAGCTTACCAATTAATACTTGATGAAATTTTTACAATACTAAGGTCGCGTTATACATGTAAATAACAAAAGATATAGAACTGTTTCAAGTTGATAGCAAGAAGCTATTCCAATTTTTAAGTAATTTAATTTTTTTTTTATATTCTGAGCACAGCAGCGATCAGATAGCGGCGTGCAATTCATATTTGAAAAACTATTTTAAGTCTGTCTCCTAAAAAAAACCCACCACTTCTTTCCTATTAATGGTTCTGTTACTACTCTTAGCATCCATATTATTAGCATTGCATCCTTATCTATCTATTAGGTTTTCATTTCTTCGCTGTGGCCATTGTTAATAACAATTTTTTTAATCATTTTGCATGTTGTTTCACTTGACTAATAGTTTTCTTTGGAGCAAAGTGCTTATCACCTGCTTGTTTGGCAGCTGAGGTTACCCTCATTGATTTCAGTGTTCACTAAGTCTGTTGTAACCAACGTATTTTTCCCAGTTCATTTGGCAAGTTCTACACACCAGTGTTCAACTTTTATTATTGATTCCACCTCAAATGTTTGAATTTGTTTAAGTGAAAAGCCGAAGAACTATGTTAATGCAAAGTATAAAATTTGTGAGTTACAGCCTAAAATTCACCATAGAGCTTACACTGTAACAGCAGAAGATTTCTGAAATTAGGTTACTACAGTCAGCCTATAAATTTGTTCAGAGACATATTAGTTGTTTAAGAATACCGTGAATAGTATGACAAGCAATCACCAGATAATCTTTTAGTTCATTTGAATTCTGATTTAAATAATGATATATACACGCTTCATAATTCGACTTAACAATGCTACGCATTCCTCGTCTAATCACTAACAGTTTACTTAGACTGTAACAGGATTGTTTACATGTTTTATTCTTCATTAAACAGTAACAGTAACGTAATTAAATTATTGTTAAAACACCAGATATCACATTTACATATACATTGTAAACTTCGATAATCATGTAACGGTTTAACTTTTAAACTCACGTTTATTAGTTGTTATATTAATAAACATTCTAATTGCCTATTAAATATGCATCGATTGTTGTACGTGCTTTGTTGGTGTTAATCAAGTGAATCACGAAGCGTATAGTTATTCGAATATATTATTCATATTAATTAGCTGAATCATTACTGTTCAATTCTATACACATTCCTGTTAGCGTACGCTGCACTAAAAGACTATTTCGCGTCTACCTCGGTAATTCAGCCGTAATAAAAATGCCCAATTAAGCAACTAGACTTAACAGAACTGATGAAGTCTTAATCTGACGTAAGTATGTGCGTTTGGTATGTTACAAATTAGAATAAGAAAATGTCCATGAGTAAACAAGAGTGTAAAATGTAATGATTGGATTTCAACCTGATAACATAACAAGTAAATCGAGGAATAGGTATATTACTTAGTTTTTAGGAGAAAACAACAACTACTAAGTTATTTATGTAACTGCTGAATGGCTAACAGATTATGCACTTAGGCACAACTGTGTATAAATATTTGAAGTTGAATACTTACTCTCCGTATAACATAGGTCGTGATCCACGTTCACCAGTATTTGCAGAAGAAATCTGAAAAGCAGCTTATTGGTATGTCTATGAATTATCATTTAAATGCATCTTCGTAGCAACTAAAGTATCATAACGTCAAGAAAAGTCTAAAAAACGATCAAGAAACTATAAAGGGACGATTCATCAGACATATGGCTATAAAAATTCTGTTAACGTACAATTTGTATATTTCTTAATCAGGCTCTTCGGACTGAGAAATCAAGTCTAATCCTTCCAACGTCCTATACACGATATGTTATGTGATCTTCATTTGATTCATACATGCGTCAATTGCTGTTCACTGACAACCCGGATAAAGAAACATCTCAAACACCCTGACTATACCATTGTTAAGCTTCACAAATGCAACGTTACTGTTATACCCAGTATGTGTAAAAAATCCCTCCAGTATAATCCAGATGTATAAATAACATTCTTGATTTATATTGTCACCTTTTTGTTCTTCATATCCTAGCACTATGTACTAAACTTATCTATGACCCAGATAAAAATTGTTGTGCCGGACCACTAAATAAGAGTAATAAACTCTCAGTACTGTGTTTTAGAATACTATTTCAATTATCCTAACTGTGAGTAATGTAAACATTTCGTTTCTATCATTGTTATGTTACCCTTACAGTATCCTCTCGAATAGTATCTTTATTCTTAGTATATTGTCTCTTACTATGAACTACAGTTCATTGGTTGTGTACATGTTATCCCTATTCACTGCTACTATTTTCGTTGTTCTTTATTAATGTTAATTTCCTAATTGGTCCGCTGTGTGGTCTAGTTAGATATATACATAAACGTATGCATGAAATATAATTCAATTCTGTCTGGTTGGTCTATCGGCTTGCGTTCTTCTTATTCTAGCTTAAGACTCAGTGGGCATAGAGCAGACGGGCAATTATCGACTAGGCGCAAGTAATTGGCATTCGGCCACCCAACCAAATTTCGCGCGTCATAACAAAAATATTGTCACTTACTCATCTACAATTCATGGTTCAACTATATTACTGTTGTTTTAGTGGTACTGTCTATTTTGGATAACTGTTTTACCTAGCAATAGAGGTCTGACTGAGGTTACATCGAAGTTGGCGTTCTTGACTGTTTGCTGTCAAACTGTTTGACTTTATATGTAGCAACAGCGTTCACAAGCAGTATTTTCGTACAAAACAATGATAATTATCTGATCATGGAATTCGCAGGTCACCTATTTATAAAATGATATATTCTGCGCCTATAAACATTAATTAATTGCTTGAAAATCAGATCTGTTCGGTATATCTTGGACAATTCCAACACATAACTTTTCAACTTTCGTATTCATATTCACATGTTATAGCTATAAAAAATCACTTTAATCACTTATTGCTTTTGCTTATAAAAAATACAGACTGCTATTCGAATTCTGTCGGCGTTAGCACTAGTAATAACAAAGTGTAAAAACAGATTATATCACTCAACTAAGTTATCCAAAACATCAACATAAATTAAATGCTCAAAGTAGGTCTAGAGAATGATGAGCTCTTGGGAAGGGCTGGAAAGAAAAACTCAGGACGGAGTTGGTTGGAGAAAACTGGTCGGCAGCCTATGCTCTACATGGGGTAACAGGCATTCATTGGTTGGTAGATCAAAGTAAGTCTAATATACTAAAGTCGTTGGCCGTCGTTCCAAACTATGAAACCAGTGGACAGTTATTCAAATAGTGACAGTTATTTATGTTGCACATATCAGCCTTATATGGAAAGTGGGATATAAATTTAAAGCTCTGAGTAATTTCATCAACACTTCTAAATGTTGGTCTAATTATTTACTTTAACACTATATATATATATATATATATATATATATATATATATATATATTCAAATGTTATTATAAGTGATTGCTGCTACAGCAAATTTGTCCTTCTTCTAAGTGACATTGGTTAAGCATTACCACCCAATAGTGATTTCTAATAGTTTTTTTTAAATTCTATCATTATTCGTTATTTTATGTACTAATACGAACAATAATAATGGCATGCCTAAGCACTTAGACAGTCAATTGTTCACCAATATGAATCTAACGATTCCATCATTTGAGGCTGTCTATTCGGTACTTTTGTTTGCCCGCTTAGATTATTGTAATCTGCAGACAACTATTCAACCCTGAAAAAATGTTTGGCTATATTAGTTCTATATTACCCAAAGATATGACTGGAAGAATCTATGAGGTAATACTGATTCTTCCAGATGGCACTGTGTAGGATTTCTTCGAACAACCTGTTGTCACACTTGTTCTACCATTCGATGTTTATGTGGAGAAAGTAATTACCATTGAACATGATAATTCCCATATTGCACATTTCTATGTCGATACGCATGCTTAGCATGTGATTAAACACAAGGATGAGATTGGCGACTTGCTTTGTTTCTGGTAGCTTGTAAATTCTAATCAGTTTAAAATAAATCCCTATCAAAATCGTCGTTACTGACTTTTCATTATACGGGTAATAAGTTTATTGCATGTGTATATGGAGTCAGGGGATTTACATTGCTTATATGCTTCAAGAGAGTATAAATAACTAAATGAGTGCAAAATAAAGCCTACGCCCAAAAATATGCTGTCCAACAGTTGGGAAGAGTTTGTCGAGGTAGTTAGCGCATTGACATTACTGAACGTTGTTTGGTCGAATTGTCGTCTGTTATAGGACTTCCATAATTTCAGCGTAAAATTGATTGTGACGCTAGCGGAACAAAGTGGTAGCCAGTATACTTACAGAAGTAAAGAATGTTGTTTAGTATCTTACTGTTTCAGACTTGCTTATGTCTCATCAAGGTCAGACAACTTGTACTGCTGCTGCGAACGCTGTATTATCATGCATTCTGGTTGACTGGATAATATATGCTTATGATCACTGTTAATTTAGCTTCTGAAATAAGAATAACTAGTATTATTAAGGCTTACAATTGTGACTTGTCAGGACGATCAAAACAGCTTAATTGACAGAGCTTTTCCCCTGAATAATCGCAAAGAAAATAACACTAGGACAAACAAATATGAACAGAAGATAATTCTACTCATTACCGCTAGAAGAACTGCCCTAAAATATTCAGTAAGTGCTAGTCGTAAGAGATAAATGCGTAAGTATTGACAACCTTGCTCATATCGCAGATCATATGTACGAATGAACATAATACCAACCAGTAATAAATATACAGTATCTGGCTGACACTGGCAAATATAACATGTTAGGAAGGGGATTCAACGTTACGCAATGAAATCAGAACCGCAATGAGGCGACGCTCATGATGTAGAATGTGAAGATGACCAAACAGTAGATGACAACGCTCAAACGATAAGCAAACTGCAGACACAACATGCTGCTATTGCAGAAATATCAGGTCACTTGTTAAACGATATACCTTTCCAAATGATTTTGTCAAATATACAAAGAATGACTCCTCTGGTGATCAGTGACGACTGCTGATACACAGTTTCAAGTAGATACAAAAAAAGTATTTGGTGTACTCCTTCCCACATAGAATAGGAAGCATTGTGAAAGTATTTCATCAGACTGCTAGTGAAAAAACAATTAACGAAACCTATGAACATATACACATGGAGCTGGATTCGGATTCCGGAAAAACTTAAGTACAATTTTATGATGACTGAAGTATTCACTTCTGTAATCCGGTAGTAGATGCCAAATAACACAAGATGACGTTTGCAACCACAAAAAAACTTGATCAATAAAACGATAGTATCCAACGATAAGTCTGTGGACGATAATACAATAATGTAATACAAAATAACAAAACCTGTTGGTTTGTAAAAGTTTATCCTCAAGCCATTTAGGTGTACTGCTGAACCACAAACCCACAAGAGGTTCATTCACATAGGAATTCAAGGTTTGTACTCTACATATAAATGTATCATTTATATATTAGTTGACAGTAAAACTACAGAAGAACACTATAAAGCTCTTTCAACAACATACTTAGCTACTAAATTAATGTGATATCGATGTCAATACTAACAAATGCGAGTGAGGCAAGCAAACAAAAAATGGCTAGTTATAAGTTTCGATTGCCTAGTAAAGCATGACCAATGCTCTCACCATATTTTTAGGATTCTCAAACGCAAATATAATTTCTATAATAATTATTAGACCCACTTCCTAGTTAAAATCTTGCGCCTGAAAAATCATCCGAAGCTAGCGAGCGACCTGGTGTAAATATAAACCCTTTAATGGCTTTGGTTGCTGGTTAGCTAATAAGATATCACTTAGTATGCGCACCTTGGGCACGATAAATTATGAGATTACTTAGGTGAGGTCTACGTAACTTAATAATAACATGCTACATAACCATATAAGGAAAAAAGGCAACCTTACTTTAGGTGCGATTGATATCGATTTAATCATTGCAAACAACTTTCAGATAGAAAATTTAAACCCGAATTCTAATTTGTTAAAACTGACTGGTGGGGAACCACACAGACCTCTCCTTTAACTACTCCTTGTCTTAATGTTTATAAATTAACTACCTTCTACATAAAAACCGTAAAAACTCCAGTAAGCTATCAGCGTCAAACTTTGGAGAGAGAGATATAAAGTATTTAGGGTATCTTGACTTTACATGACAAACTGGAGACATGATTTTTCTCCTTACAACTTTCTATGAATTAGTACCAATATGTGCAAAATAACAGTGGTGAGTGAACCTGATATAACAATCATATACAGTCTTGTTGGTTCTAGTACTACTATCTCGAACATAGGAAGTGACCTGTACGTAGCTGTTTGCGATATCCTAAGTGTCTTTTACCTCTGACAGAATGCAGTTAAGAAGATTATAATTTCTGTAGACCTTAGTATAGTACTGTAGAAAACTTGACTCCTCAACTACTCATTGATATTTTTAAAGTCTACTTTATATCACATCCCAAAAAAAACATATATCACCCCCCTTCTATCTTAAAAAAGAAGGATACAAACCCTCCAAAGTAGGTTACGTTCCAAAGATCTGATAGTCAGCATTAAGCACATGTAATATGATGGTCAGCTTCGATGGCTAGTCCTTATTCTTACTCTATAAAAAGAATATGAGATCATATTTAGACAAACAATATACGCTAAGACTCAGACCAACCCAATGAGGAAATCCTTCCTCGAAGAGAGCTTGAAGAACTATCAGGAAAAATTACTCGTTGATAGAGAGAATTTATAGGCAAACACATATTGTTGAGAAATGAGGATTTTTTTACAAAAATGATTCCTTATTAGCCTCCAAAACAACAGCCCCACAGGTACGGTGCAACGGACAAAGGCTGGTACCAGTTTTATACAACGTAGACTACTGTCTCCTAGCTGGAATTTCGGAAAAACTTGCAAATCTAAACTCAAATTTATGCTCTAGCCCATTTTCTCAAACATCCGAGGTCATGTCCAAACATTAATTTCCACTATCTTCACCCGTCCATATTATGTTTTCAAAACATCTGCGTATACTGCTCCGATATTTCTACCTTTTTGGCTTCTTATACTTCCTTGATTCTATACAGATGCCTCTTTCTAACTCATCTTAATACACCCAGCAAACTTCTGCATTGTTTCGATGTGGTATTGCATATGGAGGAGCAAAACAATAATGATCATAATGAGAAGAGAATATACTGGTAAAATTATATATGGAACCCTTAGTGATTCGCACATCAAAGAGCTGTCACAGTTTTCCTACAAATTAGTTAGAAACCACGACCGAAACACTGAGGTTCAAGTGGAATGAATCACTCATCTTTTCGGTAGCTAGTCAAGAAGATACCTGGGATATAATCTTCGAGAAGTATATGGGTTTAATATTTCGCATAGCTAATAATCCCGTTCACATGAACAGACCACTGAAAAAATCCAGTCCCAAACTATGCCCATGTGGACAGCCTGACAGAAAAGGATATGAAAGTGCTTGCACCAACATTCCTGATAGCTTTCATTAGGTCTGGAAAAGTAAACTCCTAAACTCCTTGCCCGAATGTATTGTGTTGACATCTTTTACCAAATCTTCCAAACGAAACTCGAATACATATGCATCCTATGCGAGCTCTGAGGGGCTATACTAATGGAGCAACACTGGCTACTCCAATCCTTAAATCACAATCTAGTCTTTAGATTCCCAGCTTCATAAGGAATGCAACAAATGTGCACTCTGCGAAACCAGAAACACCCATGTGATTCAGTCTCAGATTTTAGAAAGCTACATTTCTTTTATACTTCTATGCTAAATCGAAGTTAGATATTGGCCATTTACGGTATCGCTTACAACCTTGATTAGTAGAAAATCAGTTAATTGCATAAAAGCGGGTTTTCGAGTCGGTGACTAATTTAGATTTCTAACGTAAGTAATTCTTGATAATCTTGCTGTGCTTTTGCCTATGATTGTTTTCTTTACTTTTCTACTAGTAGACCGTTCACCTCCTGCCCCAAGACCGCTTTCGTCAGTTGATGACCTGAAATATTCGTGCATACGTACGAACAACTGAACCTGCCAGTCTACACGGGTATCTAGGTTATTATTTTTCCTCTAGCAGTTACACTGCATCACAAGCGCTAGTTGTTCGTAGTGTTGCTGTGCACTTCTCATTGGATCGTTTACACAAACAGTGAAAATGTTATATCTTTTATTAAAGGTATCTACGTAATTAGATTTAGGAATTTGTTCGCGAGTTTGAAAAAAATTTTATGCAAATTCGCTTATACAGATTTTATGCGATTTTCATTCCCAAGGGATTCACCCTATCTCTGGAAAAAAAGACATTTTTGAGGTTATCCAGACAAATCTCCATATCCGTAAACTTTTCGGTGAAAATTACATTTTTTCCAAAACGTCTACTTTATTAGGTCTACCATTCACTGAGATCCTTCTCAAAAGTCCTGCATCTAGATGAATGGGGATTTCACAAAACTGTTCAGGTGTATCGTCCGTGTGTTTCTTTTGAAGTTTTTGCAAATATATGCCTTACACAGTTAATCGTAATGCGCTTGTTCCTATCTATTATACTAATGATCGTTATCCTCCATTCCTTTTGAAACAGTTATTTTTACCTACCCGTATTCATATGCATGGTTTTGCCCGACCGTAGCTGCTACCTTGACGTGGTGGTCGGGCTCACCTATCGTGATGACCCAACCGAGCTATACTGGCTGGAACATATGTTCCTGTAGGTTCTACCATGCCAGGCAGGTCAATTGGAGAACGATGAGACTAAAAGCAGCTACTCAAGGTCTCAGGGCGAAGTCGTACTGCTGACTGCAGAGGGGTGTGACAGCAGTAAGGTGTTTCCCTCGGACAACCAGCATCTGCACCGATGCTGCCTTCTCACAAGGAAGGAGGGGTTAGAAAATGTCGGCCCTAAAAATGTCACACCTCACCCTACCTCACGGATTTCCGTCTCCGGCGGTATGGGTGCCAACTAAGGGATTTTAAGTGCGGAGCTAATACTCAAAAAACTTTTCATAAAAAGTCCGTGCGTGACAGGCCTCAAGCAGTTGGCCCTTGGGCTCTGTGGTCACGCTTTCAGGTCTCTAAGACCAACACTAATCTACCTTCTTTTTCAGGTTCCTCAAGAAACACCCTTCCATGGTGTGGGCAGCCAGGAAGTGAAAACCGCCCTCATACCTCACACACAGCACACGAAATCATCTTGTTCGAAGCCAAATCCCACCTTCAACTCTTAATAACTCTCTTATCACCATGCCTAATCCTTCTAACATAATTTTATCGCCTTGCGTCTCTAATGCTATCGGTTTGAGTTCACGAAACGTTATCCCTGGTCTCCTAAAACCGCGCACTAAGTTATATATTGGAGCTTTCAACGTTCGAACGTTATGTCAAATAGGACAACAGGCTTCCTTAGCCATGACTCTAGAATCCCGCTCCATCGATATCTGCTGCATCTCTAAAACGCGTATACAGGATCCAAGCACAGTCATTCGCTTGACCTCACCTTGTGAAAATAAGGAATCTGCTGGGTTTATTCCTCGTGTTTTCGGGGACCCCACCGATACCACTCGAGGCCTTGCTGGTGTAAGTATAGCACTAAGTTTAAAAGCTGAACAGGCTTTCCTCGACTGAATTCCAATAGACAGTCGCTTGTGCGCAGTCCGTCTCAATGGAACGGTAAGGACTCGTAAAGATAGGGACACACGCTGTTGTCTCTTTATTGTCTCTGCCTATGCTCCCACTGACTGCAGCTCAGATGAAATGAAAGGTGAATTTTACAGAAAGCTTTATGACCTTCTATGTAAAGCTAAGCGCACTGATGTAGTAATAGTGGCGGGTGATTTTAATGCCCAAGTAGGTAGACTAGATGAAACCGAAAGGCACCGAGGTGGACCATATGGTGTTTAGGCTCAACGAACAGACAATGGCGACCGGTTACTACAACTTTGTTCAGATAAGCGTTTATTTCTCACAAACACCAACTTTAAGCATAAGGAAAGACATCGGTTGACATGGCGGCCTCCGAAATCAACCCAACGCTGGACTCAAATAGACCACATTGCTATTAGCCATCGTTGGAGAGGCTCGACAGAAGACTGCCGCTCGTTTTGGAGCACATGTTTAGACTCAGATCATGCCTTAGTGCGAGCGCGTATTAGTCTGCGACTCACTGGACGTAAAAGATCCACGACAAGAATCCCCCCCAGAGTTCAACTCGATGATGAAAAAGTTTAGAATACATTCCAGGAACAACTAAAAAACCAATTACTAAACGGCGTAAACTGTTCTCAACCTCAGCTAGCCTGGAATGATATCCAAAAAGCTGTTGAAAGTGCAGTAATATCTACTTATAAACTAGACCTAAAGGTTAAGAAAACTCAGTGGATTTCAGCTGCATCTACTGAACTGATAGATACTCGGCAACACATCCCGTCTGGTTCTGAACATGATGAGCAACGTAGGCAACTTAAACACAAACTAATCAAAAGCTTACGCAATGATCGTGAGCAGTGGTGGGCGGCGAAAGCTAAAGAGATGAAAAAGGCAGCGGCAGTAGGTAACAGTAGGCAACTGTTCAGACTTATCAAGGAAACGGGTATCAGAAACCCAACTGTAAGTGAAACTATCTCAGAAAAAGATGGTTCCATCATTCATTGTCAATCCAGAAGATTAGACCGATGGGCAGAACACTTTAGGGAACAGTTCAACTGGCCCACGGCGTCATCCCGATTGCCCACCATCCCCAAACAATCTGAATGGCAAATTAACATTGGTCCCCCAAGTCTCAGTGAGGTTGTGAAGGCTATTGGAAACTTAAAGCGAGGGAGAGCGGCAGGACTTGATGGATTGACCCCTGATATATTTAAGGAAGGTGGTCCAGTCTTAGCAGCGAGATTAACTGAGATCTTGGCTAGAATTTGGGAACTGGACGTAATCCCATCTGACTGATCTCGAACACTAACCATTCCGGTCTTTAAGAAAGGACAAAAGTCCTCGTGTAACAATTACCGAGGAATCAGTTTAACGAATATAGTGTCTAAAATACTAGCTTCAATAATACTTCAACGTCTAACTAAAGCTCGTGAAGAGCAAACTCGAGAAAACCAAAGTGGCTTCAGACCCGGACGTGGTTGTATAGACCAAATATTCACACTTAGGCAGGTTCTGGAACATAGGCACACTTTCAGACGCCCAACAATAGCTGTATTCCTTGACCTTAAGGCGGCGTTTGACTCTATTGATCGTAAGGTTATGTGGCAATGTCTGTCATTGAAAGGCGTACCGGAGAAGTACATTAACCTTATACAAGCTCTCTACTCGATCACCACATGTCGTGTTAGAGCTTATGGCAGATTGTCTTCGGAATTGACCACTTCTAGCGGTGTTCGTCAAGGTTGTCCGCTATCCCCATTTTTATTTAATTTTATCATTGGCATACTTTTAGAGTTAACATTGTCATCGTCTGATTTCTCTGGGGTTGACCTCTTTCCGAGAGATAAACTTACTGACTTAGAATATGCCGATGATATAGTTCTACTGAGTGAAGATGCTGATAAAATGCAGAATTTTTTGACAACCTTAAACTTGAACGTAAGCATGTTTGGGATGCGATTCTCCCCATCCAAATGTAAAATGTTACTTCAGGACTGGCTTAGTTCGGCACCAAAGTTAGTGATAGGAAGTGAAACTATTGAATGTGTTAACCGTTTTACTTATCTCGGGAGCCTCATCAGTCCTAACGGTCTGGTGTTCGATGAAATCTCGGCCTGTATACATAAGGCCCGATCAGCTTTTGCCAACCTGCGTCACTTGTGGCGTAGGCGAGACATTCGTTTAATAACGAAAGGACGCGTTTACTGTGCAGCAGTCAGATCCGTTTTACTTTATGGATGTGAAACATGGCCATTAAGGATAGAGGATATTCGTAGGATTCTAGTATTCGATCATAGATGTCTCCGAAACGTTGCTCGTGTTTGCTGGGACAACCGAGTAAGCAATGCATGGGTTAGGAACAGAGTACTAGGTAAATACGGTAAGGCTATTGATGAAGTAGTGAATCTTCACCGGCTGCGGTGGTTAGGACATGTGTTGCGTATGCCTGACCACCGTGTACCTCGACGAGCAATGTTGTCTGTTGTGGGAGTAGGCTGGAAGAAAGCTAAGGGTGGCCAAACGAAGACATGGCACCAATCCATGAAGTCATTGACAATTGGGCTGAGCCATGTTAATAGATGTAGACTACCTGGTTGGGGCCCACGCTGATGATCGTAACAAATGGTTAGAGACTTTAGGTGATATGGCTCAAAATCGATTGCAATGGCGCAGGTGCATCCACTGCTTGTCTTCCTCCAAATTCTAGTTTTTGAGCTTATTATAATTTTCTCTTTACTGAATCACTTTTTATCTCAAATCTCATCTCTGATCTCTATGCCTTTCCATTAGTACTTACTCTGTTACTACCTTCCCCTACTCAGGGATTTGGTCCGACAATTTAATCTTTATCTGCTAATTGAGGCATGGCAACTTGAACTGATGTACGCATGTACGAAGTTCTACGTTGTAACTGACTGACTGACTGGATGCACGGTTTTGTAATTTATGTAGTCCATCAAGTATGCCCATTATTTTCGATGACACTACTAATATATATATATATATATATATATATATATATATATATATATACTATTTCTCTACTTGTGCAACATACCTGTTTTATAAAACTATGTTAATACGTATCTATTTTGTGGTAGCTGTATCCATTTGTAATACGTTACGCATTTAGGAGTTGAACTCAAATATGAGTAGATATAGGTGACTTTTGTAATGATCTCAGGAGCCAAATACAAGTCGTTTCAACGTATTTCTCAAATATATACTCCGAACTTATGAAAAATAATTATTGGAATAAGGTTATGATGATATGTGTACTAAACAAGTTTCTATCCATATTCCCATGTTGCATCTGGTTTAAGCATAGATGTAAACCATTTAAAATTAGGTGTTTAAAATGTAGTATGCTAAGTTAGATATATGCTTGTAATTCTTACGCAAACCCATTGATGACGTATAGTCTTACGCTGTTGTCAGAATCAAATTAGCAATCCTAGTAAACAAGTAAATTTAAATGGCAATGGCATTTGTTGTATTTGTTTTTAGTTAATTATTGTAGCGCTCAAAAATAGAGACGTAATTACCTAAACAATTAGATGTACTTTGTTACCGATGGCCACAAAGCTGGAGGTACGAATGAATAAAGAAACGGAAATCAACTTTTGTGCTATTTATTTATTAGTCAGTGACTGCTATGATAGCGCTGATTTCACTTCATCCTGTTAACTTAAACCATTCGGGTTCACCAGTATGTACAGAGCCTTTGCTATTTATCTTCCTGTAGGTCAACATATCTTTAAAATATTTCGTTTCTCGGTTCTAGACTGCTAAGCCAGAGACCATTACTGTCAAACTCTAGCTGCCGAAGTTTTTGCTAATGTAGTTTTCAGTATCTCTTATTTGCTCTGACGTAGTTACTACTCTTAGATAACATTTCAGAGTAACGATATATTAAAATTTTTTATCTACTAACACAGTAATCTCATGGAATTTCATTTTAGGATGGAATCGCGGAAAGTGCGAAAATCTTGGTTCATTACAAATAGAAATCCTCTGTATATAGCATCACCAAATCGAAATCAATTCTTTGCGTCTGTTGCTCAATCTCATGTTAAGGAGAAGTCAGAGTCTGATCAAATTACTACACAGGATGTAGGTTTTTGTTAATTCAGTTTGTTACTGCTCTCAGTTTGCTATAAAAATAGGGTATTGGTGTTGCTGTTATTCAGTCTTTTACCGGATTGTAAATTCATGATATGTTTCAACTATATAACGGCAATTCGAGAAATCACCGTAATTTCAGACCTGGTCAAGGATATGTTGATCAGATCTCTCCCTAAATATAAGACCCTGCCTCAGAATGAATCTATACTAGCGTCTTGATCGGTCATAGGCAGTAAAGTAGTTGAGTGTTGTAATAGCTCCTGTTTAGAACCTCATCAGTATTGATGGGATGTTTGCCCGAGTCTCATCAGCGATTCAGGAAGATCACTTGGCTTTTATCAACATGTGTACCAAAATTTTAAAAAACAAATATACCATGTAACATCCTGATCTGCATAAAGCTACATTTGTAAAACGTGGTCTGTGAAAATAGAAAACAAACGTATTTGATCATAAGTATCTTCACTATATCTCCGTAGTATCGTAAAAGTAAGGTGATAAGAGCGTAGTACGCAGCAGTAAAAAGGCGACGACTCATCGTTCATTGTTGGTAGCTATACATAATAAAGTGTTCTTTTGTGACGATTTGTATACGTAATTGGAGATTTTTCCGAAGTTTTACCTACAGCCATTAAAGCATGGTCATGCTTACTCAAAATTCAGTTTATGCGTCGTATACTACATAGCGCCCCACATAGTTTTCAATTCCATGTTCCTTAAACTTTGAATCATTTTTATCAAAATGTAGCTTGTTCGACTTTCCTGTGTAACGAATTCTAGTAGTGCTTATGGATATAGGATCAAAAGGAAGCACTTTAAAGCAAAATGGTAATAGCGTCTCTCGACAACCATTATCGTCATAGACTATCCAGTTATTTCACTGATTTTCCTGTCTAACTCGCTCAGATAGCTCGATGATTAATGCATGTTCGGTAGTCACAGCTCTCGAAAGCTTGATGATCAATAAGTGTATCAACACTATCGAACACGCCTTCAAATTGAAGTGCTATAAACAGATTAGTCGGAAGCTGGTAGTTTTATCAGTTACATGTTTGGTGCTTAGCGCTGCTCTAACTATGATATTTGCCCCAAAATAAAACATCACACTTAGTTCGCGAACGATTAAAGTAGATGTCATTTCCCAGGACGATGCCTAAATGGTTTTACAGTGATGACTTAGCTCGGCTAAATTAGAAAATTAATGTTCAGTTGCTACCACAAGCTTGTACTATGGAATTCTCATTTCTTTTCATCAACAGTCTGTTGACGTTTCACTATCTTCTGTCTCATGACATTTGGTATCTTCATGATTGTAACTCGATAATCAAATACAGATTTCGGTACTGATCTTTGAGCTATAGTTTATGTAACGGTTAGTAACACTCTCTGTATGCTTAGACTAGTATCAGCGTCGACGGTTTCAAATCTATCACTGATCTTTTTACATACATTCCTAAACTTTGCTTGTTATCCAAACGTTTCTATTATTTATTCCCAACAGCTCAAATTTTTCGGTGCACAGTTTTTCCACCGTGGTCACATCACTTGCTAAGTAGTATTTGCATGATAGCTTAACAACTTGTCTTTCTGGAGATAAATTGATCTTATGAAAATCTGTCTTTCCTTTTCAAATGTCCGTAGGATAATTGCTGTGTATGTTCTCATCTGGTCTCTGGTCGTCTTGTTTAAGTGTTTGTAACATCTTGCGTTAAGTATCAGTGTCCATCATATTTCATTTTTTATGTCTTTCACTGAACTGTGTTTATTATTCATTTCAGGAAAATGTGAGTGAAATAAAAACACCCAGCAGTAAATATGAAGTGACTCTATATCGTGACGAAAACGAAGTTCCTTTCACAGTGAATGTATCCGATATTCTTTCATTATCTATGTTTTCTCGACGAGCTGTGGTGGATTTCGGTACAACAAACTTTACGGGGAAGACTCTGACTCGTTTCTTGTTATTAGTCAACCATTTCGACACAGAACAATCAGTGAGTGCATAAGTTTTGTTGTCACCCTTATTGTATCCTTCATTCATCTTAAATATTCTCCATTTTGATATTTTACCCCGTTATTAATCCGTTAAAATAATTTTGAAACTGAAACCAAATTATTTTAATTTTACTAAGGTAATGATCCAACGTAGTCCTCCGGAAAATGAATTTACCATTGATTGGATAACTTCAGAAACCGACAGTTTTAAATTCCAATCATGTCATCCTGCAACTTGTAAACGCATTAGCCTTGCCCCTGTCCACGGTCAATCTCTGGTTAAGATAACCTGGATGCCTGTTCGCAACTATGTATCTGATGGTGCTTATAGTTTCCATCATGTGATCCAGTTCCGTGTTAATGATGCTTATTTCCTACAGGCTGTCATTGTCGGTCGTTTGCTACCACCTGAAAGGCCTAGTCGTTCTAAGGTATGATTCAAACAAACATTATGTAATCCCGTTTAAATTAGTTATAAATATACTTTGTATATTATTTATGGTAAGTATAGTCTATTCGTGCTCACTTTTGTTTAATATTCATCTCCTATTGACTTTAGTTAGAATACCATTGAAGACCAAGAAGCACTGAATAGCTAATTCGTCCTAATATGAGGCTCATCAACTCAGCTCCCTATTTACAACTGTTTTGAGATTAGAAATATGATGAAAATTAACATTGTTTTGCTACTGTCTGTTATTCCTTTCTCAAACAAGCTCAGTCACTAGGATCTCGGGAAGTAGACGGTAGATTCTCTCTTTATGTGATAGTTGGGCTTACTTATCGTGATGAACCAATCCAGATATAGTAGTCGGGGCACTCGTATCTTTAGGTCCTGCTATTCGACGGACGTCAGCTGGAAGGCTGTAAGACGAAAAGCAACAAACTCAAAGTTCGAAGGCAAAATTGTACTGTTGACTGCACCTTGTCTCAACGGCAGTAAGGTGTTACCCTCAGACAACCAGCATTGCAGCGATACTGCCTTCTCAAATGAAGGACAGGACTAGAAAAGGTCGTCTTTAAGAATACACACGTTACATTACTCCACGGGTTTTCGTCTTCGGCCGTAATTCTGTTAATAAAGAGCTAATTCGTCTAAAGCTACTTACACTACGTTCCACATACCTCGAGAAGTCATCCCTTGAACACTTCAATCCCGTTCTCAAGTTGTCAAGGTCACCTCCAGTCCATCTTCATTTTCACGTACCTCAGAAAGAATCATTCCATGGTATGAACGACAGGATAGTGATAGTTACCTTCATATCTCTAACACCATACATGATAACCTTGCACATAAATAAGTCCTTTTACTTCTCTTTATTTTCATCTCCACTCTAATCCTCATCTTCGTTCTCTCATTTTCACACATGAGTTCATGAAACACTTCTCCATGTTTCCTGAAATCTGGCTTTAGTGTGTAAAGCCTTTATCAACTCAGTCAACAGGCCTCTCTGACTTGAACCCTAGAATCTCGTGCCATTCATGTATTCTAAGTCCCCAAAACACTCATACAGAATCCTACCGTGATCATTTACTTGTTTTCACCTAGCCAGTAAGCAAAACGAATGCTAATTCCTCTTTTATCATGAGACCCTTCGAATGCTCTCACGGCCTCATGTTTAAAAGTGTAGCTTTAAACTTGAAAAAGAGGGCATTTTCAATGCTACAACAGGTAGATCCCTTAGATATCATGTCAGGAACAAAAAGGCTATGAAGGGCTATAATAAGGGGCACAAATAGTTAATATCGACATCAATCATCGCTGGGAAGACGTCGTAAAAGACGAATACTCGCTCTAGTGCACATTTCTGAACTCTGATCATGTTCTTGCGAGAGCACGCATCTCTGTGCATTTTACTAAATGTAGAAACATTACAACAAGAATTTCCCTTGGATATCATGTCAGGAACGAAAGGTCATGAGCACATTCAGAGAAGAATTAACTTAACAGTTATTCGATCACAAACTGAAGGTTCATCCAGAAGCAGCTTATGGATGGTTTATAGTTACGTAAATGCAACAGGTATTCTCATTCAACTGAAACCAAAAGGCTAAGAAAGATCAGTGGATTTGCGAAAGTAGCTCAAAAATTCATCCCAGTAGGATTGGAGAACAGCGAGAAGCGGCGACAGCCGGAATGTAGACCAACAAAAGTCTACATAACAAATGTTAGCGGTAGTGGGCAATGAAAGCGAAAACGGTAGAAGCAGCTGCACCGTTAGGTAATACTAGACTACTGTTCCGGCTCATGAAGGAAAGTCGGGTGTTAGTGAAACTTCCTCGAAAAGGAATGTGTCTATTATCCGCTCCTAGTTGAGAAAGTTAGACCGAGGGGCGGAAATCTTTCAGGAACATTTCAACTGACGTCCGTCTACCCTTCAGTTACTAACTATCTCCAAACAACCTGAATGGAAAATTGATTCAAGTCCCACAACCCGTAATGAGGTTGGAAGGGCTATGAGTAATTTTTAAGCGACGGAAAATGACAGGGCCTTGTAAGTTGGTCCATGATATCTTTCAGGAATGGTAGTCCAGTTTTAGTAGCTATGTTGACTAATATATTCGACGTCTGTAAGCTGGATGTAATCCTACTTAACTAGTCTCGATCTCTGATCTTCCGAGTTAGTAAGAAAAGATAGAAATTCTCTTGTTATAACCACAAAGCAATCGGTTGGGCTAACATAGTCTGTAATATATTAGCCAAAATAAACGTTGCAAATAGTCATCAATTGGGGCGGTTGTGAAATGAATAACCACTCCTTTTCTTGACGTACTCTGTTATCTGGTGTAGGAGTTTGGATGTAACGAAACTAGGCTTCAGTTCATGTAGTTGTTGACTGTTAGTCTTAGCTGTTTTTTTTTGTAGCTGCAGACTACGTGGTTAGAAATTTTGGACGACATGGCTCAAAATTGGTCCCAAGAACCCGGATGTATTTCCGCTTTATCATCATATATATAAAGGACATAGAAATATTTAAGTTACGATTATTTTTATTCACTCAACTATTTGTTTACGTTTTCCATTAACTAGTCTCAGCTCACATGGGTGAGACGTATTTCCCAGTAAGATTTTGCAGGTTCGTGTGATAAAGTAAATTAAGTAACGATTGATAGTGTTTTCTGTCATAAATTAACCAAAAACAGTGTACAACCTAGCTCATAAGCGCACTAACTCAAATTACAATACCGCATCAGCACGACAAAATCAAACTAACAAGATTAGTGTCAGATTATAGTTCAGCGACAGGTAATAGAAATGATATGTATGAAAGAATAATCGAGTATAAAATCTAGGCAAAATACTGTTAGTTGGACTCAGTAATATTAGTCATATTTTTATTCGAGGCATACTTGAAAAAATGTGATTTCTTTTTTTAAATTTTAGTTTACTTGTTCTAAAAGAACAATAGCAAATCAAATTCCCAGCTTACCCACTTGGACCGAAGCTTTGTTACAGAATTCATCAGTATACTGTTCTAGAGCTGAGGTCAAAAAAGAGGTTTCTAACACACTTGTAAGCCATTCAATTTCAAGTTTATCTCGATTTTCAGTTTGAGTTTTCGTACACTATTTAGACCTGCTAAAGGTGTAGTGTAGCGACTTATTCTTCATTAAATGTTTTTTTAAAAATCTTTCTAATCTTATTTTTTTAGATAAAATTGGTCTTCATTGATAGAAAGAGCTAGGTTTACATTACCATCGTAGGTCATCGTATGTATTTTCCCACTTTTCGAGAGTTTTATTGCACATCATATCCAATTTCTAATTAAAAGAATCTAGCAAGCTTATTTTGAATCCGTGTGCAAATGTATGTTTAAGAAGTTGTGGATTTGTGCTCTTTTTCTTGGGATTTTCTATATAAACAAGCATTAACATGGAGCCCTGGAGGTCAAAGGAAAAGAGGGAGACCCAAGAATACACTGCGTCGGGAAGTGGAGTCAGACATGAAGAGACTGAGGTGCTTTTGGAAAGGACTGGAAAGGAAAGTTCAGAACAGAGTTGGTTGGAGAATACTGGTCGGTGGCCTATGCTCCACATGGGGTAACAGGCATTGATTGATTGAAGTGGAGATGTAGATTGAATTTCATGAGCTTACGTGTCTTAAAATATTTGCGGATGTATAAATGCAATATGAGTAAAGCACTGAGTGACAATATGAAATTTGACATGATGGAATACTTTCTTCTTAATAGGCAATACTGACAACAACCTCACCAGTGTGCATCATTTTTTTATAGATTCAACTGACTTGTAAGATATTTTGACAGCCTACGAAACTTAAGGTATATTTTAAGATAAACAAAATCTTTTAACAAGTAATTATTTTAGTGACATGCCTTAAAATCTTCTAAACTTTTTAATATACGTCATGGCTAGATTGTTGGTGGGGGGTAATTTACTGCCATACAAAATCATTAATTAGCACGTCCTCATTTTTTTATGGATAACTAATTACATGTTGATTACATCTAAAATAGTGAATACTATCTTAGTAATTCCTATCAACTACCTAATCGTGTTCTACTGCTTCATTTTCAGCAGCTAATCAGTTTTATTAACCCTCATAGTGCTGTGTGCACGAATTTGTAAAGTTTCTCACATTGCTTTCCAACTTTTGTTGATCACTTTGCATATTCCCACTTTTTTTCCTAGTTCACTTCTGCAAATCGTCATCATGTAGCTTTATCATCTTTTGCACAAGTTACACCCGTCAAAAATCAAAGTTGTGGTGTAAATGATTCGATCACTTATTGCCTAACTTGTGAGAGACCGCAAAATACAGATTTCTGTCATTCGCATCTAGTTGAGGAACCAGTCAACCATGAAATAAATGTACACGATTTTCTACGTAAGTATTAATAATAATTACTATTGTTTTGTACAATTATAATTGTTTGTTTCTGTTTCGAAATGCTGAGTTTCAATAATTACCTTACGTGACTTTCATATATTCGCCGTACATATTTACATCTCAGTCAAATAATATTTTTAACTAAAGGTGTTGTAAGTAACAAGAACAATATCAGTATGCCTTTTGAATCCGCTAGTAAGATTTGTGTGCTTATTTGACAACGAAGTCGATAAAAACGCAGGCTTAGAGCACTTCTTAACTTTATGAAGAGTTAAAAATACCACACTGGTATAAAATCATCCTTAAGGGTAATTCAACCCATAAAAGTGTTGTATCTGTCGCTACTGTTGTATCTAAGCAGAGATGGCCGATATTATCGATCTTGTTATCTGCAGCGCTATATCCTACAGCTAGCACCCAGCCTTGTCTTAATCTATTGCTCAGGCACAATAATCCGACTGATTTATCAAGAAGCCAACTAGTCACTCACACGCATGTATTACAACAGCAATAACAATAATCCAATAACATACAAGGTATATATATAAGGTCTAGCCATTGACTCATATGTCTGTCACACTATATTAACCAATCACATATCTTCTTCCAGATATATCAAAAAGTTGATTCATTCCGTTAGGATTTATGTCAGTCTACATATATGAACTCTCTATTTCAGGTTTATTTTCGTATTGCTAACAGTTATAATTTATTCTTCAAACTTTATTTTATGCAATGAAGCTTAACATATTGTGTGTATTCCTGAAATGATTACATCTATACCCACTTTTTTTCCTCAATTGCTTTGCGTTCATCAGTAGTCTCAATGGGATTTCTGTGTTTATCAGTTTGTTACTACAACATTGGTAGCATTTTGACTATTTGAAGTGAGGTTATACTCGATTGTCTTTAATCGGTTATTACTGTTTTTTTAAAGTGGATGCAGGGGAAAGTCGGCATCGGTCATGTTCACAACCAACAACTGGTACTCTAACTAGAGATCTGTCCGTTTTTGGTAGATTCCATGAGATGAAGGAACTGAGTTCTTCTAGACAGTCAATAAACACATCGAATAAGTTGTGTTCAGAGGCAAACTTGACGACTGATGTAAATTTTTTGAACTCTACTGCGACGGCATTTATTTCACCAAAGCTTGTACGTTCGCCCGCTTTGAAAAGAGGTAATGGCAATATCCTCGTTTGTCCAATTGTATTCTATTCTGTTAATAATGTGATAATATATGAATGTTTTGATATTTATTACATAATCCATGTCTGTCTATAACTTTGATCAGGTTGATACAATCGGAAATGAAATGAAATTATTTAGAAAGACATGATTCGTAAATTATTCAAACTAAACATTCTTGGTAGTCTAAACTAAATCACGCAAAATGCTTAATTAGAGTTGACATGGTTTACTAATATCTGCAAATAAAAATATGAAATTTATTTGGATTGCGATTCCTTCAAAAGTAATAGCAAAAATAATTTGTAAATCTCGAATTGTGGGATCTTTGAATGTCTATTACGTCGTTATCATACAGTCACTTAAAAATTACGTCCTTCAAATAGATTGCACAATAAATTCCTGACATATACTAAGACACCTCGGACAGCACAATACCATACTGAAAGTTTGCCTTCCATCTCTATTTGAAAAATATAAAAACTGAATTTTGTACCTTTAATTTAGACAAACTTTCTAAATTAAGCAAGGTTTCATGTAGTGGTTCTTACGATGAGGATTACATAGAAAGGAGGAATAAATGCTATCTGAAATAAAGACGAGTTAGAACACCGAAATAGTGTTATTAGTATTTAGGATTACCAGTCAATTGCAATATGGAAACACCATACAAGTTCTAAAAGTAAGTTAACACAAAATATTAAATGCCATTAAGTAATGTATTGTATTAGATAAGTAGTAATGAGGGAAAAGTAATTAAAGCTACTATAGGTAAATTTAACACCATTCAGTACACTATCTGTAACTTTATTAGTGGAAGCTTGATCGATTGCACATATCGGACAATCTCCAACTGCTTCATCATCTTAATTGCAGCGATGTAGCACTTTGAGTAGTCAAGTTTTAGGAATACCATGACTGTGATAAGTATAAAGATGATTTTTAAATAGGACTATGATTCTTTAGGTCAAAACCTTATTCGATGATAAAATAATATTAAAAATTCCTCAAACGACGTATATTCTCTGAAAAATCACTAGTTATTTTTTAATGCTATGCGTCCTATCTATCCAGTGGTATAAGTGGCATTACTGTAGTTGCCATCGTAACACGGTGGTTAAGCTCATCTATCGTGATGACCTAGTTAAGCTATATTAGTCCATGCCATTAGGTTCTACCGTACCAGCCAAGTCGGCCGGGGGATAGAGTCATTCTCCCGGCTGTACATTGGTGTAGTGGCAGTAGAGTGTTCCCTCTAAACAACCAGAATGACAGAGATTTCGCCTTCTCAAAATGAAAGACATGGTTAGAAAAGGTCGACCCTAAGAATGCACGCCTAACATTACTCCACGAATTTCCGTCTCCGACGGTAAGACTTTACAAGTTTGGAGCTAAAACACGAAAAAAAAACACTTGTAGAAAGGTTGTGTGCAGCTGTCCCTTGGGCAATTCGGTCACATTCTCAGTTTTACAAGACCACTTCTAATCCATTTACTTTTCAGATACTTCTAGAAGAACCCTTTCACGGTGTGAGCTAGCAGAAAGTAATAACCTCTCTCCCTATTCACGACTAAATTCCTTCACCCTTAACATGTTTTCTTTTTCCAACCCTCACACATGCCACAACAGCTTAGTTTTACGTAGGAAGATAGAGCACTAAGTATAAAAGCATAACAGATACTTCTTGAATGGAATTTCGGTCGACAGTTACTTATGTGCTGTTCGTCTGCATGGTACAGTAAGAACTCAGAAAGATAGGGACACACGCCGGTGTTTATTTGCCGTCTCGACCTATTCCCTAATTGACTACAACTCAGACAAATTAAAAGATGAGCTCTACAAGAAGTTCACAACTAAGCGCTCAGATATATTACTCATAGAAGGGTATCTTAACGTCTAAGTTGGCAAGTTAAATTAAGGTGAAAAACGTCTAGATTGATCTTTTGGGGTCCCAGCCCATCCAACGAATAATGAAGACCGCTTTCAAAAATTATGTTAAATTACTGTTTGCTTCTAACAAGCACAAATTTTAAACGCTTGGAGGAACATTATGTAACTCGTGGACCTCTGACATCAATTTAATAAGGGGCACAAATAGTTAATATCGGCATCAACCATCGCTGGGAAGACGTCGTAAAAGACGAATACTCGCTCTAGTGCACATTTCTGAACTCTGATCATGTTCTTGCGAGAGCACGCATCTCTGTGCATTTTACTAAATGTAGAAACATTACAACAAGAATTTCCCTTGGATATCATGTCAGGAACGAAAGGTCATGAGCACATTCAGAGAAGAATTAACTTAACAGTTATTCGATCACAAACTGAAGGTTCATCCAGAAGCAGCTTATGGATGGTTTATAGTTACGTAAATGCAACAGGTATTCTCATTCAACTGAAACCAAAAGGCTAAGAAAGATCAGTGGATTTGCGAAAGTAGCTCAAAAATTCATCCCAGTAGGATTGGAGAACAGCGAGAAGCGGCGACAGCCGGAATGTAGACCAACAAAAGTCTACATAACAAATGTTAGCGGTAGTGGGCAATGAAAGCGAAAACGGTAGAAGCAGCTGCACCGTTAGGTAATACTAGACTACTGTTCCGGCTCATGAAGGAAAGTCGGGTGTTAGTGAAACTTCCTCGAAAAGGAATGTGTCTATTATCCGCTCCTAGTTGAGAAAGTTAGACCGAGGGGCGGAAATCTTTCAGGAACATTTCAACTGACGTCCGTCTACCCTTCAGTTACTAACTATCTCCAAACAACCTGAATGGAAAATTGATTCAAGTCCCACAACCCGTAATGAGGTTGGAAGGGCTATGAGTAATTTTTAAGCGACGGAAAATGACAGGGCCTTGTAAGTTGGTCCATGATATCTTTCAGGAATGGTAGTCCAGTTTTAGTAGCTATGTTGACTAATATATTCGACGTCTGTAAGCTGGATGTAATCCTACTTAACTAGTCTCGATCTCTGATCTTCCGAGTTAGTAAGAAAAGATAGAAATCCTCTTGTGATAACCGTAAAGGAATCAGTTGGACTAGCATTTTGTCTTATACATTACCCTCCGTTGTCATCTTACGCTTTTATAAACTCCAGAGAACCACGTTGTTTTCATTCCTAGAGGGGTTGAGGCTGGGATATTTTACTCTAATATTACCCCCACCCTTGCGCCATATTTTTATTAAATATTACCTATGTACTGTTTTGTATAATTCCTGAGTTCTTTTATCTTTGTCGTTTTCGAGTTATCGCTTGTATCTCATCTAAAGATCGAGTCAACAATATTGATGTCTAACATTAAGTACCAAGGGGGGAATATTAATTAGTCGATGAAGGTATGTAGCTTCATTGACTTAGGTGGTTGGAACAAGCATTACGAACGTCCAACCTCCGCGCGATGTTGACTGGGATTAGAGTGGGATAGAAGAGAAGTATGATCGGTCATACCGAAACATGGCATCGGTCCTTGATATTTTTGACTGTTGATCTAAGCCATGTTGGTAAATGAAAGTCACCTGGTCGGGGTCAGCATGATAATCGCAATGAATGACTGGAGACACCAGGTGACATGGCTCAGAATTTGTCATAGTGGAGTAAATGTATTCACCCCTTATTATCTTCTAGATTTTAAGTTCCATTATTCTTTCATACTCAACATTGTTTCACTCCTTTTTTTAACGCTATAATTTGGTATTGGTCTCGTAAATTTGATCTCATTGCGCTATTGTGGTATGTTACATCGGACCCACATGTACTTTCTAAGTTTTTCGTTGCACATTATTAACTGACTGATTAGTTTTTTGTTTGTGTTTGAATGCTCCCTAATTTTACGGACTAAATTCATTTGCCCTACAACTTAACTAAGTTATAAAATGAGTTATATATATTTGTAAAATTCCAATGAGTAGAAATTAAAATTTCTGACGTTTCGCGGCTTAGTGCTAATTCAATTCGGTTATTCATTCCTCTGAAGAAGCGACTTACACTAAGCCGCGAAACGTCAGAAATTTTAATTTCTACTCATTGGAATTTTACAAATATATATAACTCATTTTATAAACAGCCTATCCAATGCTCAATTTATTTGAAATTATCAAAATTAACCTTGGTAATTAACTAAGTTATGTTAAAATTATTAATGCATCAATATTTCATTGTTACTAACACTAACTGCTTATAATAACTCATTAAACTAAATCATGAGTAACCAGACAAGCGAACTTGGCCTCTTTATTTTATCAACTTTATTTCTTCAACATCTGTTGATCATCTCTCACCTAAACGGCATCATAGCCAAAGAGGTTTGTAACAGAAGGAAATACTACTTTTATACATTTCGCAGTTCCACAAACAGTAGTGTATTCCTAAAGTGATCACGTTTCTACCCCCCTTTTTTATCTCAAATGCTTTGCATTCATCAGTAGTCCCTAATGGGATTTCTGTGTTTATCAGTTTGTTACTACAACATTGGTAGCATTTTGACTATTTGAAGTGAGATTATACTCGATTGTCTTTAACCGGTTATTACTGTTTTTTTAAAGTGGATGCAGGGGAAAGTCGGCGTCGGTCATGTTCACAACCAACAACTGGTACTCTAACTAGAGATCTGTCCGTTTTTGGTAGATTCCATGAGATGAAGGAACTGAGTTCTTCTAGACAGTCAATAAACACATCGAATAAGTTGTGTTCAGAGGCAAACTTGACGACTGATGTAAATTTTTTGAACTCTACTGCGACGGCATTTATTTCACCAAAGCTTGTACGTTCGCCCGCTTTGAAAAGAGGTAATGGCAATATCCTCGTTTGTCCAATTGTATTCTATTCTGTTAATAATGTGATAATATATGAATGTTTTGATAATTATTACAGAATGCATGCCAGTCTACAGAAATGATCAATTGTACGCATCACATTTACTCGTATTTTGTTGCGTTGATAATATATGCATTTTTTGATCACTTAATTTTTGTCATTCATGATTTTATTTGTGTTCAAGTTGACACTCTTGGCTTGTGACTTCTCATTGTGCTTAAGCACTTTGAACTTAACTACCGTTTTCTATCCCTATATTAAGAGTTCATTTTCCTCAAAATAGTGTTTCTTTTGACAATTGAGCGAAAAGGAAATCTTTAAATTATTTTCATCTGAAAGTTGTATGCTTGTGAACCTATTATCAGTGCAAGATGTTTCTCAATTTCTGATTCAGTTTCGTGCCTCGTTAGCCAACCACAGGTTCCCATCGCCGTCTTTGGTGCACTTTTTGTTTAATAAATTATAATTGTGTACTTCTGTTATAATTATACTAAACGATACAGAGTTCGAAAAGAAATTTTAGATCATTAAGTACCTTCACTACTATACCATCTCATTACTGAGTGACTTTCTAACCCTTAAAGTTCTTGTAAAGTTGAGCAGCTGAATGAAGCACTTCAGCCTCAGTAGTTTAGTAAGTGGATCTTCTTCCTTTGTACATAGTATGCTATTGTCTTTACAAAAGTAAGGGCAGTCAATTAATTATCCAGTTCGTTGTTCAACCCACCAAACTTGCTCACTAACAGAGGTTGAACAGGATCAACTGCAGAAGTATAGTCTTAAAAATTACATGGAGTACAAATTTCACTGCATGACAATATAACTCAACTACAGCATCTTGGATGCTTCTTTCATTTATGGAAGTAATCAATTAAGAATCAATACAGTCCTTTAATTTAATGCTAATAATAAGTTTCCTCATCGATTAAAAAGTGATGAATTGTTTCTGTGGGAATTCACTTGACTTTATATCTAAGGCATCGTATTTGTTAAAACGTTTTACCTCCATTCTTTTTCACTTGCTTCTGCTCTTTAATGTTCTCATACTTTTTACATTTTTTATTTCACTCCTTTTTTCCTACTGTGCATTTCCTCATTGTGTAAATACGATTTGTATCAGCTTGAAAACATTTCACGTTTCACTTATGTCTATGTCCCTGATCGAAAGAAGAATAAATAAGTGAAATTAGATGACATTTTACTGATTAAGTAAGGTAGTAAAAGTTATCCTGTTGGTGTCTTCGTTTGATTCCAATTGATGTCTAATAATTCTAAAAATTTAATTTCATGATAATATCAATAATATATTCTCAAATGGGTTTTGTGGTTATTTAGTCAAATAATGTTCACAAATTTCTAAGTGCCTAATTACGAACACTTTTTTGGGTTATGATGCAAATATCTTAAATGAGCATATTTCTAAGAAAGGGAGAGTATAATAATGTATATAATGCTTACACACTTTCATATATACGCTCAACGTATCTATTTTTCTTCTTGATAAATTCTGTTCGTATCAGTATGTTCTTCACAGCATCCTCATAGTTTAACCAATAGCGTCTTTTTGTCGTGTTTCATGCGTTTTCTTTTGATATTTATAGTACTTATAAACCTCTTTTTCCATCACCTTTGCACTACTTGTTTTCTAAGTCACCTCTTAAGATTTTGCTTGTTTAGCTTACATGATTCCTTCTTTACTCTTTTTGAACTCTCCATGGTTATGGTTATGAGTTACTAGCAGTTAAGATTAATAGTTTCCGTGTATTTATAATATTACAATTTATAAACGTTCAATATTCCTGTTAACAAAAGTATATATATTATACTTTTTGTGTGTGTTTACTTTCAGATCCTTGTGTCGCTGTATCCACGTATAAAAAAAATAGTGGTGGAAACGTTTTTTATTCGAATGTGACTTCTGTTCTATCTGAGATGAGTGTTTTTGGATTGACTCAATGGTTGAATGGGGTATTTGCTCCGTGTATCGCGGCTAACAGTTACAACGGAAATGCAGTGGGCCCGTTTAAGGATATTTGTGTAGTCGGATCAAATATGTATCGTTCAACAGTGGAAAAGGCGATTGAGTTACTAACCTCACCTGCTATTATTGTCCCTGGGGAGCGCATTGAACGCGAAGTAGACAGTGGAAAGTTAATTCCTGTCAAAGAAATATCATTTCGTATTGATAAAGGTGTGTACTAACTTTCTAACTTGCGCATATTCTTCGTTACACTTCTGCCCATATGATGACTACTTATTGTTTTGCTTCCAATTAAAGGTGCTCAACGTCGGATTCAAGATTGTTTGGTGGTAAATTATGCACCAATTTGGCTTCACCTTACATTAGATGCGTTGGCAAGTTCATCTTTATCTCAGTCTAATTCACCAGCCACGTTCCACAATGTTTGCTCTTCAGTCACATCAGATACAAATGACCTACCCTACACTGAGGATTACAAAAATACACATGCAGTGTGTTTGACAAAGAAGATATGTAACTACCTTTTTGATTCCTTTGTTCTGAATAAACCAGTTTTACCAATTAAACCAACTGCTATTAACAAAAAAACGAAACAGTCATTTCATACTGCCAAAAATTCTACAACTTCAACAAAGCTACGTAAGCTTATTTACATGGCTTCAATTTATAGTATTCTAATACTTAATCTCTTTTATTTGTCTGTTGAAAGTATCCAGTTTTAAACTGTTTAATTAAAGTGAGTAGAGGCAGTTGATTCCAGGTTTTTTAAATTCATGCGCTGATTGGAAATATTTCAAGAGTAGTGATAGTTCAGTACATTAAATGAATTGACACCTCAGGAATTTAAGTATGTAACACACATATTTTATACTCACTGACATAGACAATGGATAATTAATGGAATTAGATACTTTTATACTTATTTTAGTACGAAAAATATCATCATACTACTTCTAGCTCTCACCTAATATGCATGATCTCCTGACCGCTTCATAAAAACGTTTTCAGGGGTGAAAACGACGAAAACATGTGTTTCATTTCGTAACTAGAATGTATGATGAATAAGCAACTTGTTGTTATTAAGTTATGTGGCGATTGTTGAATCGGAAGTTTCACATCACTAACTGACCATAAACAACCATTGAAAACCAGGTAGCACCGGACAGCTATCTCATCGTAATACGAATATCCATGATCCTACCTGGAATCGAGCCCGTTACCATCGAACTTCGTTGTGAGTACTTAAGATTTAGACGACTAAACCACCATACATTTGTTTACGTTTTCAGCTTCAGTCAGTGTAAAATCATTAGCAACTGCGTCCAATTCCACTAGTGGTTAACTGCATTATACACGACTTGCTCGAAATCCACTTGCCACGTCTTTCTAAAGGTCTGGACTTACTTCTTAAAGTCAGTCACTACTAAGTACTTTTTCTTTGTATTTGGTATTATGGAGATGAAAACTTTAACAATAGTTCAAACACGTAGGGTGCGCAGCAATTACTTACCGTTGGAAGTTGGTAAGGTAGCAGAAAATTACAAATTGATTGACATAAAAAGAAACGAGTGTCCCGTTAATTAAATTTAATAACTGACTTACTCTACTATTTTTGTATACTAGCTGATTAATTATTTTGTTTTCATAACTTTTACAGATATACTAAGTCGTGATGTCTTGTTTAATCGTCACGTTATAAAGCGGTTCATTATTTTTGTTTGGATCATAGATTGTTTTAAAAGTCATATGCTAATCAAATATGATCCATGCTTATTTCGCACGAAGTCTCATATAAAGGTAAGTCTTACTAATTTAACTATAAAATAAAGAGATCATGCATATAAACACTTAGAACGTATCATATGCACTACAACAGATTAATCGAACTGTGATTATTGACTTACTGACTAATTAGTTCATAATAAATAAATTGCTCTTCGAGAAAGTCTTATTTGATTCTCTTAGACTGGATAATTAACCGATATTTTCCTATTAATTCCATGGTAAATTAAAGTTTCACAAATTATTAATGAAAATAAAAAATGTTTTGTGTGCGAATTAAATGATTGATACCATTAAGAAACTCCATCCCTCGCATTTATTCGTGCTGCAATCATTTGGCTTGTATTTATTCCTAATAAGTTGAATATCAGTTGGTGTGGCTTGATCGGATTTTATACTACACCTTATCATCAAGTTCTATTCGTATCCGTCATATAATAAATTGCTCGAATTTGTTAACTGAAATAAGGTTCGTTTCAAAGTTTGACCTCCATACACGAAAGGTTTTTAGTCTCAACAAAACTATGACACTCTCTGTAGCATATGGTTGGACAACAGGCTAATGGTGAATAGGATGAGGACATACCTAGTTTAGCTTACTGCTAGCTAACTAGTGTTTTGCCTATTTAATTACAAAAATGAGGTCACGATCTCGTTTATTTCGATTTCTAGTTGCTACACTGATATATAAGTTCAGTTTTACAGATGTAACCTTTATATCGCTCTTTCAATGTATGCAATTTTTTAAATCATTTTCTACCTTGCTTCAGTCCTCTTCGTCACTCTTATTATCATTCGCACAAAATTTTCTTCATGGTGAAAGCAACCTTGTTCGTCACATTGCCTACCTGGGAGCACAAGTCATCGTAAATCAGACACCATTAGATGAGTATCAGTTTACGGTTGAAAATCTGGCTGTAGATTTAAGAGACGGTGTTCGTTTGGTGTAAGTTATACAGTATAATAAATTATTATCCGTAATCTTTTGATACACATAATAGGTTTCATCACACCAATCAGTCAATACCTGTTATTCCTCACGGAGCATAGGCCGCCGACGAGGACTCTTCGACCAACACTGTCCTGGGATCTCCTTTTCGGTTCTTTCTATGTGCTATCCATTCTTTTCATATCTCCCTCCAATTCCTGTCGCAATGCGCTTTCTGGTCTTCCTCTTTTCCTTTTACTTGAGGATTCCAAGGTAGTGCCTGTCTTATGACGCAATTTAGTAATTTCTTCAATCTGCGTCCAATCCACCTCCAGCGTTTTCTCTTAATTTCTTCCTCAGCTGGATTTTGGTTGATTTGTTCTCTGCCACAGTAGGTTGTTGCTGATGGTATATGACCAACGGATCCAAAGTATCTTGCTCAATCAACTTCTTATGAATACCCATATATTTTGAATTATGATTTTTGATATTCTCCAAGTTTCAGCTCCATACAATAGAATTGTCTTCACATTTGTATTGAAAATTCTGACTGATTTTGGCTGACATCCGGTTGGTGTTATGGATGTTTATCAGTTCGAGGAATGTTGCCCTTGCCTTACCACTCCGTACCTTCACACCTCCGTCGGATCCCTGATGTTTATCAATTAATCTGTCACATCCTTCACAGCTTCCCTGTCATCTATAATCGGGTTGATGCTCGTTGTTTTTTTATCGCAGGACATCGCTTTTCTACTATGTATGTCGATCCCTACTGCTGCGAAGGCTGCTGCTTCGCAGTCTGTCTTCATTTGTGGAATAGAAGAGTTATTTCATCTGAAAGTCCAAGTAGTCTAGATGCATCCATGTTACCCACCGTATTCCGTGTTTTCCCAGAAATGTTGAAGTTTTCATAACCTAGTCCACCACTTGTAAAAAGAGAAAGGTCGAGATTATGCATCCCTGTCCGACACCGGTTCCCACTTCAAATGAATCTGTAAATTGTACAATTTTGCAGTGTAGTTTGTCGTGAGAATTCTTCATGATATTGACTATTTTTTCAGGTACATCACAGTATTGAAGAAGACTCTAGAATGTTCTCCTGTCCACACTATTAAATTCTTTCTAATTGCTAAGGAAGTTGATGCGACGTGATAAGTTCGATTCAATCGATTCTTTAGCAATGATCAGTAGTGCTGCGATTTGGTTGGTACACGACCGATCCTTACGGAATTCGACCTACTTATATCAAAGCTGGCTATCTCTCATTTGGTTCAACAACACTCTGTTGAAGACTTCTCTATACTGAAAGTAGAATGATGCCTCACACTTGCTTTATTTGGTATTGTGATGAGGTGTCCTTCTTCCCAGTCTGTTGGCAGTCGTTCTTCCATCCAAATCTATCTGAAGAGAATGTGAAGCATCTTTTGAGTTACTTCCATATCTGACTTTTATACCTCAGCTAGTACATCGTCTGACCTTGCTGACTTGCCACTTTTGGTTTATCAGATGATCAAGTTAAATTCTTCAATTGTGTGGGGTAACACTTATAGAAAGGTCTATAGATGGTGCTTCAATGGCTGATGAGTTTAGCGGGGCTGGTCTATTCAGGACTTCTTCAAAGTGTTCTACCCACCCGTTTCACTATTCTTGGGTCTCAATGATTGCTTTACCGTCCCTGTTCGTAACTAGTCGTTTCAGTTTACTGGATTTTCCAGCTATCTTCTTCACTGTGCCATGGATATCTCATATTTCCTCTCCGTGCAGTTTTTTTCGCTGTCGTTGCTAGGTCATTCACATATTCCCGCTTATCTGATCTAATGCCCTATTTCACTTGCTTGTAGTCTTCTGTGTATTCAGCCTATGCCTTGGCTTTCTCTACTCTTGTTCGGCTGTTATTGACTACTGTCTTCTTGTTCCTCATTTCTCGAATCTTGTCTAGATTGCCAACAGAGACTTATTTCCCATGGTGGTGCTTGTTATGTCCGAAAACCTCCTGATATGTTGAAGTTATTTTTCTTCTTTAATGCCTTTCCAGTTGTCCTCCATAGTAGTTTCCTCTTCTTCTAGTAGATCATGAAAGGCCTGATTCATTTTCCTGAAAGCTATCTTGAATTCGTCAAGTTTGCCAGTGTCCTAAAGAAGACTATATTTTACTTATGTTACTCCGGTTACCCAGTGCTTCTTTGGCTTTAGTTTTATTTTGACCACTCTCAGGTGGTGATCTAAAGCTATATCAGCTCCTCTCTTGGTCCTCACACTCTCGACTGTTTTTCTAAGCTTCTTATTGATGCAGATGTTGTCGATTTGGTTTTTGGCAATGTGGTCTGCTGAAACTCATGTAGCTTTGTGTATACATTTGTAATGGAATATGGTGTGACCTATAATCATTTTGTTGAAGGCATATAGACTGATGAATCTCACAATGCTACCGTTTCTCTCTTTCAGCTCGTGTCGTCTCACCATGTCCTCATATCCAGTGTTGTCCATTCTAACCTTGAGGTTTAAGTGTTCCATCAGTATGGTCAAGTCCTTGTTTGGATATTTCTCTACGATCGACTGTAGCCATTGACAAAGCTGGTCCTTTTGTGATCCTCGTCGCTATTGTTAGTGGGTGCATCGCACTGCATGTTATTTATCATAATTCTCTCCTTTTCCTTGAAGGGTGCTTTAGTTGTCCTAGGTCCATGATGTTCTCATCCTATGAGTGCCTCTTTGGACAACTTTTATGCCATTTCTTATGTATGCGAGGCATTTTCTTATTCATGACCGGAGTATATCTTCCGAAGTTAATCTTTGCTGTCCAGGTTGTACTTTTTCGTTTCCTCAGCTATTCGGATGTTTAGTCCACATTTTGCGAACGTTTCATGTACCGATGTTAGCTGTTACTCTGGTTTTCAAAAGGGATATCGGGGTCCTAACTTTCCGAGAAGCTCGGCTTTCACCATGACGTGTCATAGGTCTTCGAAATAAAGATCTCCTAAGCCGGATTTTAAATGTTTTTTTATCAAGGTTATTTTTTTACGAAGGGTAGGTGGGGTGTTAAGTTTATGCCAAATTCTCCTCCTTTCTCTTGGCTTGGGACCGACAATAATTCTAGGAGGATTTCAAGGGGAGTTTTTCATCATATACTTGGTGTTTATAATTGTGATTTAAGTATCTCATTGAAAGCTGATGTGGCTGCCTGTATTTGGACTCATCTTTGATTGTATTTCAATTTCATATCTATTAGTTGTTATCTTATTATTAATTAGAAAACTCGCCGACTTGTTGATTCCTACACTACCAACTCCAGCGTCCAATGGAAAAATTCCCTTAGAAGTTGGATCTAATCGTCTTATGTCTCTAGTCCGATTCCCCGCCATAAGTCGCCTTCAAAAAATACACAACGTTGGAGTTGCCCTAAAATCCTTTGAACAGTACGGTCAAATTTCAATGTCAGATGGTATGGTTTTATATTTTTTTAATTTTACCTAACTTTTAAACGTATTATTTTGTACTTATTGTGACTAGTAACTTGTCGTAGAAAAGGCTAAACTTGATAGCACATAAATTGTCCCAATCAGTCAGCCATTAACAACGTATAACTTGTCGTATGTGCTCTTTACAGAAATAACACGATAATAAAATGCAGCAGCGAAGGATAAAGTAAAAGTGTATGAAAGAATAATAAGATATAGAAGATAAAGAGTGAATGCATCTACTCCACTGTGATCAACTCTGAGTCATGTCACTCAATGTCTCCAGCCATTGATTGGGATTATCATGCTGACCCCAACTAGGTGATTTGCATACACCAACATGGCTTGGACCAACAGTCAAAGACTTTAGAGATTAATATCATGTTTTGGTTGAACCACCCCTACCTCTCTTCTATCCTAGTCCTACGCCAGCCAAGTTCGCACGGTAAAGTAGGTGGTGGTCTGACATGCTCAACACATGTCTCAACCATCACAGTCGATGAAAGTTTAGGGCCTTTTCAACTCATTTGCCTTGTTTTTTAGTACTATGTGTTTCACATCAATATTATCTGATCATTCCATTATTTCTATGATCAAAGACCTGGAGCCTACATATATCTTCTATTTTCATGGCTTATGCTTCGCGCCCATAGGTTAAAACACAGCGGAACACTGCGCAATACACAGTCTTCCATGGAAATACAGGTATCTCACTTACGCCATGAGTAATAAAAGTTGGTAAAGCCAAGCAAGCTTTCTTAACCTGTTCTGAAATTAACTCATAGGCCAACCAGGGGTGATAAAACTTCCGAGATAAGTGAAATGGTTAATGCTCTAAGCTACTTCTCTCGCTATTACTAATCTTTGGCAATCATACAAAACAGTCCTGGAGTGGCATTTTGCATTTAGAGGGAAAGAAACACTTGCATTGTCTGCGTCTCCACTGAATAGAACTATGACGTCTGCTTATTCTACCTTGAGAAGTGTGCTACCCGGAAGAAGATTAATTGCTGAAGAGTTAAATGACGAAAGTAAGACTTCTAAGAGAACTTATGTGTTGAAATTAAATAAAAGGGGTAACATGGAGCAACCCCGATAAACCTTACTTGAGGCACTTCTCATAACAGCTCGCTGTAAGCCCTAACTCAACCAGCCATGATTCAGTAGAGAGTCTTCGTGAGGTTTATGCACTTTTTACGAACACGTTTCTACGCCAAACAGTGCCACAGAACTTCTCGATCTACGAAGTTAAAAGGCTTCTTCGAGTCAAGAAATACTACTGTTGTCAGACGTTGGTAAGTGTGTCTAGAATTTGACGCAGAGTGGATGTTTGGTCAATACATCCTCGTCCATATCTGAAACCACCTTAGTTTTCACGAGTTCATAACGTTAGATAAATGTCGGGTGATTACAGAGGTTAATATCTTAAACATTATGTTAATCAAACTTATTTTTCTGTGATTATCACAAGAAGATTTCTGTCCTTTCTTGCAAACTGGAACGATCAACGGACCAGACCAGTCAGATGGAATGACGTTATGTGTTTTTCAACCTGCTTTAGCTTATCTACTTTAGTATTAAAATCACTTGCTGTGATCACTATACCTAAGTGCTTAGCTTTCTGAAAGTGGTTAGAGATCTTCACGTAGAACTCGTCTTTTAATCCACCTGCGCTGTAGTTAGTGGAGAACATAGGCAGAAACGACAAAAAGATATCGGCTTGCGTCTCTGTCTTCCCGAGTTCGTACTATACCATTTAGACGGATATTTCATAAACGACTGTCTACAGGAATCCACTCCAGAAGTGTCAGTTCTGGCCGAATATTTAGCTTTAGGCTTACACCAGTAAGGATAGGAGAACCTGCTGTCGAATCCCCAGATAAACGAAGAGTAAATCTTTCTGTTTCTTCGTGCAGACTAGATGAAGTCAAGTGAATGACTATGCTGCTGTCTTGTATGCGTGTTTCGAGTACACTGTATACATCAACCGCATTTGATTTTAGAGTTTTAACCAACGAAGCCCGTCAACCAATTTGACACTATTTCCGCACAATGGAAGCTCCAACACAGCGTCTAGTGGGTTGTTTCAGGGGACTTGGAATGACATTTAGAGGACTCGAATAACCGATACTAGTGGCACGCATAGGAAAGGTGGCGATAGAAAGCTGGGGGATGAGACGTGAAAGTACTGGAAACATAGGGAGGAGAACAGGTTTGATTGTGTGCACGTGATCCCGAGTGCTGATAGAAGTATGAAGGCGGTCATTACTTACCGGTTGTCCATACTGTAGAAGGGTTCTTGCGACATCTGTAAAGGAAAGTGGATTAGAGGGGGTCTTGACGACCAGAGAGTGTGACCGCAGTGCCCAAGGGGCAACTGTTTGAGGCCGGCTACACACGACTCTTTCGCAAGTGGTTTCCGGTGAATTAGCTCCGTACTTGGAATGGCCTAACCGCAAGAGACGGAAATCTGTAAAGTAGGGTGAGGTGTGCATTTTAGAACCGACCTTTCCTAACTCCACCCTTCTTTTGTAGGAAGGATGCATTACTGTCATACTGATTACCCGCAGGAAACACCTTACTTCCACCGCACATTCACACAGTCATCAGTACAACTTCACCTCGCACCATAGGTTTACATAGGTTTTAGTTTCTTCGCTCCCCAGCCGACCTGCCCGGCCTGATAGGACCTGAAGAAACGATTGCTCCAGCCAGTATAGTTCGATTGGTTTATCACGATAGATAAGCCCGATCACCACGTCAAGGTAGCAGCAGTGGTCGGGGGGAGGGGTATATTGTTGTTCTAATTTTTCATTCACTGTGTCGATGCATAGTTTAATAACTTGAAACTGTGCACATTATTTACGATTTATTGGCTCACAACTGTGATATCCAATCATTTGTATATAGCTGACGTTTGTTAGATAACTCGGTTTCTTACTTTGTTAGCGCATAGTACACTAATTATCGATATCTTTGTAGTTTTTATTGTCTGTATTTCTTTCTTTTTTTAGGAAGCGTAATTGATCCTCGTGATATTGTCGATGGACATCGTGAAAAAACCCTTACTTTATTGTGGTGCTTATTGTTGCGTCATCAAGTTCTTGCCTTACTTAATCATTCCGCACTAGAAAGTGAAATCCATACTCTAGAAACGAATATAAATTCGTTTGAAGCAGATTCATGTGTGCTTGAATTAAGTAATGTCAAATTAAACATATCTTCTGAAAATAATGAGAAAGAAGATAAGAATCATATCGCTCACTCCAAATTACTTTATTGGGCTTCCTTAGTTTGTCATTTGTATGGTGTTCCAGTAAGTCTACGTCTTATCTTCTTGTGAATCTCTACTATTTTCTAATGTTAATAACTAATAGGAATGTATGAACAATCTCTGATGTTTTTAATTACTTGCCTTTAATTCTAGTGATAATCGAAATTCTCTCATTTCGATTCTTAACTTTGTTGTAATTAATTTATTTTATGATGGTTTATAATCTCATAAGTAGCCGAAACCGGCAAAAGATATCTGTTAAATGACCCATGTAACGTAAAAAATTGTGCCTGATAGTATATGAAGCGTAAAGATTGACTGTGTTTCCATGAATATAACATAAATCAGCAGTTGCTATCTTGATAGGAGCTGACAGCTTTTAGCTTTCGCCTATTTGAATTTAATTTTCACGCGTTCTTATTCAGTCATGTCCAATATTGAACCGACTTCATCCATTTTGTGCTACGTTTTTGTTTAATTTTACCTAACTTTCTTCCATCCTACGTGTCTGCATTCTGCAAAATCGAAATTTCCACTATTCTGTACTCACTAAATGTAGCTTTACTGAACTAAATTTCCCTGCATTCCGTTATAATAATTATCTAAAAGGCTAATATATTGTACCGGAAGCCCAATTCAGTGATATTCTGCATATTATTATTTGCTACTTTTAGTCATATTAGTGCAGATGCTTTCATTCTTAATTTTCACTTAAATTTTCTATTTTAAGATTATTTCAAACTTTGTATTACTTAAATTCATTCCTTTTCGAGCCATTTAAGTTAGATTGTGACTGGCAAGTGGAATCCAGGACTCGCGTTTCGTCCTATTTGGGACTCACTGGTTAGATGTACCTGCATCCCAATGTTAATGTTCACACTGGGATTGGAACTCAGTCCGCTTCATGTCAAAGGCCACCGCAGACTAGAATAATTATTACGTTGATCATGATTAATTTGATCTCTTAAACCACCGCATCGTTAATTTAGTTTATGATGACCACATTGTTTCAACTTTTCGTATTCTTATCAGTCACTTAGCCTTTCATTGTAATTTCATTTTTCTAGGTTACTAGTTTAGATGAATCATTTACAGATGGACGAGCATTGTGTTATCTGTTGCATCATTATTTACCAACTGTCTTACCTCAAGGACTAATTCGCCAGTGTACAACACACACGATTAATACTTCGATTTCTCTTCCGAATTCTGTCCTCATACGTAACAATTTATTCAATTTATCTCTGTTCCAAAGAAAAGTATGTTTTCATCCTTATTTTGATTGCATTGATTGAATGAAAGTTTGAAATGTTTATTGATACAATGGGACTTTCTAAAATTGATATTTTTCAGTTAAAACTTATCGCTCTCTAAAAGGGTATACCAAGTGTTCAAGTTATATTTCTAATTTCAATTTGATCATTTATTTGTAAGCTCTGTCACGTTAAGTATGATCAAAGTTAGATGGTGACTAGCAACTGGAATCCAGAATATATAGCAACAGAAACTGATCAATTATTGTCCATTACAACATCAACATAAAGATGTAATCACTGTAAAACTGTTTATCTCGTTAGCATTTAATAGTCATAAGTTAAAATCCTCGGTCCATAATCTAGCACACAGAAGTCTATCTCCCTAGTTTGCGTTTTCTTATAGCCTTCTGACAGGTACTTGCACCCACTTACACACTAAAGTAGTTAGTCACTGATTCCATGGACCATTGCTGTTTTGATGTGGTTGCCTTGATTTTCCCGACTCACTTTCACTTCATTTAGTATTATGTATAAGATGATGACTTGTGTTTAATATGTGAACAAGTTCACAATCGTATCGACTGAATGACCTGCTTTTCCTATTTATAATTTAATGCTTAATCTCGACATCGTCCAGTTGGTATTTTTAGAACAACTGAGCAGTGTTGGAAAATTCATGGTTAGTTTCCAGTAAATTGTGTATACTCCTCACTTTCAGTAGTAATAGTTGAAAACTAGCCACAAAACTACAAAACGTTAATTTTATCCTATTTTAATCTTTCCTCTTCTCGAATTAATATTTATTTTTCACTACTCAGCTTTCAATCTTAGGTGATGTACCACTACTTTTTTCAACTTACATATCGACTCCAATTTCGTCAGCTGACCTAAGTAATCTTCTTCCACCTGGACTAGTTGTCACCACTTTAGCATATTTGGCTAATAGACTGGTTGTTGGTCCTTCAGAAAAACATAAATTAAATCTACTTATTCGTGAAAATGCTGCATGTATTATTCAGAATGCCTGGCGCAGTTTTCAAGAGTATATTAATTTCTCAAAACTAAAATTAATACCCTATGGAAGGTGAGTTCGTAGCTTAGTGTTTATAACGCTTATTTAAGTTTCAGTTTATGTCAAACTATAAACTATCGTTTTTTATATCTAATCATGTTTAATTATAATTGTTCAAAGGAATCTAATACCAGCGTTATGTAAATCGTCAATTATGTATATACCGAGATAATGTTTATCTTATTTTAAAAGAATTATGTTTGGATCTATTTTCATGAAATTAGTTACAGTGATTGATAATCTTTCTTAGAATAAACCGACATTTAAAGAATACAACCATAGTGATTTCATAGTGTTTATATTCTCTGTACAACTTGACCAGTTGACTGATAGTAGGTAACTGAATTATCAAAAAAGTTACATTGAGTGGTAGTGCGCAATCGATTACTGAAAGAATTTACGTGATAGTCAGAACTACTTTTCATCGGCAGTGCACAAATCGATAATAAGTATAATTGATAGCCCCAGGACCATATTTCTCACTGAGCCTCAAAATATAAGAAAATAAAACCTGGTCTGCAAGTGCAAAGAATTAATATTTTATAAAAGTACATTTTTATGCGACGTAAATTTACAATGAAAATATGATTTGTATTGAATGATCCAACTCCACAACAGCATGAATTAAAATTTGGAGTTGAGAAATGTACACACCACTTACCAATACTATAAAGTATTTATATCTAGATTATCTTATTCGTATTACTAATTAGCATTCAATATTCTCCACTAGGCTCATAACATATCTCTATATTTTTTGGAGATATTACTTGGTTTTCATCTGGTGGTTTCTTGTAATTGCTTTTAGGGAATGGCGTAATGAAAGAAAGAAGATCAAAGTAAGTTTATAAGTTTCAAAATTATCATAACAAATTATTAGATATTTACTTTTTACTTTTTTGACTAAGATTTCTGTTACGCAATAAGTTTTTTCAGTTATATTTGTATAATACACCTTTAAATGTTCACTCTTTTCTGCGACTAAATAATACTCTATTGAAATGAGGAATAAGCTATTATGTTTTTAAATCTTCATAAACAATCAAAACTTACCTTTTCAAAATTATGACAGTTTATTTTGTATTAACTTATCCCCGTTAATCAATTTCATGTATCCAACATACGTGATCGACTATATTTTTTCCTGTTGATAAAGTGGAAAATTTTATTTTACTTCTGTTAAGAATTTATTTTAACCTTGGGATTACTTCTCTTAAAATGGTAGTATGTTTTGTCGAATTCATGAACCTTTAGTTATTTTATTCAAGTTTTTCAGAATAGGGGAATCTCGAAAATCAATTTCAGATTTATACACTATACTATAGTAACCACTTGAATTGTTTGACTAATACATTATTACTCCAGTTTAACTATGATAGAAATGCTGTACTTGATACAAACAACCCATCTATACCTTTCTGAATTTCGTTTTCAGGCATGTACTACTATTCAGGCATTTGTACGCGGTTATCTTGTTCGCAAACAAGTAGCACAGATCATATCCTTAAGAAGTGCCGCTGCAACAATAATACAAGCTAACGTTCGTCGATTTTTGGTCCTGTGTTATGTTGGCCGTCTTCGAAAGTCTGTTATCTTAATCCAGAGCACTTGGCGCGGTTACCAAGCACGCCAAAATTACTCGCGATTGAAAAAGGTAATTCCCACTAACGTCTCGTATCATTTGTTTGCGTAGATCACTCAGTAATATGCTTCCAGGTATGTCACGCTAGTGTAAATACATCAAGTCATAATAAAACTGTTAATTGTTAACAGCTGAAATGAGTATCGAATTCACCGATGTGACTGAATTTTCCTAAGTAGATAATGTTAACACTGAGGTGTAACATATTCAGTCACGATGGTATGATAACAACATAATGTATATATAGCACTGTACTGATTAAGTCGCTTGAAAGTCTTTCGTGTTCCATCCTGTGTAAGGTTGTGATCACGTATTGTCGAGGAACTTGGAACAAAGTGGAGACTGTTACGTCCAGTTCCCACTTCATCTCAAGCAGTTTTCTGAGTGATGTTAGTCCGTAATAAAGCCATCTTCAAAATATTTCCCTCACACTAAAATATCTGGAGTTTAATTGTTCGTAAGCGAATCAGGCGTTGTTTAGATGTAACTCTGCCTTGTCATTGGGAAAACCTGTTAAATACTCGTTTGTTTGCACTTTTTGCACCTAAATTTTGTAGTTATGCATTACACTCCAAGCATTTTCGCGAGGATTTTTGACCCGCAGTTACACTGCAGAGTTACAAGGACGCAGAAATTCAGCAGCGACAATAATACAGTCTCATTTTCGAAGGTTAGTTGTCCAGCGTAATTTAAGAAAATGGCATGAATCAGCCGTCCATATTCAAATTGCCTGGAGAGGTTACTATGTTCGTCGAAAGTACGTGAATTTAAAACAGGTGAGTTTGTACTTTGTCGTTGTGATTTCAAATGTTAACTAGGTTACATTTGTGTTTTTTCTAAATTAGCATCAAATAATGAAACAAATAAAATCTGCTTTTCAGAAAGTTATGTTATTTTCTGTTTGATAAACATATCCAGAAAGTACACTTCAATGGATTCACTTCAATTATTTTTCCGTTAGACAATCATTTTATTTCCATTTTATTTATTTATTAAATCAACGGCTGTACTGAATACACTAACCAATTATTTTTTAAGTCAGTTAAAGTGTTATTCAGTGGTCAATTCATTTTATTCGACTGTCTCTTCAAACTTTTGGTAATACTGGCGTTGAGCCAGTGTGATTGTCTGATACATCGGGCGTATGTGAGTTATAATTGGTTAACGAGAGCTCAGATAGGTTGTATATGACCATTAAGTGAATAAGTAATTGTAACGTATATATTTTCCTTCTATGTATGAATGATCAACTGATATCAGTGTATATTATCCTTATCTCATCTATTCTGCTCGTTTTTGAAAAAATCTGATTACAGTCTTTAACTATAACATGCTTTAGTTATAGTGGTTACCGTTTTTAAACTTCCACTTTGCTAAACTGTTACGGTGAAAAACACTGATCACATATCCTAATAGAGTAACCGGAACTACATCGTAGATATATCAAGCTATTTGATATTTTATGGTAATTTTAATGGTTTTAAAATAATGGCATTTTAGTAACGAATAAATAGCATAAAATGAATCCATGTTATTTTGAAGCTTTTCACTAGCTGAATACAACCTAGGAACAACTATAGTCATCACTTACAAAGCGGATATGCATATTTTGCTTAAGGAAGTTCTTAAATAAACCTGAAGTTGACATGTAAATGTAGATTACTACGAAGTAAATGGATGCAGAATTTAAAAATTAGCAATATAGATTACGTAGTGATAAATTTCGAAAAATTGATAAGAATAAATAACTAGAATTAAAAATGCAACGTAACCAACTCCTTATAACTGAAGTTACCAAAATAAAACCAGGTTGACCATCTGGGATACAAACTTAATTTAAACCTTTTATACTAATTTCTTCAGCAAGATGTAATAGGTTAGGATCCGCTGGCTTATTTATTGTTTTGCAGGATGTTGAGTGTGGACGTTGCGTCCACTATATGGTAAATGGCGCGCTATTGTACTGCTAAATCTACGTTATGCTTTTAATCTCAACTCTTGCGGAATATGTTTAGAAACACTTACCCTCCTTTGTGTTCTTCGGATATATATACTTTGGCATGTACATGTAAACAGGTGAATACAGTTGGTGGCCACTAAAGACATAAATTCAATGAGTAATTAGTTTGGTGGAGACTACGTTAGCTGTTGATTTCGTTCTTTTCAATAGGGTCTTTAGTCCTATTTATTTCATCTCTAGTTTTAAAAGACAAGCTTTTTCTCAACCTTAGCGTACTCGTCATCCTTCATTTTAGTCTTTGCATATTTAGTTATGAATTATCACTCAAACAACGCTCTACCATAATTAACTCCGCCTTTATTCCATCCTATGAACACAATCGCTGTGCAGGGTTAAATGACGTGTTAACGACACTCCCTCTCTAAGTCTTCTATTGACCAATAAATATTTGGATTCGATCGTTTACAGTGGGTTAAATACCATGATCAATAAAATGAAACATATTATTGTGTTCATTTTCTATTGTAAAACGTTTATTAGTATGTGTTCAATTAAGATAATTTAACGTATCTGAAGCATGTTTGTAACTATTGTAAGCTGTAAGTGTATTACCAGCATACCTGGCGTATAATACTTCCTCTTTAATTATTGGCTTTATCTGTTCTAGGTTGACATCAAGTATCTACTCCGCCGATTTGAAGTGTTCCTGATTTGTAATTGTACATCTTCAGTACATATTAGTAAGAGTCGCTTGGAATCCACCCTTTGATAATGAAAAGTCATTCTGTCCTTATATATAGGGCTTGTAACAAACACTGATGAAAAATTGAATGAAACCGTGAATTTATCGGATAACTTAACTTTTTCTTGCACCTGAGAAAATTAAAATATATGCTTTAAACCATTGAAAGCCGGAGTTCAACAAATCGTTTCTAATTGTTTTCATAATCAACCAGCAGAGTTGTAAAAGGAAAAGTTGATCACTGACAGTGTTAGGTTTACAATCAATTGCTTTAATGAATTTGAACAGAACAAGAATAAACGTTTGAGGAGAATAATACTAATTCATTTCCTTTCATCAAATTCTCATCAGCTACTTTCAACCTGTAGTTATAAAATAGAAATGTTTCATACCCATGTAGTGAAATGTATGTGAATTGAAGTTAGGCAAAGAAGTAAATAGTGTGAAGTGATAAAATACAATCAAATTTCAAATATGTATACCATATGTTGTCAAGCATTCTGGAATAGTGGTAGTAACAACAAGCTGAAGATATAGAAAGGAGTTGTTACGTAATGAATAGCCAGTAATCATAATTAAACTAAAACAAAATAAATGAGTAGGGCTCAGTTAGTTAAGGATGTAGCTATTGAAATAGAAGTGAGTCGAAAAGTAGTACAGGAATGTAATGAAAGGGACAATGTTTCAACCTGCAACAGCAACTTATAACCTCGGAATATCAGTCCATTCTGCGCAATTTTGGGAATTAATTTATTTCCGGTCTTTTTACTTGCTTGCATTTTGTCTTTTTTTACATTTGTTACGTTAATTCTTGTCTACTTAAATCCAATTAAGGTGCGGTTCGAACTTATTTTAAATTGAATCCTTGAACTGTTAAATTAGATCTCCATAACTGTTAGTGAAAATGGAAATATTAGGGCAGTATTTAACGTGTCATCTGCCTATTTTATTTTTTAGATATGTAGTTCGGTACAAGTTTGTACCAAAAATGTATGCGTCATTTGATTAAAATTATAATATTGTGAAAAAGGGAAAAGCGATTATCATCATAAAAGTAAAATTTAACATGGAAACGATAAAATTACACAGTGGGAAATACAGTTTGGATAGAAACATAATCATAACGTCTTCCGATTGTGAAAGATTATCTGTAAAGAGTTTAATTGAAAACTGTAGCAGCATTACTAATGGCTGCTATTCTTGAGTTGTACTCGATGTAGTCTTAAGCTACCGATTCGAGCCATCTTTAGAGACCCAGCGAGGATGTCGTAATGGACTAACAAAGGTCAGTTCTATACAGCTTTCTTATAACATAGTACGTCTCTAGCTGTGTACCAAGAATAGAAAGTAGGATGATTGTATTACGATTCTAGTGGAGATTTAAGAATATTCAAAATGAACTTGTTACGGAGTTCTTAAATACATGAACGAATTACTAACCGTCTAAGATTATCATGTCTAGTTACCTCTACTTCTGTATTCATTCGTATTTCCGATCAGTTAATAATCAGCTTCCATCTTAGGCTAATTCAAATCTTAAGTAACCAATTTCGATTTAGGCACAATATAGTATTCATGCGAATTTTAAGTTCATTCTTTTAATTTCACTACCAGACCCTGGCCGATTTTCTTCAATATAATTATTATGCTGATTATAATTGTATATGTATTTTTTCTATAGTGGTGTATCTCTATTCAAAAATATGCACGAGGGTATTTGGCTCGAGATCGTCTTGTGACATTGCAGTATAACAGAAATTCAGCTGCCACGGTTATACAATCTCATTTTCGTAAGTTTCTAGTGCTGCGTGATATTAACACTTGGCATGGATCAGCTCGACAAATACAATCGTGTTGGCGTTCTTATCGCTCGCGGAGAATTATTTCACAATTTAGAGATGTAAGGAAATTTTGTGCTGTCTGTTGTCTAAACATATTTCATATTTATTTGTTTAGCATATTGTTTTTCTCTCCATACAGTTTTTCAGCCAGAGTTCTCATTTGATTCGTTCATTGATAGTATTGTAGTAGTCATTTTTCCTTAATCACAGTCTTGATATATTCTACATTTGATGTTAAACATGGATTGCGCTTTTGTACTAACTCTGATTTCAAATGTAACTTTAAAACTTATAACAGTACCTTTGTTTGACTAACATGACCATAGCAATTCATCTTTCTTTTAGCATCATTTGTTCTGTTTTCAGTTTTTAGATGTAGATTAGGAAAGTTAGCGTTGTCTCTGAATTTCCATTCGCTTTTATGGCTACTGCTTTGTTTATATTTGAATAGTCAGTATAGCTGTCATCTACTCATTATTGATTTTATAACAACTATTATGGTTCGGTAGCATTCTACATTTTCCTTCTGCTTGTTACTCATTACTAATAAATTTTTGTTAACAGGTTTTTTCATTACTCATTTCTTGTTAATTATTAGTCTTTTGTTATCTTTTTTTACTAGATCGTTTTACTTATTCTAAGGCGTTATCGTGCATCTCGTATGATTCAACGTTGGTGGCGTTCTTGTTTCTTTTTAAAATTTCTGACTAAGCAGCGCTGTTCGGCTATACGAATACAAACTATGTGGAGAGGCTTTCGAATTCGTAAACACTTGTTTGCTTTAGCTGAGCCCTCTAAAAAATATCCTAACTCTACAAGTCAAACTGACCGTCGTGGGACTCATCTTGCCTCCAGTGTTACGTCTAAGTTAAAATCTATTCCAAGCTATCAGAGTTCCAAGCAGAAATCTCGAAAAGAAAAGTGTTTATTGTCACTTGAACCTTCAGAAGCTAAGTTCCTTCTAGATATCTATTATCGATTGAATAGAGCAACAGAGCGTGCTCGCACTAATCCGAATTTAACTTTAGCTGCAAAAGCTCGAAATGCATTGAAACAACTTTCTCGTTCCACATCTGTAAACCAAATACTTGATGCAATCAGACTTCTAGGTAAGTCATGATAGATTACAGTCTTATAACCAGTCGCACTTCAGTTAGTTTTCAAATTCAAAAAATAATCTTAGGTCATTATACTTAACGCTAACTAGAATGCTTTCTATTCCGTCATTATCTGCATTAAGCATATAAAATAAGAAATGACAGCGATTTCCCCAATGTTGTTTGTGTCTGTAATGTTCCTTAGTATTTCTGTAATCGTATCGTTATTTACTAGTTCGTATATTTAAATGTTTTCCAGTTTGATTACTAAATTTCGATTGAGTTTATCCATCGGAAGCATTCGATATCTCATCTTCGTACTTTGAATTATTTTCGCTTGCATAATGAATCGTGTAGGCGTTTTTTGGTTTATTGGTTCTGTTTACTTGTAGTGATGGTGATTTTGAATGGGGTAGTGGTCACTTATCGCTCTCATCTTAGTAGTCTCGAACTAGATGAATACCATTCGATTGAAAAATTCTTCCTCTTTATTGCGAAAACACTTTTTAGGTTTGCAAATATCCTCAATCTATCTGCTCTTAGTAATTGCAGACTGTTGTCCGTACAACTCACTCATATTTTCCCAGTCATTGTATCACAAATTCATATATCACTTCCCCGGTTTGTACTTGTATGAACGATGCTGTTGTGTTCGTAAGTCTTGTTTTAATGGCAGAGGAAAAGATTAATTGGATCAGTCTAGCCCTATCATAAATTTACTAACTATTTTTCATCATCAGCTATTAAAAGCTATATTTCTTCAGTTAAATTTGAGCTATTTTAAGTGGAAAGCATCATATTACCAAATAATAATATACTTTAACCTCACCCAGTGTTATATTTTTCATTAGTTAGTGAACTTTTGTCCAAATTATGAATGAAGTATTTCGATCTTTTCCACAATCGCAGTAACATCTAGTTTCCGTATAACTGGACTGCAGTAGAAGCAAGGAGTAAATATCGGTTTCTTTCACCTAAGGATGGTTGCTAAAGTTCCTCTTTTGATTAAATTTTTCGTACTATTTATCGGCTATACGTTATCTGTATGATGTAGTAACCCTTCTATTCTTCAAATTCTCGCAAATACAACATGTACATTATTCTGAAATTTGACTACTACTTCGATATATTTATTTCGCTATTCCGTTCTACTTTCTATTGATACTTTTACTTTAGAAATGATTACGGGTTTGTCCGTAGAACTTTGCTATTGGGTCGTCGGTTTGTCACCTAATAATTTACTATACAATGTATGCTCCAGTGACCACAATGAAAATTCATCATGTGTCCTTATCTGTTTCTTTCAAATCATGATGGCTTGTAATAGGTCTGTTCCACATGAAGATATCTTTGTAGCTATTACGGGAACACTTTTAAATGTTGTACGACACAAAGATCTAGCCAGTAATTTAAATTTATGGTGGAGTCCTTTATCTTTGAAGTCTGAAACAGGTACTACTAATGGGAATAAAAACGATATGCATGAAGAATTTCAACCACCAGCTGTTGTACATCTGCTAAATACTCGACTAAGACGTCATCAAAGTCTTCCTGGTTTATGTTCTACCGGATCTGATATGCAACTTATTCTGTCTCCACATTCACACCTCGTAAAAATGAATCGTGTCGATTCACTTGAATCAACATTACCACAGAATTCTCTGTCTATTACTCAAAATATGAGTATAATTGATGTTTTGATGGAAATACTTCAGAGGACATGGCGTGCTCGTCCTGGAACAGTGGTTAGTTTATTTTTGTTTAAATATTGTAGACTTTTGTTCCACATAAAACATGAACACTAGTTGACTACACAATTTTCGGTAGTCAGTGTGTTTTTAAGCATTCAAAGAAAGTGTGGATGAGTATTTTCAATCTGATTGTTTACATACAACAATCTTCTCTAATCACTTCTCAGTGGTATCTTAGTAGAAATACAAAAGTGTTGTATTGAAGCTTACATTTTTGTCTGAGTGAAAACATGCTTTCTTGGGCACTAATTATTTAAAGTACACTTGTCATCATACCCTCATCAAACGCTTTCAGCATAAATAAATTAAAATTAATATTTTGTCAAGACGCCTTAGCTACGCTATACTAACTGGAACTAAATTCCAAATCCAATCCATTTAGAATTCAGAAATAAGGATCACTGATCGACTGACTGCTTATATCTTAGCTATTTACGTGCAAACTATTCAGCTAGGATAATGGTGTGATTGTAATATATCTGACTTACGCGTGACGTGATTCGTTGGTGAAAGCGTGAACAGATAGATGACGAATTACAATCAAATGGATACATAGCTGTGACATGTATTTACTTTTTCATTTGGTATGTGTGATTTGTTACTCGGTATTGCTGTAATATATGCTTCATGCCCAATGTATCTGATTATTGATCAATATGTCGGATTTGTGTCGTAGAAAAAGACATGCAAGGCTGGACTTGCAGTACTTGTCATCTGACGTATAATGCAGCACCCAAAAGAATAATCCAACCATATTCGCGTATATGTAATAGATAATCTGCATTTTGTTATGAATGAAGTTAATGGTAGGCATCCTTATCCTACTGGATTTTAGCTTTTTTGTCAATAAATTCATTTCAATTTACTTTAGGTACTCTGTGATTTCACGATATCGTTATTCTCAGTATTTCATTTTAGAATTATAATCCGATATTAACAAAAATTCCACTCGAGGTATCCATAAAGTTTCATTTAATACTTTTCTAAATTTCTTACATATTTATTTTCTTTACTTCAGAGTATACGTCTATTCAGTCGTACTTGTTGTCTTCTGGCTCTTCTGTTCAATTCAGCTCCTACTCATATATTTCTTCATAAGTGTTGTTTGTTGCCTACATTACGAGAAATTTATGAAGGACTTTATCGCCGATCTGATCCACATTCTCGATTCCATCTTAATTTTGATCCACTTGGGGATTCTACTAATCCTCAGAGTGTTAATGAAGTTCGTTCTAAAGCGTCTAATACCGATATTAAAAAACTCCGTGCTAACCTCAGGTCAGTAATTTCATACTTATATATTCAGATATATAGCTTTTAGATGTACTGTATATACTGTAATTTTGTCGTTTCTTATTTAAAATCCTGAATTCTGTTAAAGTGTCTATTGTCATTACAACTTTAAGATTTAGATGAATAGGTTAATCAACGTTTGGCAGATCACCAACGTGATTACAGTTGTGTCCATCAGTTTACCATTGGTTATTATAATCTGTTGGATTCTTATCCGTATATGATCCACTGGTTTTACCTATTTACTGCACAGTAGTTAGTTTGTCATATGATGGTCTCTCAGATTTTATAGTGTGATGTACTAGTGAAACACACTCATTGCAAAAGTTTAGTAAATACAAGTAACGAATATTTTCTTAAGTTTTCAACGACCTAGCAACTCTATTAAATTAAGTAGTCAAATAACGTTAACGCTGATGATATCCAGACCTGTGAAATTGTGGTTTTGTTGTCGAGTGTGAAAATAGACAAGCAGCATCACACTCGAGTGTATAAACTATTGCGACCTATACATTTGCCTTTCCCTTTCGAATATGTTATTTCGCACTCAGTACTGCATGTAATAAGCGTTGCATCTGGCTCATCTGATTCTTATTCGTTTAGTCGGATATGTCTGAGCAGAAGATTTAGGCAACGCTATGATTAGCAGTTAGCTATCATGTTGCGTGTATAAGCAGCGTCAATCGAATAGGCCATATCGAATTTTTAACAATGTCGCCGGGTATTTAAAACAGGTTCCCTCATTCTTGACAATTACATAATGTAATTAAATGATTTAGATACCTAAAATGAGGGGGTATTCTTATGATACTCTTTACGCTATCGAATTATTACTTCGGATTTAGTATATCGAATCATCTGATTAGTGAAGAATTGTTGTGAATGAATTAACGAAAATGTATGAACAAAACATTTAGTCTGATTGTCAGTTTGAAGTGCTTAAGGAATTTTGAATTACTGAGAAAATTAATAATTGGATAAATGATGTTACCTGGAAGGATTTTCATCTATCTGTCCTCACTCCCCAATTATGACTTGTTTCTATAATCTTTTTTCTAATATATCGTGTACCGTTCCACTTTTCGCGCTCTGGTTTTGGTTTATAACAACTTGATTGTCGCATATATTTTTTTTTACAATTGTTACTGTTTTGTTTCCTTCTATTCATTTTAAGTTCTGACTTAGATTGGCATCTTCGTCCGATTAAGACTCGTCCCAACCCACTGATAGCTATCCAGTACTTACTACTAATTACAGAGAGAAAAGTTACTAATGCTTAATTGTTTTATTTCCTTATATTCATAAATATTACAGCAAATCGGTTATATGTGTAAATAATGTAGTACTTTTCTGTTATCTTAAAATTATGTATTAGTTGTATGTGTTTGATATATTCTTTGTATAATCTCAAATTGTTTTATGAAAGTTTTAATGTTTACTTGCTTAATCTATGTAGTTATCTTTCTAATTGCGGATGTGCTACTGCTGTGTATATTCCTTTCCAGCTTGCATTTTAATTGTGCGTAAATCTATTTATTTCTTAAATAAACATCTACAAAGCCCCATTTAAACGTATTTTTGAACCATTCTCCAAAACAACATGATGCGAGGTTATACAAGGATTCTTTACATACTTGAGTTTTTCACTACTACATTCATTGCTCATAATCACAGTTTCAATCATCATCCAATCTGTAAGTTTCGATGATAAAAGATAGGAAGATAAAACCACTCCATAGAGCAATAAACTTAATGTTTGGAATTAGATCATTTTCTGAGGAAGAGATTTTATAGTATTATAATAATATATTCTGAAATTAATTACAGAAAACACATCAATTTATCCAAGTTCTTCAGAAAGATAAAGGAATATTATTCGAAGGGACTTCTATAGTTAATTGCTTCAACTAAACACTAAGTTCAAAGTTGTTATAAAAACTTCGATGGATACGATGTTGACGAAATGCATAATCACAGGCGATATCATAATTGCTGCTAATGGAAATAATTTTGTTAACGCATAATTTGTCTATAATAATTAGTGTAAGGAAGTTGAAGTTTGCATGGGGAGTGGCAAAGATACATCATAACTAGTGTTTTCGAGTGGGCTGTGTCACATAGGATGCAGGTCACTTCTTTACTAATGAAACTAAAATACCATAATGCTAATAAAAGACAATGTAGTATGAGTGGTTTCCATTCTCATGGTGACCTACAACAAAAGAGAAGAATACGAAAACAAATGACACAGAACGACAGAAATATCCTAGAGATAATAAAGTGAATAGGCAGGGATAGAGCATAGAATAACAACATAAGCTTATTATGTGATCAAAAGGGCAAATTATTAACAGACGATGAAATTAACTGCGTATATTAATTGATAAAATTGTCTGCACATGTAGTTCCTATTTCGTTAGTGGAGTGTTTATTGACGTAAACAAAGTTCAGTATCGGAAGAAAGGGAATTACCATTATATTCTACAACTAAAGACAGCGGGTTCGCTTCGCCAATAGTCTGTAGTAAGCTATCCCTGATTCACAAAAATTTCTTGATGTAGAGGGTGAGTCTAAAATGAAACATTTTAGCTTTTAAGACCGTCTCACAGTCTATAGCAGAACGGTTGTGCAAATTCGATTGTGTTAGGGGGGGAATGCAAAAGCTAAATTACTCGGAATCTAAGAAATTAAACAAGATGATAAAATCAGTCCTACAAGTCAATTAGTAACCAAGAATCTCGTAAAACAGTCGCTGGTATTGTTTATAACCAGTCTGACGTTTAGTGGCTTCACTGGCTTACATGATCTACTTCACTTCTCTATGTTACTATTCTTTGATGTAGTTGATTGAAAGTCATTACTTGTTATTTCTGGCAGTTAAATAATTGGTGTAAAACCAAGCACAATAGAGTCATTTTCACCTGAGGTCACTAGATTTAGAGTCTGTTTGGCAGAAGAGATACTATTAACTGATGAGCTTGGTTTTGTAAAGGACAACCCATATCTTCAGTATTTGTGTTAATATACCGGCTTTTTACAGGACACATACAAAGTAACACAAAACCAACTTTACCGTATCTGATGCTCGGATACAATACAAATGGCATGGGTGCGTTCACATTAAAACAAACTATAGTTATTCAAACGAACTTCACGACCTTTAACATGCAAGTTATATTATTCTGTTGTTCGATGATACGCAGACTACAACGAAATTATCATTAATATCCCCAACTTTAGCGTATAATATTTATCATGGTGATTTGACGAAGTTCTACTAGTCTGACATAACCCTGTGCTGAGACTCACTGTTGGTATTTATCCTGTGGGAATATTTCAAACCTGTATATGTTTGCAGGTAGTAGTATTGAACTCACAGATAAGTTTAATATAACTAAAATGAAAAGTATATTGGTCCATGTTAACTTCAGTTACTGCGTCGGAGTTACTTCAATGAATCGAACGTAAAAGAATTTGTATGAAGGTATCCAGACAACTAGTAGTGTTTTGGCACGGAAACATGTGGTCGGATCTACCAATGACAATAACTTTCATACTTTTCAATTCCATTAGCAGAATGCTTATCAAATTATTCTGGTTAAAGATTCCCAGTTTCTACTCAACGAATAAAACTATAATGCAGCATATAATTATTAATTATAAAGTTTCACTATTATATACATCATTTACACCTCGAATAGAAGCTACCATTACAATCGATATTACTAAATATCTCAAGCTAATGAAGCACAATATCCAGTAATCTTTGTAACTATTATCCCATATTTATTATTGCAATCCTAATCTAAATTAGTAAACACACGCTTGTTAGATAACAGATCAAGTGTCTTAAGAATGGGAATGTTGTATTACCGCTAATCAGAAGAAACTTAATAACGCCTAAAACTTATTATTAGGCTGTATCTGCAAGTCCTCGGAAAGGAAAATTTCTCAATCAAACATCGCTTTATTTTTATAAATAAAACAAATGATTATATTCCTTGTTTATCTATTAGATATCTCTAGTGTAACAATAAAACATATTGCATTTGGTGAAATTGTTTTGAATTTAGAATACTAGGTAACTATAGATTTTTCTTTGTAATCTGTGAAAGTGATCCGACTGCTTAAATAGGCTGTGGAAAATTTGCTTCACTCAAGAAAAACATGACAGAAAAATGTGAAAATATAACACGGCTATATTCAACAGCCAGTTATTCGTCATTGTAAAAATATTTCGGAAGACTGTGTTGATGTATTGCTAACAAGTATGAAGTTTGAAACGTTCAATAAATGCCTGTTGAAAATTTCTTACCCATACATGATCTACTCATTACTCTCTAAACTTATCAAACATAGTGAAATGACTGTAAGCATATTCATTCTAATCTTGTGACAAAATATTTGAGGCTCTGGGATTGTAATTCATCGCTTATCGCTTATTATTTACTATTCTCATCTCATTAAATGTTTCCTTGACAATCCAGGCTACACCATATTGAATTATCAATTACAAATCATTTTCCTGTCTAGGATTTTCTTTAGTTAGGAACCTGCCACTTAGTATTTAGGTCCTAGAAGAATTTTGCAGTGCAAGACATTGGGATGAATAAGGTGATACACTCTTATTTCCTTTTGCTTGCGTTAGTGCTTCAAATATTATCATCCAGAGAATCATGCAAAATATGCCTATGTGCTAAGTTCCATTTGATATCCTCTATTTTAATCCGTTAACAGTCACCACTCACCATATATAATCGACAGTCATTAATTTTAAATGTATTATCTATAAGAAGATTCTTTATGTCCTTAGTGGTGGCATTTCGAAATATGGTGAGATAAATTATGAATCTTAGTAAAATGATATCCCAGCAGATTTTGACTACTTACAATAAATATAAGTAGTATCATGACGTTATATCAAAAGAACATTGTGCATCTAGGTGAAGTACTTCTGTTCCTATCATTGTGACAGCTAATGTATGCAATGCTGAATGCATAGAAATAAATACAATCTAAATAGACGTATTATTTGTGCGAAGAACTAACCCGTCTAACTACTAAAATCGAGTACATATAATCGCATAAATGCTGTTTCTTATCTGGGTATACATCTCAACCTATGAAACGTGAATGCATGTGATTATCACCTTATTCTAAAAACAAATACATGGTAATACACACGAAACATTTCGTATATATAATCCACTTTATTGATTTAAAAAGTACAAAGGAAAAGATTTGAAAAGGATTAGTTTTATTCTCCTTAGTTCTTCATCAATTGCTTACAGCCTATGTTGTTTTAAAATCAACTGAAGTCGGTTAAAAGGGAAGATATGTCGTCATAATTGAGAGAAGATTTGAACAAAATCATTAGAATATAAAGATTATTGTACTGTGAGTAGGAGAAGATGATAAGATCATGTATTGAAATATCTGAAAGTAGGTTAGCAATAATTAAGAATAACTTCAGTAGATACTGGTTAGTTAAGAAAGATATCATGAATTTGAATGAATTAAAAATGGTCTAATTTAACTAAGAAAAAGATTTAAATAATTCGATAGTTAGATAGAACTAACTAGTTTAAAATTGTAGTCCTATTGTAATTTAGTTATTATCGTTTCCATGTGATAACATTCCCTAATCAATAAAGTGAGTTTATGTAACAAAATCAGTAAACTAATTTCCGAAATGTTCTTGATATGATATCGTATGGCAGAAATCGGATAGTGAGAATAATAACGCCATATTGCACCCCTTCTGAAAAGTTAAGATATGCACAGACGTTTGTAAAATCTTATCGATTTCCTCACTTGTGATACTTATATTATCTTCAGTCTAATTCTTCAGGATAATTGATTACAAACATACCAGATCAGTGTCGAAATATCTCAATAACATACAAGTTCGATTCTCGTGTGTCACTTTTATGTTATAGGTATAATTTTCAAATCACTGTCAACAAACATGAAACTACTGAAGGGAACTTTGAATCGGTGTATTGAATCTGTTACTTTTCTAGCAATTTAACGACTATCCCATAGCTAAAATGGTTTAAAAATACTTCTTGCACAAGTTTTGTTCTGACAGATTTTTTTCTAAACACATCTGGTTATTTTAGGATGCCAATGAGAACAATGAATTTAAATTTCGTATGTTAGGCTGACCTTGGTTGTATGATCACTAGAAAGATGTGTCGTCTTAGTATAACAGTCCTTAACGACTCGTTGATGTCGAAGTCTGTAGGTTTCGAATTTAATTTCTCTGAGCTTGCTGATACTCACTTCAACTTTCGTCTTCCTCATTTTAAGTCCATAATAACTTTTCGTTGAAACCCTAAGTAAATATATGAACCGAGTCGTATTTAAACATTGATTGTTGTTCTCTTGTAAATTGCTAGTGATATCCTTGACCTTAAAAGCGATAAATGTAACATTCCAGTTCGGAAGAACTTGACTTACTCTTTAATATGCATTACTTTTCATATCGCTTGTAATTAATTTTTTTTCTTTCTTAAGATCCTGGACTTTTTCTTACCGTAGTTCACTTAAGTATTTCCGACAAAGTGTTTTCGACAATGATTGATAAACAATCTCAAATAGCTATCTTTTGTTATTGTTATTCCATTTCCATATAATAATAAATCTGGCAGTGGGAGAGAGAAACAGAATGATTTCACACTTTGTTATATGTTTGTTCACATTAGTAATAAAAACCAATCACTAAAATTAGTTTCTACACCATAAACCCTTATATTACATAATCATATATACGTCGTATTGTTGCTTCTCTTCATGAAACAAGAAGGTCACTCACCAACATAACTAACAAAAATTTTATGGTATAAATAGTATCGATGTGGGTGAAAGTTAAACAGCGAAATAATAATTGCATCTGTTTCACTTCCTGAAAAAAAAGATGAGTTATGTGTGATCATAGGTGAAGAAATAAAACCCTACATTACAGCTCACGCTTAATTTCATCTGTATTGTCGTAGAGCAAGGTTAACTAACAAAGTTTGCATGGGAAAATCAGTCATGAGATAATTTTGAACTAAGTTTTACTCTTCAACCATGCAGTTATTATTAATTTTAATATGAAGTTGAAACTTGTTGTTTTATGATCACTTCTCATAGTCAACATCCTAGATACGCAAACAGATACAGACATAACGACTGACCTGTTTATAGCCCACAATTAATCGTGATACTATGCCATGAAAACCATCATGTTTCCATGACGAAAAATGAAAAAATAGGCTGTAAATAAAATAAGATGACAAACTCTGCTGTATACATTAGTGAACTCGATAGTCAGTAGGTGGAGATGATGGATAAAAAGGTTATTGTGGGGCGAGGTATAAAGAACTAAATAGAAATCACTACCCCTTTTCTATTTAATATTATGCTTTAAGTTAATTTTTCTCTATTTAATATATTACTAGACGAAAGGGAAAAAGACGCGGGTCAATTAAATCGTCTAGTAGTAACAAAAGTAGCAATAACACTATTCTTTTATTATGAACTAGAATGTAGAATACGTAGTGATCTTAAGCTTAGTATGTGGAGTATCGAAACGTCAAGGAAAATAATAACAGATATTATGTAAGATCAATAAAAAACAAACTCTATGTACCATCGAATTCTTCTAAGTTGTTCAGAATGAAGTAAAATACAGCACAACCCCACATTTATCTATTTGCCCTAATTCTCTCAGAAATTAACAATATTTTTCAACTCACTAAAACTTGTTTAGAAAGCATTTATGGATTCCATATATTACCTATGCAGAGACATTTTAGTAAAATGCATGCACTGAATGCATTCTAACGTTTACTACAAGATTAAAATGTGTGGTTCAATACACTAAACTGCCTATCGCCTAATCCAAGTTATTCGTAAATAGACCCATTGAAAAATTAGACCTGGTGTTACTCACAATTTGAAAATGGGTTATAGATTTTTGTTATCTGGATATTTCATATATAAAATGCATTCCCTGTTTTTGGAGAAGACAGGTATTTATAAACAGTTGTCTACACAATATACTTCGGATCTGTTGGACAGACACCGTCAGTAATAACCTACTATGACAGAGAGCAAACTAACTTCCAGCTGAATAAGAAATTAGGAAAAAATACTGGAGATTGAAAGGAAACAGTTTGTGGAAATTATTTAACTGTATTACACGTTAAGCCATAACTTGGAATTCTAAAGGCCACAGAAAAAGAAGAAGACCAAGAAACACATTGTGATGGAAGCCAGAGGCAGACACGACAATGATGAATAGGACTTGATAAGAACTGGAAGGGAGATCCTAGAACATAGATAGTTGGAGAACCCTGGTCGGTAGCTTATGTTCTTAATGTTTTCTTTCAGATAAGACAAACGCGTCGGTTCCGAACACTGGAGACCCCTCAGTCTTCAGCTTTAGCTCTGCCTGCATGGTTTTGCACCAATCCAGTCCTGAATCGAAAACAACAGTAAATTTTTGTTACAATTCATTCGAGTAGTCCATAGACCAAGCAGATTCAACGTGATTGCGTATGGAACTGAGAAATATATCTGCTAGATGAAGGCTAACAAACCAGTCTTGACCGAGGAAACTTAAGTCAATGGAAGTGATAAGTATGTTTCAGGGAAACTTTTATTATGAAATTATACAGCACATTGTAACTGTCTTATTAATGTTAGCTTACCTCCACATGCACTTATCGACTTCTGTTCGGTTTTCTGCATTCTGGGTTTTCTAAGTGAGCTCCAACTTTTTGTGATATGATCGTTATGTCTGATGCTGTATATATCTGTAGGCGTACAGGTTGGTGGTTAATTAATGGAATGATGAATTTTTCTTCTCTACGTCTCTGTCTGGTAAGTTTCCAATGATTTGGCTGAACTACTAGCTTTAACCTTTAACTTTTCGGTTCCGACAATAGCCATCCTTATGTCCAACTGCTTTACGTCGGCAGCATCGATGGTGCTTAAATGAACTAAACTTGACGAAAGGCCATGCTCCGAATTACCAACATGGAGAAGGAGGAATTTTGATTGGTCGGGAAGGAAAACTGCATTTCTTTGTTGACTGTGATAGATGCATATGGGTGACTGGGTGTTGTTTTCAAAGAAGTGTGAGCTAAACAGCTTTGTGCGTCAGATTGAATGAGAGTAGTATCCCGTTATAAATTCACTAGTCGTTGATACTCCCTTGTGATGTCGTTATGTGTCAGTTTTGGGCACTGCTCGTGACAATTCAATAATCCCATTCTAATATCAATGAATTAGGATGACTGGAGACTGCAAATAAATATTAATAATCTAAATTAGTCTTCCGTAATTGATTTTAATTTGAATTGCTCATGTTCTATATTCACAATACCAGCGTGAGTTAGAAAATCATCCGTTTCATTCATAATTAACTTAAGGAAACTGTATCGAGTATTAAACAGTGAAGAGGTATCACCAAATTATTGACTAAGGGAATTACATGTCTAGTCGAATGTCATGTCCTACGGATTTTGTGGTAATATAAAGTTACAATATTTGTCCAGTTCTGTTGTGCCAAGCTTTTGAAGTAACAAACGAATTTGAGCAGTGAAATCAAATGTAAAATGATTTTCATATCTACGGAGCCAAGTGTCAAAAGTTACATTTGCATCAGGATGATAAATGAATTCCACTATACTGTTAACATTGGCGTCTACTGATGCTGCAGTGCCGAAGACAGGGACAGATGATGTTCCGTCGGATACAGTCTTAGAGTCCATGAATAACTGTAGTAATTTCAGTTGTTGTTCCAATAATATCTCCATTTTAACCGAATCTATTGTGTTCGTTTGATAAGCCGTTACCACTGATATGCCTTCAGTTGCAGTGAAGTCTGCTTGTTTTACCTCGTCGCCAGTGATATATTTTCTCAGATGAGACAAACGCATGGGTTCTTATTGATTTAGTACGGTCCACGATACGCTACAACTAAATTACCCGGGTAGCAGGGTTCTATGTCTGATTCCCTCGAAAGTTGGTACAGTTAGTACGAACCTTGCTCTTTGATACTTGTACTTTAATCGGATAACACGATTTGTTCCTCCCCAACCCACAGGCACTCCAAAAGACTAGACTTGTAGGAAGATTATATTGTGGAGCAAAAATACGAGACGAGACTAGCAAACAACGTTTACATATCTCACATTTGAAATCTTACAAAAAAATTAATGCAACAACTTTCGTTCGATTTAATGAACGATTGTATTTTTGGAGATTTTGAATCCCCAAAAGTTCTACTAGGAGTGACAGACATTAATTAATTGATTTTCTCCTCTAAAGATATGGAGTTTGCATAAAATTCATATCTTTTGTCTTGATTAGACTGTGAAATTATTGTCGCCAAAGTGATGTTGTGCATTAATAACATGCATTCTGTGTCGAGAACACAGGTCACATTCGTAATAACAAGGATCTCAAACTCATTTATATTACTAAAAACTAAGCCTACCGGTCAGGTTACTAAACCTAAGGAACTGCATTTTATTCGTCGATAAATTCATGGTGATGTTTTGAAGTTTTGAAACTCACCAAACAATAACACCGATGACGTTAAAAACTCTGATAGCTGCTGTTACTATGTAGCTGTTGTTCGGAGCTGTATATTATATTGTGTAGTAACAAAGAAACTCAAACCAAAACGCAAATGTTCTATGTTTTACTTAAAATATATTTTCAGTGGTAGTGAGTTAAGCCTACCTTATTTTATGTCCTCTCAGTAGTTAGTTGGCTTTGTCAAGAGGATTGGGAACACGGTGATAAATTAAAGTAGCATGAATCCAATAATTACGAAGTGTCTGCATCATTATCAAGTTAATAATTCATTTACCTAGTAGCACTAGTCTATAACATTCGTCTCGTGTTTCAATTAATTCTCTCATTACAGAATATAGGACTATGAGTAGTGAGATCAAGTAATTTTATGAAAATCTAAGATGCACTACAGATCAATTCATCTAACAAGTCTCAAATAGGATTTAATGTACGTTTTATCTTCTTTCATTCATCCTCATTCACAATATAATTAACATACATAAGTTTTATCAACATATTAAACAACCTAGTTTATTTCATTTATGATAAAATTAAAATTACAACTTTAGACAAATAACATGAAAGTTAATTAAATCATCTCTAAAATCATCTCTCATTGTTAATCTTCAATATAAAATAAAAATTATCTTACGTGTAAGTTGACGATTAAGCAAATTAGACATCGAACTGTCTATCGTTTACTTTACATCAGTTATCCTAAATTCAGTCTTTTCATAGTGTTGTAGTTTATGTTTAATATAGAAATGAAACGAATCCTATAAATTATGCAATGAATTAAAAAACTATATAGTCATCAATTGAAATAGAATAACAAATTGAAAATAGTGAATATACAGTAGTATGAACAATACATAAACAGTGTAAACTAAATGGTAATAATGATATTTTTTGAGGATTGAATAGTTTATCTTCATGACTTTAAAGTCTTTTGTCTCGTTCTTACTTTATTTGTTTCTCTTGTAAAAAGTTTCTTTTTTATTGGAGTATTTCATTCTCTTTACCTTGTTTGTTTGTTTTATTTCGTAGAAAGGTGATGAAACAATTCACCTATTTAAAGGACGTATTGAAGTGAAATAATTACACTGAAGCATTACTTATGCTTATATATTTAATCGTACAAATTGATGACAATGCGAATCACCAAATATGCAGTTTTTTTCTTTTTTTCTCTTAGATAATTCTGAAGTTCTCTTTTCACAAATACAATTTAAGTTCTCAAATGAGATTTATACAATAGAATGTAGTGTAATATTTGAATGAAACAGATCATCATTCGTGAGGCACTTCTTCGTCAAAGCATAAAAATGTCCTCTAATTAGTATGTTAAATTGTAACCACTTTTATTCCAGTAGATAGTGTCATGTAAATTCTTCTGAGCAAATAATCTAATACAAATGAACTGTTATGTATATCTACTATTCAATGTCAAACAACTTATGACGTAATACCGAACCCAATGACAACAATACTATGTAGCTTAATAAAAAAAACTGAAATCTAAACATTATGAGACAAATGAGCAACATTGTTTCAGCCCATTCATTCATTTCACTCGAAATGATTATTAGTTAATTATGTTTTATTTACATTTTTATACTTAAACTATTGCTTAATGAAAATCACATCACTAAACATATTATACCACCGTGTTAAGATGAAAGGTAGTTCAGAGTAGTTGGCAGTAAGTCTTGCCTCACATAGGTGTCATCCTCCTTGTCACTCGTCGACATGGTGCATCTGCAGTCCTGAAGAAACTAGTGCCGTCAGCTTTATTCGATCCCAAGTCATAGTTAGCAATCGTTACCACTAAGATATTTGGACACCAACTGACTTTCTACAGAAGTGAAACACTGAATGATTAGATGATTACTAAAAAGAATTTTACAGATATGACGTTGGCCATTACTCAGTGATCACTCAGTATTTATTGTACCAATATATGCATTTTCAGGACATGTGACTTTACAATTTAATAGCCAGTAACACAGTTATGTAAAATAATATAACTATTTTGTAGTGAAATTGAATTTGAAATCTCTGAAATACGATCTCTTCACTGAACTAACCTTTTGATATTCATGAAATCGAAATAGTCAAATGGGCTTTTATTCATACTGATAATCTAACTAGGGAAGTAGGAAGGACATAACGTGGAGATTTTTTTCCAAAACAATGAATAACTGAAAGTAGCCACTACAAAATCTGAAGACTAAATAATGTGACGAAGTAAATTGGTGAACTTGACGTGAAATTATCATTAACACCAAACAGTCAATCTGACAGTTAAAAACTCTTAAAATATTTCTAACTATTATGTGAAGATAATTGAGAAATAACTAGAACATAAGTATAAGAATAAATGTAGTAACAGTAATCAAAAATCATACTTTCTCTCTATTTATATGGTATATTAAATTAGACTTTAGTAAAACTGATCCAAGCAATCTAGACGTACTTCTGAAATGAACAATGTTTATTAAACATTACGAAAGAAACTTATATATATATATATATATATATATATATATATATATATATATATATGCATAATACACAGATTTCTCTAATTCGGAACTTAAATCTTAACACTACCAATAAGGCTTAACCTGACGCTTTAACTCCTAGCTGTTAACAAGTGAGATTGTGTGTGCCAATAACCGGTAGGATTCGTATTACGTTGATATATCGGTGAATATATGTTATATTCTTGCGTTAGCATTTAGAAAAACATATCAGAAACCTCGGTAAATTCACTAAATATGTAAAACATGCATATCACTAGTAATTGTTTGGTTTTCTTAATAAACTATTCATTTGCAATCATTGTTTTCTGTTTAACAACATACATTCTAAAAATTGTTAACAATGTTATTTGGTAAATGTTCATACTCAGAACCCTTCGGTCTCTTGATTGTTTTATTATTCGTTAGGTATTTTTTTTTATATTAAGATTTGTAATAATTTAATTCAGTAGGATAATAGATTAGCCAAATTTACTTACATTTCATTCTAATACAAATAGATAATAAAACTTAACTTAGGAATAGTACCTATAAAAACTGTATATACAGATGGTGATTATTTAAAGAAAATACCAACAAAAAAACAACTTTCTATAAGTAAATATCCATCTCTAAATAAATGAAGATTACTGTAAGCAAAGTATACAAACCGGAAGTGTTTAAAAAGAAAGAAAAAAAAGAATTTTTTAAAGATAAAAATAAAGGTGAAATTATGTTTGATTTCAATGAAGTAAAGAGTTATGTAACTTGTGTTTAACAAGGAAACAAATAAATAAATAAATCGAAATTACAGAACATACAGCTAAAACACGAAGGAGAGAAAGGGAGAAAATGAGAAGAAGAAGAGGAAACATAAAAGAAATAATGAGAACATATTGAGTAAATAGATTAACTTTATTATGTATCAGTGGAAATAATTGTCCATAAGAATATGTGAATATACAAACAGAGAAAAAAATATGTTACAAAATCTTTATAGGTGTTATTATCATACACCAATTACTTTACATCATTAACTCATTCACTTTTCTTTTCTTTTTTCTTTTTTTGTTGCTTATTTGTATGTTTGTTGTCTCTAAATTTTAGAAGAAATTTCTTCCGGTTTTCAGTTTTGCTTTAATTTTCATAACGATGGCGACAATGAATGATTTATTTCACTTAGAACTTAGTTGAAATTATTCACTAATATAAATCAACAGAAGTTAAGTAAAAGTTAAATTGTTCAATCATTTGTTATTTTTGTTTATGTTTTTGTTTTTTTTTCTTTACATTATCTTTTGATGTGTTCACTATTGATTAGTCATTTTATGCATTCTATCCATTTTTCTATGAAATCTATAATAAGAATTTCCTATGAGATAACAATTTTTACAGACACAAATCTATGTGTGTTATAAAGAAGTGAATGATTAACTTACAATTGAATACAATGAAAAGTTTTCTTTACGAAAAATTCTAATGTAAAAATGATTATTGTTTAATTTCCCTTGTAATTTTTTTTTTCCCACTTTAAACAAAATACACATTAACCAATGTATACAACCCAACAAACATATAAATGAATATACTCCTTTATCTAATGACCAACTTTTCATCTTCTTATATGCATATAATGAATAAAAGAGGAAATCATATAGACTAATGATAATGAATATTTAAAAGAAAAAAACAATTATTAATTGTAAGTTATTATCTTTTCTTTAAAACAAAAGTATAAAAAAAGTAATAATAATAATAATAATGTGAAAATCACATCTATCAGAAAGTCCAAATGAAAATTTTATTCTTAATTGAAGTTTGAAAGACTTTCAGAAAGAAAGTAAAATAAATTATTTATTAATAATAATTTAATTGAGATGGTTTATAGAGACTGGTATTTAGTTCTTTTTAGTTGATAAAATTTATCACAGATTGATACTGATTGGATGCCACTTGAAAACCATAGAGTACTAAACAGTTATTTTGTCTCAGTATGAGACTCATAAGCAGTGAGTATTTCCAGATTCTGACTTAAAAGCTTCACAAGAGATGAACACCGAACCCAATGCACCATTGAGCTAGCCTGATCCATGTAATAGAATCCATACTTCCGTTAATCTGTGATATAGCGAGACGATTACCATCATTATGATTGGTATTAACAGACTCACTTACTACCAGTCTGAACTTCATTAGTTACAACTTCTCACTAGAACTTCAGAAAGATCCTGAAGTTAGTCACTAGTATGTTGAATAATGCAATTGAATTGAGGTAATTTTGTGGAGATAAGTGTTATGTTTAGTTGTTTATGTTCATGTTTATTTCATCATACTTTTATAATGTATTCTTTCATTATCGAAAATGCTATTCCATTCTATTTTGTAAAGTATTACTGTTATTATTAGGCGAATGAATTTACGTTTTCAGTATTCATATAGTAAGTGAAAAGATTATTTAATATTCAGAGAATTCTAATTTGCGATTGTCAAATTTTAAAGGCTACCACTGATGTCCTTATCTGACTACAGATATTATTTAGAAGTACCCGTGAGAACAGTTGTATGAATCATTACTTAAACAGATTTCAATGAAAATGGTTATCACTAGATTTTAACTTACTGATTGGAAAAAATAAAGGGTAAAAAACAAATTGTGACTGGGCATTGTGGAGATTATTGAATGTTGATTTGATATCATGAATTAGTCTGAATTAGACAACCAGTGACCACCAGAAAGCACTGGATAACTGTTTCGTTCAACTATGGGAATCTTCAGCGTCCACGGCCGAATAAGGGGGCAAACCCAGGACCCGATGGATCCGCGGAGAACGCTTTATCATTAAACAACTGAAACGGCTTTCAACGGTTTATATTTCTAATCTAGTTTATTCCTGATACGTTTGTGCGATGGATGCTAGGCAGTTATCTGCCGATGGTAATGGACGAGATCACGTAAATTTATCACTAATTAACTGAATTAGAAATATCTCCCATTGGGAACTGACTCAGTGGTTTTATGGTAAGGCTTTCGCTGTCGAGTCAGAAGGTCCTGGGTTCGACTTTTTCTGGGGTCCTGGATGTGCACTGCTGAAGAGTCCCATAGTTGAAAGAGACGACTGTTCAGTGCTACCTGGTGGTGAATGGTTATCAGATTCATACCGATTCATGATTTCAAAATAAAAAGCGAATGTTTCGAAGTAACATGCAATCATTTAAAAAATATCATAAACGAATGTCTGATGTTAAGCATTTCAAATTATTAGGATTGAATTAAGCTTTCAATTTTCAGATTATACAACCGAACAATTTGCGATCGTATGTTTCACTAATATGTGACTTCTTTGTTTATACTAATGTGTCAATACAATAAATATACATATGTATTAGCTGTATCCCTTCGTGGAACCATTAGTGCACACTTTTGAAGTGCTTCATATAACGCTTTATACTTTACAATCATTTTCTAGGTAAAGTCAATCCGTGATGCTAACTGTAAATTAGTCGATCTCTGGAAATATTTTTTACTACTAATATTTATGTTATCACTGTTTCTTTTAAAGCAATAAAATACACTATCAGTAGTATATTATTTTTAACCTTATTACTCGGTATGTGCTATGCAACTGACTCGCTATTAGTTTTAATGTTATGTACAATGATAACTTGTCATAAATACTTTCACTTAATGCTCATTACTACATTATTTCATTAATGTCCAATAATCTACAACATTTATTGATTGTATTTGTCACAAATTGATCGTCATTGGGTACCAATGAGAAACGGGGACAGCTGTTTTGTTTTAATACAGGACTTCTCAGAAATCCCGTGTTCCCTGGTTCTATTGGTATCCAACCGAGATCAGTCTCTCACGATTATAGGACAACAACATTATATACCAATCTCCTCTAATCCAACTCACCATCAATCTGCCACTTTGTTAAAATTATGATGTTATCATTCATAAACTAATCATAATCTAAGAGTTTGTAAAATCTTTCACAATTTATGTAGAATATGTAGAAAACTATCCAAATGTATGATCGAAAATTCGCACATCACATCACATTTCCTCATTGATCACATAATTTTTTGAATGAATATTTATCTTCAAATGTATATTTCATTTGATAGACTGGAATGGAGATTCTATTCCAATAATGTTCATCATAAGTGAGAGATATAACTGACAGTGACGATAATAAAACCACACTGAATAGTTGTCTATTGTTTAATAACTAATTCATCAGTTCTATCTATGCCTATTACGAGTAGATAGAGTTGTTTAGGTGGCATATTTTCAAATTGTTTACTCTTAAATTTCCATCTAAGAGATACTTCCATTAATCTACTGAAAATAAGGGACTTCGTTCATCTACTCGTAAATTCATTCCAGTCAAATCTCTGTTTAGAAATTCTTTATATGAACACTTACGATTAAAATAATGATTTTTTTTTTTAATCTACTGAATAACATAATAATACATACGTCTATATTTAATTAAATAGATAATCTCATTTATCAATTCCAGTAACAATTCTTGCAAACACTGTTTAATACAAGAATAAGATATTACTATGTTGTTAAAAGAGGCATACAAATGACAGATTAACAAACATTCAACACTTCATATCCTTGTTGTAGTCTACAATGAGATGTCATTATTAAGTAACTAATAATGTGTGTTTTTTTTTTTTCATTTCTTTAAGAAGAACATGAATAAAATTGCAGAAAGTAAATAATGTTTGATTGTATCTTATCATGATGGAGAAAGTTTTATCGACAAAATATTTTGTTCGCACTTATGGTTTCATGTCAAATGAACTCATGTTAACAAAGTAAATGATCAGATATGTGTAAAATCATCAAATATTTAGTAATTAAAATTACGTAGACGAAAATATGAACATTAGTCAAATCGACGAAATAATAGCGTCTGCATGAAATAATGGCAACTTCATCCTAGAGATTATCATAGCAACTGCTTATTTTGAATAAACTGTATTACAAAGATATCATCAGTGGAATTGGTTGATGATCGGGTTGTTTAAAAAATTCGTTAAAGTTATATGTGTGGATTATTGGGCTAGTCGAAGTCCATTTATGTAATTTCTACTTTCATCAGTCTGTTATATAGCTTGACGATCATGTATTGTTATAAGTGATAACTATCTCACTCCCGACAAGTCTGAACTCTATCAATCATGACTTCTCACTAGAGGTTCATGAACATCCTAAAATTAATCACTAGTTAGCTGATTATTGCAGCTGTATTGAGATGGTTTATGGAGATTGATATTAGGCTTTAGTTGGTTGAATTCACTACAGATTGATGTTGGTAGGGTACCATCGAAAACCAAGAGTGGAATCTAAGGCATATGCTGCTGATGAGTTCCACACTAGGACGAAACAACTGTACTGTACTCCCTGGTTTTCAGTGGAGTCCTACCAATATCAGTCTGCGATTAATTCAATCAACCAAAACTTAATACCACTCTTTGCTAATCACCTCAGTTAAACTGAATTTTAATTAGAATTTACTAGTGTATGCATTGAAAAGTTGTGGAGAACTACTGCAAACATCCACAGGAGGGTACAGGTATTTATTAACAATTGTCTAAGCAGAATATTGAATGTCTGTTGGCTGGAAACCATCAGCAACAGCCTACTATGGAAGAGAACAAACCAACTTCCAGTCGAAGAGGAAATCAGCAAACGACGTTGGAAATGGATAGGACATACATTTCGGAAATCATCAGACTGCATCACAAGACAAGCACTAACTTGAAAACCTGTTGGAAAACGGAGAAGAGGAAGGCCAAAGAACACCCTGCGTCGAGAACTGGAAGCAGACATTAAAAGGATAAACAGTGTCTGGAGACAGCTGGAAAGGAGTGCTCAGGACATAGTTGAATGGAGAATAGTGGTGAGCGGCCTATGCTCCTCCGAGAGGGGTCGCAGGCGTAAGTAAGTAAGTATGCATTGAAAAGTTGCCATGTAAAACGATCAATTAGAAAAGTTTTTTGGGATTATTTATCGAAATGATTTCCAGTTGGTCATAATTAAAGAATTTTTATCAACCATACATTGAATAACATAAAATTCCAGTACACTTATATTACTAATTGATTATAAGTCATGCATAATAAATATGCCTTATCAATATACAATTTATTTAACTAAAGAACTTAAAATTTTGATTTTAACTTAATTACATAAGAAATTTCCTTTACTATCATATTGTATTAGCACATTTATAAGTAGATTATAAGTAATAAATAAGTTAGACATGTTGTTGATTACCTTGCTAAAAACATGTATATGAGAAAATGTATTTATTCATTTGCATAGTTATTTCCGTAATTTGTTGATTATTCATTCATTCATTTGTTACCCCTAACAGAGTATAGGCCACGGACCAGGATTCTCCAACTAACTCTCTCCTGAGATCTCTATTTCAGTCCTTTCCAAGTTTTGTTCATTCTTTTCAAGCGAGAGAATGGGCAAGAGTAAGTAATTTTGTCTCACGCGGGACTTTCCTTCGAATAAATCTATGAGCCGCCCTCCATGAACAATTAGACAGTGTAGTATGTCGTATGAATTCCTTATAATATCGACTGTCTTCTCAGGTACATCATAGTATTGAAGAAGACTCTATAATGTTCTCCTCTTCACACTGTTAAATTCTTTCTAATTGCTAAGGAAGTTGATGCGAAGTGATAAGATTCGATTCAATCGATTCTTTAGCAATGATCAGTAGTGCTGCGATTTGGTTGGTACACGATCGATCCTTACGGAATTCGATCTGCTAATATCGAAGCTGGCTATCTCTCATTCGGTTCAACAACACTCTGTTGAAGACTTCCTTGTACTGAAAGCAGAATGATGCTTCACACTTGCTTTATTTGGTATTGTGATGAGGTGTCCTTCTTCCCAGTCTGTTGGCACTCGTTCTTTCATCCAAATCTATCTGAAGAGAATGTGAAGCATCTTTTGAGTTACTTCCATATCTGACTTTTATACCTCAGCTAGTACAGGACTTCTTCAAAGTGTTCTACCCACCCGTTCCACTATTCTTGAGTCTCAATGATTGCTTTGCCGTCCCTGTTCCTAACTAGTCGTTCCAGTTTACTGGATTTTCCAGCTATCTTCTCCATTGTGGCATGGATATCTCATATTTCCTCTCCGTGCAGTTTTTTTCGCTGTCGTTGCTAGGTCATTCACATATTCCCGCTTATCCGATCTAATGCCCTATTTCACTTGCTTGGTGTCTTCTGTGTATTCAGTCTATGCCTTGGCTTTCTCTACTCTTGTTCGGCTGTTATTGACTACTGTCTTCTTGTTCCTCTTTTCTCGAATCTTGTCTAGATTGCCAACACACTTATTTCCCATGGTGGTGCTTGTTATGTCCCAAAACCTCCTGATATGTTGAAGTTATTTTTCTTCTTTAATCCCTTTCCAGTTGTCCTCCATAGTAGTTTCCTCTTCTTCTAGTAGATCATGAAAGGCCTGATTCATTTTCCTGAAAGCCATCTTGAATTCGTCAAGTTTGCCAGTATCCTAAAGAAAGACTTTATTTTACTTATGTTACTCCGGTTACCCAGTGCTTCTTTGGCTTCAGTTTTATTTTGGCTACTCCTAGGTGGTGATCTAAATCTATATCAGCTCCTCTCTTGGTCCTCACACTCTCGACTGTTTTTCTAAGCTTCTTATTGATGCAGATGTTGTCGATTTGGCTTTTGGCAGTGTGGTTTGATGAAACTCATGTAGCTTTGTGTATACATTTGTAATGGAATATGGTGTGACCTATACTCATTTTGTTGAAGGCATATAGACTGATGAATCTCACAATGCTACCGTTTCTCTCTTTCAGCTCGTGTCGTCTCACCATGTCCTCATATCCAGTGTTGTCCATTCTAACCTTGAGGTTTAAGTGTTCCATCAGAATGGTCAAGTCCTTGTTTGGATATTTCTCTACGATTAACTGTAGCCACTGACAAAGCTGGTCTTTTTGTGATCTTCGTCGCTATTGTTAGTGGGTACATAGTACTGGGTAGTATTTATCATAATCCCCTCCTTTTTTTTAAAAGATGCTTTGATTATCTTAGGTCCGTGAGATTTCCATGTTATTTGTGCTTTTGTGCATCAGTGCACCACCTTGTGTGTGCGAAACACTTTCTACTTCATGGCTGGAACGCAACAGTTACTCTTCCAAAGCTAATCTTTTCTGTCCAGTTTGTGACCAATAAATTATTCTTATTTCACGCATCTCGAGATTGCATTTTTTAGGAATCTGAATAGTTTTCATATTTTTCATAATCGTCCAGTATATTTAATTTACATACTGTCATTTTTCATAAAGATAAATAATGACCTTCCTAAAAATGATTAGCTTAGCAACAAAACGATATCATTCTACTTTGAAAGTTCTCAGAACATTCATTCGATCTTGTTTCCAATATGTTACTTAATCAATTAGGATGAATTTGTATCCTTCCGATGATATGTTACGGAATGAAGCTGGTCGATCTCTGTTGCTATATATGCATCTTGAGCGGATTGCTTCATCATCGGGATGCAGGTACATTAGATTGACGAGACCTTAATATAAGCAAAACGCTCGTTCTGCATTCCGCTTACCAGTCACAATTCAACTTAATCAATATTGCCTAAATCAAGCCTCAGAATCTATATTGAAGGTTATCAACGAAAAACATACCGTTTCTACTGATTAACTTATACCTGATTAGTGATTACTTTCCCTGTAGTTTCACATCATTTGATTGTTACGATATTTTCAGAAGTAACTCCAACATAACAGGTTAAACAAAATTGTCACAAAATTCGTTGACTAATCAATCTTAACCTCTGTCTACTTTAATCCATCATGGATACTTGTTGAATATCAACTTGTTGTGATTTAAATAATAGTAAGAAAATGTTCACTGAACTGTAATTTCATTGGTTGGTCTTTTTTCCCTATATAATGTAGAAAATTAGTGGATTTATCTAAGAACCAATAAAAAAGCAGACTAGTGGAAGACATTATTTTTTTCTCTATACTTTCTCATCCAGTCCATTTACTACCTTTTAAACACTATAAATTAATGTTTTCCGACTTAAAATCCCTCCCCCCCCCTCCGTGTTAAAATGAATGAATTAATGTTACATGACGATTGGTTAAAAGGATAAGTATCATTTTGAAAAGTTATCCACCTAAAGTTTGAAGTATGTGGAAGAGAAGTCAATTGATTATTGAGGTGGAGAGGATCAGTCACTTCAATCAGGAATACATAAAATTGAAGTCATTTAATTTTTATATCAATTAAACAATATTAATTGAGATCATTTATAAACAAAACTAATAAATTTACTCAATTCACATAAAAAAATTGTATGAAATATTAATTTTAATGAGTAGTAAAAGTCAACATTTTCTTGTTAGTCGATTATTAGAAGATACACAAGGATTTGATCATGAAACATCTGATAAAATTGACAACAGTTTAGATGATAATAGTGATGAGGAATTTTCACAACAAATAAACATTGATGAATTCCTTCATGAAAGTAAGTAATTGTTTATTAACTTCAATTAATTTAAAATGAGTTTAATATATATCAGTAGAATATAATTAACCTCTTGAATAATAACGTATAACCAAAACAGTCTACATTATAGTTCCAAGAATTAGTCATTTAATCAGTAATGTTTTGTAACATACTACTGGTTGATAAATTAACATCGACATTTTATAGAAAGTATTTCATTTGGTTTACATATACATGGCTCAAACTTTATTAAACTTTATAAGGAGAGAGTATAAGAGGAAAATGTCATCATTTGATACTATGAATGATTTCGGTTTGCTTCATTTCGTTGTAATGTAGGAGATAAATTTAGTTTGAATTTCATATTGAGATTCTTTATTTCGTAGTTGAAATTAGGCAGTCTCTGAACATAATAAAGGTTAGATCCTGTCGTTATAGTAAATGCTAAATATTCTATTTAATTTCAAGTATTATGCATTAATAAAATGTATACAGAAGTTTCAGAGCAGATTTTTATACTCTTTACTTAAGAATCGGTTATTCATTTGGATCTATGTTTTTTGCTGTGAGTGTTATGGACTATCATGTGTAGACTACGAACAGGTTGACAATGAGCCATAAGTTTTATTTAGGTTCGCTCGTAGTTGGTGACAGGATTCACAAAACATATCTTGTGGAATAGGAATAAATAAACTCTTATAGATCAATTTATGTCCCTTGCATAAGTAAGTGGTTGTATGGGTTCAGTAGTGCCATAATGACGCTTAAAACGTCTGAACTGAGATCAAGTCCTGGTGGGACATCATTATAAGTGAATATACTTACGGATGAAGAGCCACAAATGCAACAAAATATGAGTGAGTCCTGAGGTTAACCGCCTGACACAATAATTAGTTAGTTAATTTTTTAACAATTTCTAGTTGACATGTATTTTTGCACGAGTATAATCTGAAAACGGCAGCGATAATTTAAAAATAAATGGTTAAAAAAGTTAATAATTTCTTGGAATTCATTGAGTTCCTACATAATGACATGGATGCATTCACCAAAGTAGCTAATTTTCTTGATTAGGGATTTTGAACTTCTATTGTATGATTCCTTCCTATCTTTTTCATTAAAAAGTTTACTATAAACATCCTCACCGATGCTCATGACTACATTTTAAAGGTGTTTTGTGCAGCTTCATCACTTTATAAAATTTACCCGCTTTATTAATTAGTTTTTAGTCATAGAATGGATCACTTTCTTGTTTAGAGAAACTGATTCAACATATTTTCAGGTTGGTTAATACAATACTGTTTAATTTCAATTAATTTGAAGTTGAGAAAGAAAAAAAACATGTTTCCACATTAGGTAGTTGAATGAACTAAAGCTTATGCTTTAAATACTAAATATACATTATCACAGTTAACATCTCAATATGATTTAATGGTGTTTATGAATCATCTAATGACAATGACCCTACATTCAAAGTAGGCAGACATGTGTTTTACTCTTTTAAGTTGTTTTACTAAACGGTTTTCATTACAAAGTTTTGTTTATATGTCCTTACTAAATACTATTTTTGAGATCTACTTAGTTTACTATATAAATCTGATAAATAATTAGTATAACTTGAGGATAAACATCAAAAATTTACTTCATCATTGTACTATAGTGTATATTTTTATTCATTACTATTGATACACTTGATCATTTACACTTGAATTAAAAGCTGTTAACTGATTTATGATTTTATATACACATCAAGAATACCATATAATAATGACAATAAGATTCAGTTGCTTTTAGATAATATTTTTTAAAAGTACATTGGACATTTATAAGAGAATTAGCCGATATTGATCGTATCACAATTAAGTAGGCTATTCTGGAAATCATGATAAAATATGCTCTCCTCAGCATTATTACTGATCTCAAAAGCATAAGTGATTATTCCTTGAGTTTCGCTAAGCGTATAACAATGAAAACTAAACACTATAAATGGACATACCATTTCATATTTACCATGAAAGATAGTTCACTTAGTACGTAAATTTTTCAAGAAATAAGACTATATACAAAAACCTTTTACTTATAGTTTTTTTTCACAAAATAAAGTGTGAATAGTGAACCAAGTAGTCGCAAAACAGATGATTATGGTATATAACCTGTTAGTTTTAGTTTAGAAGAAACCTTGTAATGCATAGAAGTGAAATGATAAAAGTAATAATAAAACGAGACAATTGATTCAATCACTATCTCTTCACTTAATCTTAAGTTAACCTACATGAAGTCAGTAATATAATTCCTATAGATTGAACATTACCTATCAAAAATCAACATCTTATTTATTATTTAATTTAATATCTTTTGAGGATTCACTGCTTGTTAATCACCTGAATAATAAGAATCTTCTTCTTTGATCACAACTAAGGACTAAATCTTGATAATGTTAACTGATAAAAGCATTTATCAAACCATTCACATTAAAACTATCCTGTGTTCAGTAAGATCTGAAGGTTGAGACAATCAATAAAAATACATGTGGAATCAGTGTGCTTTATACGATTCGACAATGATTCCGCTGTAAAATTCCTGAAGAATCAAATGGTTCTGAATATGTACAGTTTATAACACAAAGTAAAATTATTTCTTACTAGTTTACCATATCATATTTTGTTAACATTACACGTACTTCATATTCATTTTCATCTGTCTAACCTTCATAGATCTTCACCGGCATTTAATATGTGATTAACCTGAGTAGCTGTTGAAATTCACTGAAAAAATACATCATTAAATATAAATGTGTGAAATTTATCTTATCAACTAAATTCATCTATTAATATTTAACTAACAATGTCAAATGTATATCAGTTTAGTTTAAAATCAGTTAACAGATTTTGACCTGTAACCATGATAATGACTATAATCCATTGATCATTCATAAATCGAAATTCATTTCATAAATGTTGATTTATCCACTAAGGAGGTAATATTAATTGTTGAATGAATTAGCTTTAGGGTGTTTTGAAATAAACCTTCTCATATACGTTGACATACATATACATATGCCTTTATCAGATTGTTTTAAGTTTCAGTGATTCTGTCTATCGACTCCGCCTACTTTTTTTTTGGATAATTACTACACATCTCATCGTTTTAATGCCTGTATTGTTTTGATTCTAGTTGTCATGCCCATTTTTCTTCTATGACAAAATCATTAAAGCATGTAGAACTCAATACCTCTTTTAATTGCCATCCTCTACATCTTATTCTATTTATGCGAAGATCTTAACAATGACAGTCACGCAATTTTGTTGTTGTAACTAGATGACTTTCTTAAGTATATAGTCGATATTATAAATAAATAAACAAACATGGATAAACGCAGATAAGTTTTTATTTATTTAAAGCAAAGAATAGATTGACATATAGTGACTGTGCTATTTTAATTGACTAAGTTGATTAAAACAACCTCCAGTGTTGGATAAGTAGATTATACCAAAAAAAGAGATTGACAACTCGTGGACAACTACCTGTATTATTCTGAAATAACAATAATAATGCTAGTAATCGGAAAGAGAAATGTCAATGTTAAATAAATAAGCATATTGAATGATATTCTATATCAGATTACATGTTTATTTGAAGGCCTATAAATTAAGAAAATATAAACATAGAACATGGTGGTTTGGAAGGGGTGGTAGTTGGCAGTAAACACAGATTAACCTAGGTTTCGTGATATTTGGTACTCGCTGGCTGCAAGGCATGCCTCCATACACGTAAAAACCAATGCTTCTTAGTGGATCCAATTCAGCGTCATACAGTTTCACAATCTGTGCTTGTTTTCTCATGATTTCAGGTATGCCTTAATACTAGCAAGTGCCAAACAGAAGGAAATCTAGGTCAAAGTAAACTTACTGCCGACTACCCCCCCCCAAACCACCTTTCATTTCAATATGTCGAGTCACTAAAACTAGTGGCCACATTCCAAATTAATCAGTAGAATTCAATTAGCACTTTATTAAGAACTCGAAAGGCATAAAATTGGTTACTACTAAGTGATCAACCAATGAACTATAGATAAGTACCCGTAAACGAAATCAGTGTTTGACTAGCATTGACTTACCATGAAATTTTAGGACATCACTTCTTCTATGAAATCAAACATTGCCAGGATTAACGATATTCATCGGTATATTCATAAAATACTTTTGTTCCTGTTTATTTGACAGACCCTACATTGAATTAGGATGATTCTGTAGAGATTGGTATTCAATTTTGTTGTTTATAATCGTAACAGATTGATTCCGGTTGAGTACCACTGATAGCTGGGGAGCACTAGTCAGCTACTTCATCCTAGTGCGGGACTCCTCGACAGTGTGCACTGTCAATTCAATCAGTGGATCTAACCAATGACCGTTAGATCTTGTAGCAAACTCTTAACAATCAGTATCTATGGGCTAGTAACCAATAGTGGAGTTCCCACTTTAACTAAATCGTGATATATCGCGGTAATTAGTTACTGCGATTGCCGTAACAGTTATAATGATCAAATGGCAACCGAAGTTTCAGAATTGCTTATATGCATGTGCTTAACGTCATAAGACACGGCTGAGTTATTCATCTGTAAAGACATAAGGACTAATCAATGAAGAATTTTATAGTGACTAAAATTTCTCCACCTAGAACTAGTTGTAATTCAACACATCATGCATATACATTGGTACTAAACGTATGTTATTCTAAAAGAGAAACTCTAGTCAAACTCGTACGAAAATGCTATTTTACTTAACATGCATAAATGCTCTATATATACCTTCTTGATTATTTTTTTTATTGCAAGGGAATTGGACAATGTTTCATATTCGTATCAATTCCAACTTCGATAGACAGAATCCTTTAAAATTGTTTTCTACATTAAGATGTAGCTAAAAAAGAATGTTCATTTTGTTTTACTTCTATTTACTAGTAACCTATCACATGTTTACACACCAATATTCATATGTTCCACTGTACTAATGCCTATTGATTTAAACAATACAAATTTACTGAAATAAATAAACAATTCATCAATTGAATTCATTCATCTTTTGATCGTTTACATTCTTTTTGTGTTTATTAAAAAAGAAAAAAAGAAAAGAATCTTCAAACTGCTTACCCCCCCTCCATCTCTAGAATTATTAATTTAATTAAGAAGAGTAAAATTAGACATTCATTTCATATTTTTCTTCATTTACTTTTCATACATAAAAATACATCTTGATCCTTTTTTCTCTTTTCTTGTTTATCTATTATGTTTACATGAATTAGAATACAATAGACATATTCATATGTAGTTGAAGAAAATGACTGAACCAATCCATATTCAATAAGATCATAATAGCTATCAGCATAATCGTCATCACCATCACAACTATTATAAAAATAAGTAGAAATTATTAGTAGTATAACCACAGTATGACATTTGATTGTAGCAACGATAGACATGAAATGATCATAAATAAAGTAAAAATAAGAAAAAAATGACTAAAAATAACAATACGAACAAATACATGAACAAATTCAAAGTAATATTTGTCTAAATTAATTAAACACCTCTTTGAGCACAGCATGATTTTGACTAACCGTAATGATAACGAAGAAGTTGACAAATCAAGATGACATGTGTTTTAATTAAAAAAAATATATTTATTTAGTTTTTTTGAACTTAAGAAGAAAATAAATAAATAATAAAGCAAAGATATAAAAAATAAAATAAAATTTTTAAGAAAAAAAATTGTAATTTGATTGTTTGCCAAGAATTTGTTTGTATTACTATTAACTGTTTAATTGTTCAGTTGTTCAATTGTGACAAATTGACATATTTTCTTTTTTGTAACTAAAAGATTCACTCATCAATTGTAAAGAAATAGGTATTTTTACATAAATTAAGAATTAATCTAGAATCTAGTAGTGGTCTAAGGCACTGAAGTTAATTCTTTCTAAAGCATGTAAAGAATATAAAATACACAAAGGTGTTATAATTAATTGGTATATAAAAAAAAGTAAGAATTCTGGTTTGATACATGAATATTAGATGTATGTATTGTAAACATAAATACATGAAGAAGTATAGGCATAATGGATTAACTAGACTCTAATGATAGGGAATGTATTTAAGTAAGTAGTCAACAAAGAATTTTCACGGATATTGTAAATAAGTTGAATAAACAGTGAAAGTTAATTGACTGAACAGATCCAATGTTATTGATTAAGTTTAGTTGATTGGATTCGTCAAAAATTGATGTTGGTAGAGTACCAATAAAAACAAGAGAGTACCAGACAGCTGTTTCGTCCTAGTATGGGGTTCTTCAGTAATGCACACCCTTGCTTCTACTACACCATCAAACTCACAGCTTTCAAGTTGGTAAAAGCCTAACGCTATACACGATCGGGGCGGTGTTTAATAGTAGGATTCCCACTTCCATCAGACTGATAGAGTTCAGACTTGTTGAAAATGGAATACTTATCATCGATGATAATGAATTATCATCGCGTATATCACAAATAGATGGAAGTGGAAATTGTACTATTGGACACCACCCTAATCATGTATTGGGTTAGACGTTTACCAACTTGAAGGCTGTGGGTTCGATTGTATAATGGAAGTAAGAATGTGCAGCGCTAAAAAATTCCATTCTACGGTGAAGTAGCTTACTGGTGTTCCTTGATTTTCAGTGGTAAACTACTAACACCAATCTATAACGAATCAAGTCAACTAAAACGTAATACCAATCTCCAGAAGCCACCTAAATTCATTTATTGATTAACCATACAGCTATAGTCTAAATAATTTGTGTACACTTAGCTTAGAGTTTTCAACTGTGGACAAACGTAACAGATTTTAATGATTCTTTTATAGCCGAATGGATAATAGTAAAATGCTTGATACTAGAAAATAATATCATGGGTTAGGATAAAGCTACTAGAAATTAACACAGAAGTGTAAAAATTTATTCTAGTCGACGAAGAACTACTGTGCTTTTGTTCTAGTATTTGATCAATTTACTGCAAAGCAAATACAGTTTATTCCAAGAAGTTATTTTTCCCTAAAATATTGCAAGGTAAATCTTGACATACTACTAGTGCAATATTCGTTTAGCACAAAATTCACCAAAAGAATGAGAAATATTCATGATCATTTCCGAATGCAACATCTCGATGGAAACATTCAATTTTTCAGAAACCTATTATTATTATTAGTTAATTACTACCTACATTAAACTTATTTACCTAATTTTTAGAAGTGGACCATTTGTAGTAGCAGAAAGTTTGAACGTCTTTACTCGTTTCATAGTTTACATCATGGACAAACTTTAGTAACACAACTGTTAAAAATCGGAGATCACTGACTTATTATTTCAGCCTGTTTCGAAATTCATTTGAAGTGAGTAACGAAAATGCCCAGGACACTGAATCTAAGACCTTCATACTTCGCTTCAAGTGAATTACCTTAAGGTTACTAAATTATATTTATAACTTCGGTTAATTTAAAACATCGAACGACAATCATCAAGTAGCATCGATAATTTATGTTTCCCATCTCTTCGATGCTGATGAAAATGGGTACATATTGTTCATCTTTGTAATTCAAACTATAATAACAATAGTATGATAATAGTGACGAAAAACCTCTTTATTTCACCAAATATCTATAGCATTTATATTTTGACCGATTACATAATGTGAAAAAAACTCATAACTGAGTTCGTAGTTTCGTAAAATAGATCCGATTACCTAATAATCACATTTTAGAAAATAGAGCAATACTTTAATAAGTCATGTGAAGTAATAATAACTGAGTGTTATACGTAATCATTTTACGTGTACGAGTGTTAACTGGATGATTAGTATTAAGATAGACATGCTGGATAAGTTACTTACAGGATCAACTAGTATTTTTCTATTATTGATCATATGTAAAAGAGATTTTTATCATGAAGTGATATCAGCCTGATGAATATTGAGAACCAGGAATCAACATGGACACTTTTTCTATAATATTTAAACTAGGAACCTTGAATGAAACATGATAACTTTATACTAAATGAGGGCAAATTTACGCCTTCAAAATGTGAATTAACTTCAACGTAGTTTACATCGTAGAGTTAAGTCAGTAGGAATTTTAAAAAAATACTTGAGCATATCAAATAGAGAGATTAACATGAAAGCTTACCATATTAATTCCCTCTTTCATTTTAACAGAACACTTAGATCACTCAGTGTGAAATTAGTTTGATAGACTTCGATTAGCAAATATAATGATAACATTAACCTAATAACATGCAGATAATGTAGTTTACTTTTAGAACCAATAAGTGTTTCACATTATTAGGAATAAGTACTTTGTCAGAGTGATTGGTGTTACTTTAGATAGTACTAACTAAGTAGGTCTATTATTATTTAAGCTAACGAGTCAATCAATCAATTAATTAATTTACCTATCCAACTCACTGTACACTTAAGTAATATAAAAAACAATTTCATAGGAAATAAATGACTAAATAATTTTTTTCTTTCTCCATCCTTCGAAGGTCTACTGAACTCCTTTTTCTACAGTACTACATTATATGGTCTTTAATTATCTGATATGAAAAATCACTTTGACATTATTCATATTTTAAACTGAATTTCTACTGTGAACATTGAATTTAATATAGTTACCACATATACAAGTCCCCCCCTCCCCGTTCTTTGTTTGTCATCATTCTTTTTTTTTCTAGCTTCATTTTCCAAAATGAACAAATGAAACGAAGTAATCCCTTGAACAATCATAATAATTTGTTCCACTAAATAACGCTTACAGTGATAGTTAATAACAAGTACATGACAAATACAAACCATCAATCATATTATTTAGTAAAGATATATTTTTATCTTACATAATGTATCATTCTTTAAGTAGTAAGATATAATATCAAATACTAAGTGTAATGAATCGTAAAACTGCGTACATTACACATGTTTCAAATGACAACTGAGGTGGTTGTGTTTGATAGTAACAATGTAAGAAACATTTCACAAATCAACTAAATACCATCATAAGTGAATATTACATATACATAAAGTTACCTAACTACAACAACCAGTAAACTATGATTTATCATCTTTTTTATTACTACACTACTTCTAGAAATATGAAGATATACTTTAGTAAATTGAGGTGGTTTTGTGGTGATAGGTATTAAGCTTAGTTGTTTGGATTTGTCACATACTGATGTTGGTTGGGTACTATTAAAAACCAAGGACACCTGGCAACTTAATACTTATCTCCACAAAACCACGTCATTTTATTTACAATAAACAGCTCACTGGTGAGTAATTTCAGGATATTCTAAATGTTCTAATGGGAAGTCATAAATGATGGAGTTCAGACTTGTCTGGAGCCAGACAGTTATCACCAGTGACAATGGATGATCATAGTGCTATATCATAAATTGATGGAAGTGGGAATTCAACCACTGGATGCAAGCCAGCACAGTAGTGTAGATGGTTAAGCATTCGCCGTAAAAGCTGAAGATTATGGGTTTGACTGTGTGGTAGAAACGAGGGTGTGGACTGCTGAAGAGTCCCATACTAGGACGAAACCTCTGTTCCGAACTCTACAGTTCACACCGGTACCCAACTAACAATAATCTGTAACGAATACAAACAACTAAATTTAATATACTTTATTCTTCAAACTACAATTAGGTCATGAGTTTTAATAGTATCGTTTCGTATTCACTATAAAAGTCAAATTGGACATGACTAGTTACTGATGATATTGTTATAGACAGGAAGTCTTAATTAAGCTGCCTAGGTACTATTTGGTCATACTATTTGTACCTGTTAAACACAGGACATTCAAGTCACACTGCTATTAAGTATCTGTCGACCAAATAAGTTAATACAATCACTGTGAGTTTCACTAACTTCCATAGTGAGTGACAAAATATCTATTGTCGGCTAGGACTGATTTAGCTCTTCATTTTATTCGAATCTAACAAGCTTAGTAGCATTATTTATGCAATCTAAGTAATAAGGATTAACTCTAAAGAATCTCTAGGTGAATGGTTTTATTCTTTCTTAGTAATATCAAGAAGACATGTATATTATGTCTTTTAAAATCTATTGATGCTGTTGGCCTTAGGTATGTTGATGGGAACAGGCTTCTTTGTTTGGGACCTCCATTATTAAGGGTTAGAAAAATTAAATGACGAATCTCAGAATCAAATTCAGTATCCCAGTTGTACTCATTCTTTGTTTCCCACTCTATCTTGAGTTTTAAAATAACTGTATACCTTCATTTCCATGAATTCAGTCATTGTTTTAGAATCATAGTTCTATTTAATCTTTCCTTATGTCCACTAATATTACTGGTTTCATAACTCTGTAATTACAACCTTGCTGTGCTAATATTGTTTGGCTAACTGTACCAGTGTATCTACATGCCAGTTTCTACGTCGCTCATTACTGACTGAATTTATTATTGTTGACAATATCGTTATTATCACTTATGTCTAATTTTTCATGTATAACATTGTTCATTCCTCATAGATTCTTATAAACTACTATCTAAATCTGACGATGATCAATTAAACATTTCTGATCAATCGATGGATCTCTCTACTCCATTTCAGTATTCAAATATACAACAACAAAACAGCTATCATCATCAACAACAAACAGTAACACCTAAAATTCATAATTTTTATGACCATAATAAATTCGAAGATGGTAATCAAATCATATTAGATTCAGTAAATATGTTCTGGTCAAATCAGTATTCTAAATTGAGTTCATCAGAGTTAGCGAAATTCTTTAAAAGATATTTAGAATCATATCGCTATATGTCAAGTACAAAAGATCTGCAAACAAATACGTCATCAACATCCCTAACAACTAGCATTAGTGATACTTCAACTCTCAATCATAATTTAACCTAGTACATGTCCCCTACATGAAGAGAAGCCGTCATTTCTTGGTTCAATTCCTAAGAATCTAAAATCTACCAAAGTAATAAATCATTCCAACGATAAGCACACTACAGATTTAAATAATGATAATTTAAATAATGCTATTAATTCACATCATTTACTGAATAATTTAGTCGAAGGAAAATCATTAAATAATAAAACAGAATTAATGAATACATTCGTCCAACAGCTCAACAATGATTCCAGTGATATTACTACAACCCCTACTACTACTACTAATAATAATATTAATAATAACAATGAAAGTAATGATAATGATGAAGTGTCACCAAATCTTCACACAGTAACAAAACGTAGAAAACGCCGTATTTTATTTAGCAAACTACAGACAACAAAGTTGGAGGAATGTTTCAATGAACAAAGATACTTAACTGCTTCTGAAAGAGAACATTTAGCCAGAATACTGAATTTAACACCAACGCAGGTAATGGGTAGTGTGATTTATAAGTGAGAGTAGCATAACATTCTATTTTACATATTGGCGCTTTTTTACTTTACAGGATAAATTCATGTTTCTAGGAAATCGAAGTATGATGTACCCACAGTTACTGTTTATACAATCAAAAGTCACTAAGTAGTATGAATCGGTTAGACAACACTGAAAGCAAAGATTATTGTGATTATTTTGTAAGAAATCCTTTTAGTATCCTTTTATGTGCTGTAATGATTTATGTAGGAGAATAATTGTTTGTCGAACCTAGTTAATCAACCATCCGTAAGTACTACAAATTAGCTATGCAATCGTAATTAACCCTTCACGGTTACTATTATATTTCTACGTTTCATATAAAGTGGATTGTGCATACTGTGTAATAGCTGGTAAGTAGGAAATTTTATAAGTTAATAAAAGACAAGCTACGATACGGTACTTCATGGAGGCTGAAAGAATCCTAGTGATTTATTCCTAGCCTCAAAGATTATAGTAGTACTTCAGGTTTAACTGTTTAAGATTACAAACAGATGCAGTCCTATCATTACATTCAGACCTTTTAATTAGTTCGAAAAAAAAAATTATTAAGTCATATCTGTGATAAATCACCTGATGATAAATACTGCTTTTTAATGTAAGTCTATAACATGATGCAAACTATGAAGAACTCCCTCTTTTCAATGAGAAAGGAGTATGATCAGCAGGACTGAATAGATCACTGATCCATTCCTAATTAAATATTAGAATAATTAACAACTTCATAATATGAATAACGTTTTATTATATCCGAGATAGAATTTCATGTTCAGTTACTTTGTATTTGATTAGTTTTCTCAAGCTTAACTGTATCTGACTTGATATAGATATATGTTACAGTTAATCAAAATTCAATATTATTGTGCCAAAGTCCACCTACTTAGAAGACTTTATCATCTCTATTGTTAGTGCATGATCTTTAATTTCCCAAGTACACTGTTTTTACAGTCAAAAAGGTAATCGGACACAAGTTTCAGTAGGCATCGTTTGATATAGTTAACCAGTAGGTAGGTTGTTAAGCTTAAAGGTGTATTTAATGTTCCCAAACCATCCCAGATAATAGTAAACAGATCTGTAAAGGAGGGTAAAGTTCTCAATGCTTTTCATATTTATGAAATTCAGAACTAGATTTCTGGTTGACTGAATTTAATATAACATGCAGAAACGTCATATACTATAAGTTAACTATAAAACGATAGAAATTTGAATAGTTTCTTCTTAAACAATAGGTAAAAATTTGGTTCCAAAATCATCGTTATAAAATGAAACGTGCAACTCAAACTGATGAATTCTCCCCAAGTACATTGATAAATAGATCACACAAAGTGACTCCTATGACAGAAGTTAACTCTCCATCCTCGTGGAATACACGATGTTTACGACTCATACAAAATGTCAGTCATTAACACATCACGAAGGATCTTTAATGAATGTGATGTATAGTCCAGATGAAGTGAAAAAATTAACATGCCATGATTACATTAATCAAACGAAAAATAACCACTATGAAAATTTCAAAGAAACAAAAGGAGATAATAAACGACGCACCAATTCAGAATATCTAACTCAACCGACAAACTGCAACGATGTGTTGCAAAAATCATGGATAGCGAGCTGGATAAAAATGGTTTCCAACTCGTATACAAGTGATGATATAAGCATGAAAAATGCATGTTATTTTCACAAGCCAGAAAAATTAAGAAACCAATATGATATATCCACGAAAATAATGAATAACATTATTGACCGATGCAGTGAAGAAGCCAGAGGGAGTCAATTCGATATCACATCAGTAGAAAGATTATGCAGATTGGAAAAATTCCCTCCTTTTAAAAGCTCAAATGCTACGAAATCATCACAGTAATTATAAAAAATATATCGGTCCTCTTCAAAAATTGTTTAAAAGACCCCATATCATACAACAAATAGCAAACTCCTACTATATTGGATGACAATATTCCCTGAAGCTACTAAATGTTTTCATGTATTAACAAATATAAATACTAGGATAATCAGTATACAAATCAGTCACAAGCATACGAATACATTATTTCGCATAAATTATTTAAGAAATACTAAACTGCCATTCTTTAAATTTGATTCAAGATTTTACTGTGTGGAACGACAAAATTGTTTCAATAAGTTAACTCTTTAAATGTCACATTTGAAATAAAAACTCGCCTGCCATCATAATCATACCTCTAACTTAAAAATTACTTTTGTTAATAAATTTATACTACTTATAAGTAGTCCATATGAATTCAATATATTTTTCTCATGACCAATGTTTTATTTATGATAAACCTATAGAGTGAGTCATAAGGTTGCGTTCGATAGTCTTGAATTACTACTTCCGAAGTTGGAATAAAATGACTTGGGCAATAAATCAGACTCATTTCCATTGTCCAATATGTAAAACAATGTCTATGCTCATGATTATAGGTACAGTATTACACTTTTCCAATAGCACATTAATAAATACGAATAAGATCTATTCCACTATTATAAACTAAAAAGTCAGCCTCTTTAATGATAATTAAGTTACAGTGGATGGCCGATAATTAAAATTGCTGAGACTAATTGGTTTAGTTGTACAGGAAATTACTATGAACTTTGTATATGCACAATACAAGCAGTTCAATTAAAATACGTTTCATGAAGTAGTAAATAATCGATGTTACAAAAATATTACAGGTAGACTACAAAAGCGAGAACACAAAAATATCAAGCTGTACACAACCCCCAATTTGCCGTCCAATTTAAGTGGTCTAAACTATTTGTAGTTATCATGGGTTAAACTCACTGTACTTAAAATAGATTCGCATACAGCAATAAAAATTATGAGGTAAACATATGTAAAACCACGGCGAAACTAAAATAAAGTATGTAATCCAGAAAAATCATCAGTGATATAGTCAAGTTATAAACGCATCTTGCCGTATTAGATAGTGCATACTGATCCGAACATCAGCTATGTTGTAGCTCTTATGATTTATAGTAATAAGAGGATAAATAACATGTGATCATTTAGATACGTGAATCAGATTCAGAGCTTTGAATATCAGCAATATTTTGAACGAGTACTTTCAAACAAAGTGAATGTACTAAATCATCAAGTTAAGGAAAAGATTCCGTACTAATCGATTGTCTAAAGCTTGGCTTGTAATTTGATGTTATAATACAATTTTCGGAGATCCAAATACATAAAGCTGTGAATAAGTAGATTACAAATTTTCGCCTTGGTGAGGCTTCTAAAAACGAAAACTACTGTTAGGTAAGTAAATATTCAATCGGCGGTAGTACGGTATCACAGCAGGTATGTGAGCAAACTGCTTAATGAGTGCAGATAAACAGATGGTGTATCACGATTGAGTGAATAAAGAACTGTAACCTATATACTTTTGACTCTTTAGTGCAATTATTTCACGGATTTCACTATCTGTATATGTGACAGATGTGCAATTACTGCCAATACACTTAAATATTGATTATCTAGTTCTCAGTCGATAATCGAGATATTCTGTCTGACGCCACGTGTGTAAATTGCTCAGTCTTCTTCATTCGCATACATGAATCCCTCTGCATTAGTAAAATCTCAAGTAATAAGAAGCCTAGTGTAGGCTGAGCGACATCAGATATTTACATTCTAAACTAGAAACATCAATAAGAGGGTTTTGATCTACAATCGCAGTGATTAAGCAAACAAAAAATGAAATAGGTTTGGCGACGTTTGTACAGATGATGCTTCCACAATGTATGTAAGACCCTTTCAATAAAATCATAACACATGTTTCGTGGTAGTCACTATAATGTTGAGGCAACATAACGGTTCACATAATTGAAAAATTATCATTCATATTAGTCAAAATATTTGAACACTCTACAGTTTAACAATATGCTTTAGTAATATTTTGTCACCAACTTTATCAAGTTCCTTAATTGACCACAACACTTATGAGCTAAAGTCAAGTCTAGACTACTAATTACTGTTTAACAAGGCATTTTAAGATTTGCGAACTGATGTTTAATTGGTTTATCCTTAAAGTGGGAAAACAACTTGGTAATGAAAGTGATTCTATTCAAATATCATTAAGTAGAGAAGACATTGTTGGCAGAAATAACTTAAACAGTGTAACAAATACATAATTAATTAACGATATGGAATCAGAAGAAATGCATTCATAGTAAGTTAACTTCAAAAAACTATCATACTTCGCAATACATTTTTCAATTTTAATGAATATTGACCAAAGAGATGGGGAAAAAAGAAGGAAACAGAGACAAACTTCATTTCAAATTTGTTTGTAACAAAATTTATCATGGACAACATATTTGTACACTAATTGATAAGTCAGAAATTACAAAGAACTCTAAATTTATCAAGAATAGTTATTTTAATCTCAATAAAATCTTTTAGTTGGAGTGATCACAATTAGGCACTTGTCAAATAAGATACACGAGTACAGAGAGAGAACGAAACCATAAAATCTCACAAACACATAAAAGAAGAAGCATTGAATACTCAAACGTTACAAAAACAACAAAAGAAAAATATTAAATATCTCTAGACAAACCTGAAACATTTACTTATAGAAGTATTTATCATCAGGACACATAGATCCTGAATAAACAAAACATAACTGTACATAAGTGTAGAATTATTTTCTACTAGATAAAGGATATAATATTCAAGAAATATTGACACTGCATATCCTTTTACATTACAAAATGTCCTAGAAATTATTCACGACAGACACCCAGCAACAGCGGCCACCTTGCTTGGATTGGATATTTCTTCACCAAGGGAATCCAAAATCTCGCGACGATAATCATCAAAATCACCGTCAATCTCATTGATTCCGAGATCTTCTATAACCCAAAGAATGCAGTTAGTATCCCGGATTAAACGTTCATCATGACTGACAACGATAACACCTGCAAGAAGGAAAAATGCTTTTAGTAAGATTAGGAATCGAATTTAAACATAAATATTACAAAAAGGTCATATAATGCTTTCACGGAAAAATCATTATACCTGGCGATAAATGAAGTAACTGCATAATACAGTACTTTGTTACTCGGAGATACAAGTTGCTCTCAGTCAGTCATAAACAACATAAAGCCTGGAATAATTGTGCGTTAGCTTAAGATGACGAGAACGAATAAATATGAGTGGGAAAAGATCCAACATAAAGTAGTAGCGATGATGATTAAATAGAATAAACATTGAGAATATAGTTCAACAAAACGTAATGAAAAGGAATGTATGAAGTAATACTGAAGCTGCAGATTTAGAGAGGGGGTAAATATGCACAACAGAATTAGGAAACAGATCATTAGCATGATGAATAAACATAAAACTGAAACAAAACGTAATTTAGGTTCTAAAACCCCAAAGTATCTAAATGCAAGTTTAATATTCCGCTTAATTCACCTCCTTCAAATTCATTGATAGCATCAGCCAATGCATCAATTGACTCAATGTCTAAATTATTTGTCGGTTCATCCAATATTAAAATATCCGGAGCACGACGCGATAACTCGGCAAAAGCAACACGAGCACGCTGACCACCTGATAGGTCAGCATTAGGAATTGTATGTGCATGAGCTTCTAAACCGAATTTACCCAATGTTGCACGAGCATCCTGAATAAAAATTAAACAAAATAACTGTGATCATAAGATACTATTTAATTAAAATGAACTTTCAAACTTAGCCAAAATAATAGGGTTGTGACTGTGATTTTACTACGAAATTCATTGAAAACAGATTTTTCTGATATTCATATTTCTTAAACGCACCACTGAAATAGTGGATAATGTAAAATTGTATGGCCTATACTATGCAAAATGATAGGTATATACCTGACTTATGTTCAAAAAACACACTACAAAGGTGCATTTGCATTTTATAATTTACTCCCTACCGTAGCCTCTACTTTGACGTGGTGATCGAGCTTGCTTGTTGTGATGACCCAACCGAACTACCTCAGTTGGAACGCACGTTCCTCTAGGTCACACCTTGCCAAGCAGGTCTGTTGGAGAGCGATAAGACTAAAGGGAGCAACCTAAGATCTGAGGGCGAAGTCGTACTTCTGACTGCAGAGAGGTGTGACAGCAGTAAGGTGTTTCCTTCGGATAACCAGCATCTGTAGCGATGCTGCCTTCTTAACAGAAGGAAAGGGTTAGAAAAGATCAATCCTAAAAATGTCACACCTCACCTAACTTTACGTATTACCATCTCTGTCGGTAAGGCCTTTTAAAAAGAGGAGCTAACACTTCGAAAACTCTCTATAAAAAGGCTGTGCGTGATCCGCCTAAAGCAGTTGTTCCCAAATTCTAAGTTTCTTTCCTCCTTTTTTCCCACTGATATTTTCTTGAATCTTATCTTCGACTAATAATCTTCTCCATTACTATTAATGCTGCTACTACCTCCAGTAGTTTGGGATTTGGCCCAATAATTTCATCTCTCTATGCTAATTGGGACATAGCAACTTAAACTGATACACTTATGTACTATGTTCTACGTTGTAACCGATTCTATAATTTACAATCTTGGTTTGCTTGTACAAAGCTAGATGACATAAAAACTTGACTGGTAAACAAAATAAGAAGGTAAGAGAAGTGTTCAGGTCATCTAAGATTAGATACATGTAAATAATACTAATAGTGTATTCACTTCTATTAGATTTAAACTACATTATATTAATTAAACGACAATTGCTATTATCATTATCAGTTGCATTACTGATAACATTTAAAGAGTTAAGCATTACTGTGATGTAAAATTTACTTGATAATTTAGATTGAAAAGGCGTTGTAAATACTCAGTTGGTGATTCACTCAGATTTAATTGATCTGCCGAATGTTGATCATACTTGCCGATTTTGACACGATGGTTTAATCGACGTTCACCATCAGTCTACAAAAACAGAATAAGAAGCATAATCAGGTATTACAAAACAAAATTATACTAAACTAATTGCGGGTGTTAATATTCATGAAAGTAATAAACATACCGGTTGCACTTCACCTGTAAGTAGTTTCAAAAATGTTGACTTTCCAACACCATTTGGACCAACAATTGATATTCTTGATGTCATATCTATCCCGAAGTTTAATTCTTTAAATAAAGGTTTCTGGTTTGGATAGGCAAATGTAACATTGTATAAGCCCAGTATAGGTGGAGAAATAGGAGCTGGATTCGGAAATGTAAACTAAAAGTAGAAGAGTCACGTTATTGTTTTATTTATACAATTGTTTTTAAATATTATTAGGAATATAGTAAGATTGTTAGGTAAGAATTACGACGAAGAAAGAACTACGCCGAATTACTTATCTAACCATGAAAACCAGAAAAACTAGACTTGCCATTAAACAATGCTTTTGTGACCACAATATTAATTATTAAGGGAGTAATATACAACGCTTCACACATTTTAAATGACAACATATAACAATAAATTTAGGTAGATTAAACGTATAGTACAATGTTTGTATGAGTAGAAAACCACTGAATCACAGTTTTACTACGATCTTTAAACACACTGACAATGTTCATAGTCGAACAAGCACAGAAAGAAGGCAGTAGTGACTGAAAATGTAAATTTATATAGTCTGATGTGCAATTGAAGAATTTATGTCTCATGTGGATAACACCTGAACATTTCAGGAGTAAGAACTGGTAGCTATTTTTCTTGAAGATTAGAATGGTCAAATAACACATAAATATCATTAACTAATTAGAATTAGACTGATAAGCGGAATCCAGGACACACATTTGGGACTTCTCGGGACTCGACGGAGAAAGTGGTGATGTTTGACATAAATGAACTGAGTTTGAACCGATGTCAGCATAAACACTGAGATTCAGCTACATCTAGCCAAATAAGACGGAACACACGTCCTGAATTTCCCTTGCCAGTCACCTCGACCGTAGCTGCTACCTTGACGTGGTGGTCGGGCTTGCATATCGTGATGACCCAACCGAGCTATACTGGCTGGAACATATGTTCCTGTAGGTTCTACCATGCCAGGCAGGTCGACTGGAGAACGATGAGACTAAAAGCAGCTACTCAAGGTCTGAGGGCGAAGTCGTACTGCTGACTGCAGAGGGGTGTGACAGCAGTAAGGTGTTACCCTCGGACAACCAGCATCTGCAGCGATGCTGCCTTCTCACAAGGAAGGAAGGGTTGGAAAAGGTCGGCCCTAAAAATGTCACACCTCACCTACCTCACGGATTTCCGTCTCCGGCGGTATGGGTGCCCACTAAGGGCTTTTAAGTGCGGAGCTAATACTCAAAAAACTTTTCATAAAAAGGCTGTGCGTGACAGGCCTCAAGCAGTTGTCCCCTGGGCTCTGCGGTCACGCTCTCAGGTCTCTAAGACCGACACTAATCTACCGTCTTATTCAGGTTCCTCAAGAAACACCCTTCCATGGTGTGGGCAGCCAGGAAGTAAAAACCGCTTTCATACCTCTAACAGCACACGAGATCATCTTGTTCGAGGTCAAATCCCACCTTCAACTCTTAATAACTCTCTTATCACCATGCCTAATCCTTCTAACATAATTTTATCGCCTCGTGTCTCTAATGCTAATGATTTGAGTTCACGAAACGTTATTCCTAGTCTCCTAAAACCGCGCACTAAGTTGTATATTGGAGCTTTCAACGTTCGAACGTTATGTCAAATAGGACAACAGGTTTCCTTAGCCATGACTCTAGAATCCCGCTCCATCGATATCTGCTGCATCTCTAAAACGCGTATACAGGATCCAAGCACAGTCATTCGCTTGATCTCACCTTGTAAAAATAAGGAATCTGCTCGGTTCACTCTTCGTGTTTTCGGGGACCCCACCGATACCACTCGAGGCCTTGCTGGTGTAAGTATAGCACTAAGTTTAAAAGCTGAACAGGCTCTCCTCGACTGGATTCCAATAGACAATCGCTTGTGCGCAGTCCGTCTAAATGGAACGGTAAGGACTCGTAAAGATAGGGACACACGCCGTTGTCTCTTTGTTGTCTCTGCCTATGCTCCCACTGACTGCAGCTCAGATGAAATGAAAGATGAATTTTACAGAAAGCTTTCTGACATTCTATGTAAAGCTAAGCGCACTGATGTAGTAATAGTGGCGGGTGATTTTAATGCTCAAGTAGGTAGACTAGATGAAACCGAAAGGCACCGAGGTGGACCATATGGTGTTGAGGCTCAACGAATAGACAATGGCAACCGGATACTACAACTTTGTTCAGATAAGCGTTTATTTCTCGCAAACACCAACTTGAAGCATAAGGAAAGACATTGGTTGACATGGCGGCCTCCACAATCAACCCAACGCTGGACTCAAATAGACCACATTGCAATTAGCCATCGTTGGAGAGGCTCGATAGAAGACTGCCGCTCGTTTTGGAGCACATGTTTAGACTCAGATCATGCCTTAGTGTGAGCGCGTATTAGTCTGCGACTCACTGGACGTAAAAGATCCACGACAAGGATCCCCCCAGTGTTCAACTTAATGATGAAAAAGTCAAGAATACATTCCAGTAACAACTAAAAAACCAATTAGTAAACGGCGTAAACTGTTCTCAAACTGAGCTACCTGGAATGATATATAAAAGCTGTTGAAAGAGCAGTAATATCTACTCAATCAGTCAGTTACAACGTAGAACTTGGTACATGCGTACATCAGTTCAAGTTGCCATGCCTCAATTAGCAGATAAAAATTAAATTGTCGGACCAAATCCCAGAGTAGGGAAAGGTAGTGACAGAGTAAGTACTAATGGAAAGGCATAGAGATCAGAGATGAGATTTGACATAAAAAGTGATTCATCTAATAACATGGCTCAGCCCAATTGTCAATGACTTCATGGATTGGTGCCATGTTTTCGTTTGGCCACCCCTAGCTTTCTTCCAGCCTACTCCTACAACAGACAACATTGCTCGTTTCGGTAAACGGTGGTCAGGCATACGCAACACATATCCTAACCACCTCAGCTGGTGAAGATTCACTACTTCATCAATAGACTTACCGTATTTACCAAGTACTCTATTCCTAACCCATGCATTGCTTACTCGGTTGTCCCAGCAAACACGAGCAATGTTTCGGAGACATTTATGATCGAATACTAGGAGCCTACGGATATCCTCTATCCTTAATGGCCATGTTTCACATCCATAAAGTAAAACGGATCTGACTGCTGTACAGTAAACGGCTCCCGAGATAAGTAAAACGGTTAACACATTCAATAGTTTCACTCCCTATCACTAACTTTAGTGCCGAATTAAGCCAGTCCTGAAGTAACATTTTACATTTGGATAGGGAGAATCGCATCCCAAACATGCTTACGTTCAAGTTTAAGGAAGTCAGAAAATTCTGCATCTTCAGCATCTTCACTCAGTAGAACTATATCATCGGCATATTCTAAGTCAGTAAGTTTATCTCCTGGGAGGAGGTCAACCCCAGAGAAATCAGACGATGACAATGTTAACTCTAAAAGTATGTCAACGATAAAATTAAATAAAAATGGAGATAGCGGACAACCTTGACGAACACCACTAGAAGTGATCAATTCCGAAGACAATATGCCATAAGCTCTAACACGACATGTGGTGTTCGAGTAGAGAGCTTGTATAAGGTTAATGTACTTCTCCGGTACGCCTTTCAATGACAGACATTGCCACATAACCTTACGATCAATAGAGTCAAACGCCGCCTTAAGGTCAAGGAATACAGCTATTGTTGGGCGTCTGAAAGTGTGCCTATGTTCCAGAACCTGCCGTAGTGTGAATATTTGGTCTATACAACCACGTCCGGGTCTGAAGCCACCTTGGTTTTCTCGAGTTCGCTCTTCACGAGCTTTAGTTAGACGTCGAAGTATTATTGAAGCTAGTATTTTAGACACTATTCGTTAAACTGATTCCTCCGTAATTGTCACACGAGGACTTCTGTCCTTTCTTAAAGACCGGAATGGTTAGTGTTCGAGACCAGTCAGATGGGATTACGTCTAGTTCCCAAATTCTAGCCAAGATCTCAGTTAATCTCGCTGCTAAGACTGGACCACCTTCCTTAAATATCTCAGGGGTCAATCCATCTGGTCCTGCCGCTCTCCCTCGCTTTAAGTTTCCTATAGCCTTCACAACCTCACTGAGACTTGGGGGACCAATGTTAATTTGCCATTCAGATTGTTTGGGGATTGTGGGCAGCAGGGATGACGCCGTGGGCCAGTTGAACTGTTCCCTAAAGTGTTCTGCCCATCGGTCTAATCTTCTGGATTGACAGTGAATAATGGAACCATCTTTTTCGGAGAAAGTTTCACTTACAGTTGGATTCCTGATACCCGTTTCCTTGATAATTCTGAACAGTTGCCTACTGTTACCTATTGCCGCTGCCTTTTCCATCTCTTTAGCTTTCGCCACCCACCACTGCTCACGATCGTTGCGTAAGCTTTTGATTAGTTTGTGTTTAAGTTGCCTACGTTGCTCATCATGTTCAGAACCGGACGGGATGTGTTGCCGAGTATCTATAAGTTCAGTAGATGCAGCTGAAATCCACTGAGTTTTCCTAACCTTTAGGTCTAGTTTATTAGTAGATATTACTCATCCCATCTGGCTCTGAACATGATGAGCAACGTAGGCAACTTAAACACAAACTAATCAAAAGCTTACGCAACGATCGTGAGCAGTGGTGGGTGGCGAAAGCTAAAGAGATGGAAAAGGCAGCGGCAATAGGTAACAGTAGGCAACTGTTCAGAATTATCAAGGAAACGGGTATCAGGAATCCAACTGTAAGTGAAACTTTCTCCGAAAAAGATGGTTCCATTATTCACTGTCAATCCAGAAGATTAGACCGATGGGCAGAACACTTTAGGGAACAGTTCAACTGGCCCACGGCGTCATCCCTGCTGCCCACAATCCCCAAACAATCTGAATGGCAAATTAACATTGGTCCCCCAAGTCTCAGTGAGGTTGTGAAGGCTATAGGAAACTTAAAGCGAGGGAGAGCGGCAGGACCAGATGGATTGACCCCTGAGATATTTAAGGAAGGTGGTCCAGTCTTAGCAGCGAGATTAACTGAGATCTTGGCTAGAATTTGGGAACTAGACGTAATCCCATCTGACTGGTCTCGAACACTAACCATTCCGGTCTTTAAGAAAGGACAGAAGTCCTCGTGTGACAATTACGGAGGAATCAGTTTAACGAATAGTGTCTAAAATACTAGCTTCAATAATACTTCGACGTCTAACTAAAGCTCGTGAAGAGCGAACTCGAGAAAACCAAGGTGGCTTCAGACCCGGACGTGGTTGTATAGACCAAATATTCACACTACGGCAGGTTCTGGAACATAGGCACACTTTCAGACGCCCAACAATAGCTGTATTCCTTGACCTTAAGGCGGCGTTTGACTCTATTGATCGTAAGGTTATGTGGCAATGTCTGTCATTGAAAGGCGTACCGGAGAAGTACATTAACCTTATACAAGCTCTCTACTCGAACACCACATGTCGTGTTAGAGCTTATGGCATATTGTCTTCGGAATTGATCACTTCTAGTGGTGTTCGTCAAGGTTGTCCGCTATCTCCATTTTTATTTAATTTTATCGTTGACATACTTTTAGAGTTAACATTGTCATCGTCTGATTTCTCTGGGGTTGACCTCCTCCCAGGAGATAAACTTACTGACTTAGAATATGCCGATGATATAGTTCTACTGAGTGAAGATGCTGAAGATGCAGAATTTTCTGACTTCCTTAAACTTGAACGTAAGCATGTTTGGGATGCGATTCTCCCTATCCAAATGTAAAATGTTACTTCAGGACTGGCTTAATTCGGCACTAAAGTTAGTGATAGGGAGTGAAACTATTGAATGTGTTAACCGTTTTACTTATCTCGGGAGCCGTTTACTGTACAGCAGTCAGATCCGTTTTACTTTATGGATGTGAAACATGGCCATTAAGGATAGAGGATATCCGTAGGCTCCTAGTATTCGATCATAAATGTCTCCGAAACATTGCTCGTGTTTGCTGGGACAACCGAGTAAGCAATGCATGGGTTAGGAATAGAGTACTTGGTAAATACGGTAAGTCTATTGATGAAGTAGTGAATCTTCACCAGCTGAGGTGGTTAGGATATGTGTTGCGTATGCCTGACCACCGTTTACCGAAACGAGCAATGTTGTCTGTTGTAGGAGTAGGCTGGAAGAAAGCTAGGGGTGGCCAAACGAAAACATGGCACCAATCCATGAAGTCATTGACAATTGGGCTGAGCCATGTTAATAGAAGTAGACTACCTGGTTGGGGCCCACACGATGATAGTAACAAATGGTTAGAGACTTTAGGTGATATGGCTCAAAATCGATTGCAATGGCGCAGTTGCATCCACTCTTTGTCTTCCTCCAAATTCTAATTTTTGAGCTTATTATAATTTTCTCTTTACTGAATCACCTTTTATCTCAAACCTCATCTCTGATCTCTATGCCTTTCCATTAGTACTTACTATGTTACTACCTTCCCTACTCTGGGATTTGGTTCGACAATTTAATTTTCATCTGCTAATTGAGGCATGGCAACTTGAACTGATGTACGCATGTACGAAGTTCTACGTTGTAATTGATTGACTGACTTGCCAGTCACAATTCAATTCTGATAGTATTTGTGAATTTTTTCGTATCCATACAACTCCCCTCCAAATGATAAACATATGACAACAAAAACTGATACATTTTAATCCACAATAACACTAAAATTAAGATACACACACGTTCGAATTGTAAATATCAATAATTTTTGATCGAATGAAATAGGAACAAATAGTAGCTAATCATCAAATAGTATACTCGTCAAAGCATTGTAATATGTAAATATTTACCTTAACAATGTATTCTTTCGGTTTAGATAATAACTGCGGTTTCCCATTATCATTCTGTTCATTTAAGGTTTGTTTATTTTTAGCTTGTTTTCTCGTTAATGCGTCTCGTTGAGCTTTTGTCTGAGCTTGTTTATTACTCATACCAGACTGTTTTAATTCTTTAAGACGTTTTTCCTGCTTTTCATATTCTTTTAATTGTTCTTTTCTACGCTGAATAAACATACTCTTGAAGTTATCTAAGGCAAATAGAATTGTAAGAATAATGACCATTAGAATTAAAACGAGACGAAAATTCCTCCATAAAGTATATTCGTGGGACAAAATTCCTAGTTGTAGATATGTTACAAATAAAAATGAAATTTTGTACAGGGTGGTTATAGTTCAACATGTAGGATTGTGAACTAGATTAAGGAAATGTAGATATTATAAAAGCTTGAGATTACTCCTCTTCTGCTTAGATAATCGAATGTTACATAACCAACTGTCTAGATGATTAGGCTGTAACTTAATTGAAGAAAATCTTAAATTATTTGAAGTAGAACAGTAAGATAGGATTTATTAGTGGGACATCCAAAAGGTAATCATTTCAACCAATTTTTAACAAAGTGATAATAAATTCCTTTAAATTTGCAATATCACTACTTCTAGGATCAATCTGCCTTTGACGCAATCATTCTAAAAGGCACATCTGAGAGAAGAAAATTGGTAGAGAGTGAAGTAAATGTATGAGTCAAAGAAAATATGATTGTACCTTTTATATATTATTTGATGTCTAGAACATATACGTGCGTATCTTATCTAGTTTTCGATCACTCAGTCGGATTATTGTGTCTGTGTAGGAATACCAAGGTAACGTTGAGCATTAGCTGTTAGCTATCGAATCACATGTACAAGTAGCTTTAGAGCTTAATCGACCGCCTCGGCCATCTTTAACACTAAATAAGATAAGATAAGTACATAAATAAATAGTAAAGCTTCAATAATGAGCTAAATAACAGGAAATACAGTTTTGTGAAGCTTCTTCGAAGACGAAGAGAATACCTAGCTTAATGACATTTCGATACAAAAGAAAACAGAGGCGACCAGTGAGACTTTAGTGTACTAAGACTTGTGTATGTTGAGAGCCATCTCAAACGTCTGGGTCACTTTTTTATTTAACTGTGCACTAGTTGCAATTACATATCTTGTTTTAAATGCATATAATTGAATAATTATGAATGTTAACTGGATGTATTCATGTGCCACTATAAAAGACGTAAAAATTATTGCATTGTTAAATACTGCAGAACTCAAATGGAACTATTTCAACCGTTGGCATATTTTCTAGCCTATCTATCCCACGTAAAAGTGAGAAACGAATAAACTGGAATGCATGATTCTTACATATGATGGATGGAGAAATCGATACTGCCCCTGAACTACTTTGGAACTTACGTGATTGAAGATAAGTGCCAAATTACAACTGTTAAGGACCTTCGCAAAATACTTTTTGAATAAGTATCAATTGAATGCACGTTAAAAAGAAAGTTATGTAGTATCTATGTATAGTAATAAATGAATCTATTACTTTTAAGATAGATTAACATTCAGCTAATCGCGTACGAGATATGGTAACGAACAATATTGAACACAGGTTACAAGTATCAGAATCGTTCCACAACACTAAATAAGAAATGTAATGAGGAAACCTTAAAAAAGTATAAATAATCAGGCCAAGAAGATATATACCAACGAGCTCCTGGATGTAAGACGTTAACGTAACACAATCTAGAAATTAGACAATGTCGAAAAAACAACAACAAAGAAACTCAGAAAATGGAGAACAATGTGTTCGACTTCTGATAGAAAAATCAAAATGATCAATTAAGAAAGTGTCTTGAAATCAATTGAAAACCTTTATTCTTTCAATAATGTATCCAAGTAACTGGTAATTTTTATTCGATTACATGTAAACATTTGTTTAAGAACAATAGATAAAATCTAAAATCAAAAACTATTGACGAAAGGTTGCTGGAGATCATTACAAATGTTCACTTATATAATCGAAGAGAATATTCACATAGAATGCATAAGGTTGTAGAGAGAAGGTGAGAATTATAGAATAAACTGAATAAATCAAATAAGAATCCAGGTTACGTGAAAGACATCATGTAACGATAACGAAAAATATGAAATCTTCTAAAAATATAGGTTTTATCTTCTGCTATCTTCGACCTCATCAAACTGGGAGAGAGGATGATAACAGTAGCCCTCAGTACACCTTGTTTTATGTATATTATAAAATATCAGTAAAGTAAATTCGTAAGTTATACGATGCCCATGAGAAAATACATGTATTCACAATATATTTTGCTTGAATCCAAATGATCATATATGTGGGAGTTACTAATATTGGAATACTAGAAAAACTTACTATAATTGCCTCTGTAATAAAATAACTGACGTTGGTCTAAATGGATGATATCCGTACAAACATTATCTAAGAATGACTGGTCATGTGAGACAATTAGAAGTGTTTTTTTCCATCTCTGAAGATAGCTAAACGGAATTAAAAAGAAGATATATTAGAGCATGCATGACTCTAAATTAAAACAAATTATAAACGCACATGATTCAACGTCAAAATAAAAGTTATTAATAAGCTTCCAACAAGTTGCATCGTTATTACACTCCAGGTTTGTGTATCACTTAAAACACCTCGTAAGATTTATCGGGTAGTGCAGCAGCTATGTGTAATATTATATTTTATGTCGTAAATGACAACTACTGTTAGATATAGGTAAATTATTCGTAACAAGAACTCATATGCATTCTATAACGCAGTTAAAAACGTTGAATACTTTGTTAAACTGATTACGCACAATCAAATTGACCGAGCTTTCGTCAAAATTCTGGAGATATTTAATTTTCAGTTGGCATAAATGAAGTCGAACATTATTTGGTGTCAGTTTAAAAGAAATGCACTAATATACAAGCGACACACGTAAACAAAATGTAGTAAAATATCGACGAATATAAGGCGCTGAGACAATTAATAATTAGTCAAAACATCTAAGTGAATAGATTCGGACACTTTCAGTAAGCTTGACGATCATGAAATATGCTACAAATCTATTATGATTATCCACTTTGAGAAAGTAAATCTAGTTACTTTTATTTCTGAATGCAATCAACAGGAATTATTACTTTGCCGAACTTTGAATTGCTCAAGTAATCCAAGTACAGATAGGTTACAAAACTTCATTGGTCATCGATAAGTAATACCAACCCATACAACTAAGATACTCTGTTTCGCAATACTTACTTATCTAACCATATAACTGCATTCAAATCCAAATGATTTGTCGGTTCGTCTAGTAGTAAAAGTGTCGGTTCCAAAAATAAAGCTCTAGCTAAACTGACACGCATTCTCCAACCACCGGATAGGTCTTTGGTAGCTCTGTTCATCATATTTTTTGTGAAACCTAAACCAGATAAAATACGTCTGGCTTTGCCTTCTGCCGCGTCAGCTTTAATTGCCACAAGTTCTTCATAAACCTATATTGTAAAAGAAAAAAAAACAAATAATAAAAACACGTGTTCTTTAGAAAACATCATATTAATTAGTTATATTTAGTAAGCAATACTGAATAAAATCATCTCACTAAACAGAAACTTTACCTACTTAAACTAGTTTCTATGACTCAAGTATCAGATGATTTCTTGAAAATTAAGTTACGAAGTGCTATGAGAAATAGATTTTTCGGTGCTATGGTTTGTGAGTCATCATGATTTATCCACCCACATAATGAAATTACTAAAACAAAATGGATAGATGACCGCAAGCATTAGTTAGAAAAACTGACAAAAAATGAAGCATCACTTTCGAGTTTATAATAAAATGGGAATGAAATGAAGAAATATGTAGTATGAAACAATACAGATGCTTAAGATACGAAGGGAGGTAGAGAATGAATGTATCTCCAACATATCGACAGATTTTGAAACATGCTAACTAAAGTCCTCAACTACGGGTCACATTTATCACGTAAAGCCCAACCAAAACGTTTGTATCTACCTAAATGGCACATATCAAAAATCAACAACACCATGAAGTGATGCCCGCCTCAGATTGCAAACCCCTACCTTTCTTCCAATACACTCCCACTCCAGCCAACATTGGTTCTCGATGCGATGGTTTAATATGCGTAACACATATCTCGGTTGTTTCAGTTAGTAAGGATTCTATGGCGTTACTCGATCGTTACATCGCAAGTGAGCAATGCTTCGATGATATCTATGAGTAAATACTAGTAATCCACACAAGTTCACTAGCTTTAATTACTAAGCTTCATAGAAATACAGCAAAACAGAGCTTAATACTTAGCATTAAATTTGTAATCTGTAACACTAAATTCGTCCTTTGATAGGCACACAGATAACTCGTTTACACTGTGAGAACAGCCAGCTATTAAAAGCTAAGTTAGCTTCTTCTATTCGTAATAAGATTTTGTGAGTATTCTCTACTGACTCTATGACATTATAAATGTGTTTAAGTTCGTTTAAATTTCATTTTTCAAATGTTCAAAGACCTAATATAAGTGATACTTAAATGTATTGGTTCCGAAGTCAATGTCTCTTGTCAATGATACATGATCTTCCCTATCTGACAGCATCATTGGCATTTTTTAATAACCCATATTTACTTTAGTGATTTCTTAGGCAAAAAATTCCACTGCATTATTACATAACCAAAATTCGACTTTGAAGAATATAATCTGAAATTAAATGTAAACATTCTCTCTGTTTTTCTGTAAAATCCAATAAACAGTAACTTATTTTTGCTCACCTCATTAAATCTGTCAACTACAGATTGACTGTTATTTGTTTCTAAAAGAGATTTCAGTTTTTCACACTCCTCCAATAACTCCAATCGCCTTTTGTCCGATTTGAGAACCATTTCAAAAGCAGGCGTTGAGTCAGCTAAAACTTCTGTAAAACAAGTAATAAAAGAATTCAATTACCAAATCCTTTACAAATAAATACACACAAACGTTTTAAAATCTGTAATGTATTCTAGTAAAATGAAATGAATGATTTGAGACGATAGTAAAGGAACTTGATTTTAACTGATAGTGTTGTTGACGTTCCCCACTTAACATATTTGTTAAAATTACTTACACTATATACATATATTTTTGAAAAATTCCAACTGAGCGTCTTTTTAATAAACTTTCCCTACATTTTCACTTGTTTTAACAATATTACTCCATTTTCAGTATGCTAAATGTTCATTGTATTGGGTAGACAGAAGAGACTATTATTTGTGTATATATATATATATATATATATATATATATATATATATATATATACCCACTTTTATCGAAATATATTATTCACTAATCATGGAAAAATATGTGATAATACAAACAGCAGATACAAACAAACACTAGCTACTTAGGTAAATAAAATATTCAGGTTCGGCCTGCAGACAGACTTTTATGTGAGCCTCAGTAGCAATACCTCGCTACTACGCAGAAGTAGGTAGGAGTAGGACTAGAACCTGTGATCTATGCGTAGAAAATCAAGTGTTTTAACTAATAATCCATAACATTTACAAAATCTGATACATATTGCAAAAAACAAACGTACATCTGATGGAAAAATATGTTTTAAAGAAATAAACTAAGTTGGACTCACCTTGTTCACAAAGAAGAACATCTATATTTGCGGGGATGTTGATGGCCCGAGTAGCAATGTGGCGAAGTAAAGTAGTTTTTCCATAGCTAGATTCAAGATATAATTGGACGTTTGATATTACTATACAGATTTGCATTTTAGATGCTGAAGTATGCATTATATTACACAAACTCCCAAAACCTGGCGGATAAAATAGGACTAAAATGCAACCCGTTGATTGGGAGATATAAAAAAAGTAATCCGAAACCTTGCCATGTACAATGATACTAATTATAAGCCATATAACAATTCAAGCAACTTTGAAAGTAATTTTCACTATAGGTACCTTGATGACTAATATCTGTATAGTGTAGGAAAACTGACTAAACACCTATCAAACCAAGAGTGCTGCTTTGGGATACACTCAAACCGAATCACAAATACCTGGATACATATTTATGTTATGTCTGGCAAGTGAGACCAGGACGTGCGTAGACTGAAAAAGAGTCTGCGTAAGGATCGTGAACAGTAGTGGGCAACAAACGCAAAAGCGATGGAAGCATCGACGGCTGTGGGCAATGGTAGACAGCTGTTCCGACTTATCAAGGACATCGGTATTAAGAAATTTGCGGTTAGTGAAATTATCTTGGAAAAAAGATAGGTCTATGATTCACTCTCAGTCTAGAAGATTAGAACAATGGGTGGAACACTCAGGAACAGTCCAACTGGCCCCCAGTTACTCTTAGCTTACCTACTATCCCCAAACTACCTGAATGAAAAACTGACACAGATCCCCCACATCTCAGTGAAGTTAAAAAGCTTATCAGTAACTTGAGACGAGGAAAAGCAGCGGGACCTGATAAGTTGTCTACCGATATCTTTAAGAATGGTGGTCCAGTTTTAGTTGGCAAGCTTGACTGATATATCAACCGACGTCTAGGAACTGAACATCATCCCATCTGATTGGTTTTGCTCACTGATCGATCTAATTTACAAAAAGGGACAGATATCCTTTTGTAATAATCACAGAGAAATCAGTTCAACTAATATAGTATCTAAACTATTATTCTTTATAATCATTCTGCGTTTATCCAACACTAGAGAACAGCAGACTCGAGAACACCAGGCTGGTTTCAGACATGGACGAGACTGAATTGATCAAATATTTACCCTACGCCAAATGCTCGAACATACGTGCCAACGTCCGACTATAGTTGTATTCCTTGACTTGAAAGCAGCTTTTGACTCGGTACATCGTGATGTCATGTGGCAGAGTTTGTCACTAAAAGGCGTACTTCAGAAGTATATAAACCTTATAGAGGATCTCTACTCGGTCACCACTGGTCAAATCAGAGCATATGGTGAATCATCACGAGAAATCTCATCCTCAAGCGGGGTTCGTCAGGGTTGCCCCTTATCTCCTTTTTTATTTAATTTCGTCATAGATATCCTCTTAGAAGTCTTACTCACTTTTTCACTCTTTAGGAATTAATTTCCTTCCAGGAGATCCTGTCGTCGACATAGTTCTATTTGATGAGGACACTGACAATATGCAGAGTTTTCTTAGCACCTTGAGTAGAGATGACAGCATATTCGAGATGTACTTCTCTACTTCTAAATGCAAAATGTTACTCCACGATTGGTCTACATCTTCACCTAGATTAGTTATGTGGGGGCGAAGTAGTTGAAAGTATTGACCACTTCACCTATCTCGGAAGTCTCATCACCCCTGGTGGGTCGGTGTCTGACGAAATCTCAGCACGGATTCATAAAACCCGATTGGCATTTACCAATTTATGCCGCTTGTAGAGCAGGCGAGATATCCGTCTTTCAACGAAAGACCGGGTGTACTTCACAGCAGTCCACACCGTCCTAAGATTATAGCTGAGAAACGTGGGCCATAAAAACGCAAGATATGCGTCGACTTAAGGTATTTGACCATAGGAATCTTCGTAGTATCGTTCGTATATCATGGAACAGTCAAAGAGAGGTCATTAACCTTCATCGACTGAGATGGTTGGGACATGTGTTGCACATGCCAGACTACCGCCTGCCTTGTCGCGCGATGTTGGCTAGGGTTGAAGTAGGATGGAAGAAGGGTAGGGGCGGCCAAACTAAAATATGGGATCAGTCCATGAAGTCTTTGACTGTTGGTCTAAGCCATGTTGGTAGATGCAGATTACCCGGTTGGAGTCCACGTGATAGTCGCAATAAATTGCTAGAGACACTTGGAGACATGACTCAGAATCGGTCACTGTGACGCAAGTGCATTCACTCTTTAACTTCATCTACATCTTGAATCCTATTATTAGCTTCTGCACACCTTTACTTCACTCTTCTCTCTTGTATTCTGTTATTATGTTACCTCTGTAGTGCTAATGTGGTACGGTAACTGAAATCAATAGGCGTATATGCTAGGTTCTACGTTGTTGATGACGATGACCTGCATCCCAATGTTGATGTTCACACTAAGATTCAAACTCAGTCCGCTTCGTGATAAACGCCACCGCGTTCATTACTAGGCTAGTGTGTCCAGACAGTCACATTTGTGCAACGGGTGTATATATAACTAGGTTGAGTTTGTATCTTCCTGTTGAGGCTGGCCAGTTTCAGTCCATGACTAATCAATGGGAAGATACAAACTCAACTTAATTACCTGGATACATAGTTATATCATCTGAATGCTTTTTAATCCCATTATATGATTCTATACCAGATACATTGTTTGCTGCTGAACAGTTGAAAATTCGAGTAGTAAAATACAGTGATAATAACATGACACTGTGATACGCCAGTTATGTATATATTACTGCCGATACCTATACACTACGAATATTCTCATAGCTCAGAATAATAAGTTAAGTGACAAACAGATAAATAAAGGTCCTTAGACTTAACTTTCACATAAAGTCTAGTAATATTGCTTAAGTAGGTTAATAGAGCGGAGGGAATATTCATAACACGGATATTCTTTTCATAGCAATTGATACGTACAAAATAACCATAGTTTTAAGTCGGTAATACAGTCCCTTAGAAGAATGGATATATGTATATACATGGTCCTTTCTGTTCATAAATATTCACAAGGAACATCTAACTAGCACAACAGAAAAGTAACAAAAAAGAAACTCCTATGAACAAAGTAATGAAATTAAACACCCAAAGATGCAGATGATAACCAAGTATCATGGAGGCTGTGAGAAGCGAAGCCGTAACAACTTCCAGGGTATACCATTATAACATTCAATTCTACAATAGAAATAACTAACGGAGATAAAAGCTAAACCCATATAAAATCTCCTCCTATCATCCATAGACTTGGAACCAAAACTTTAATTTTCGACTTTTTCATTAATTGATTCCAAACAAGACGTTTTGCTACGGTTCTACTTGTTAATAATTGAGTAAATAAAGATCCCGAAAGCAATCAGAAGAAATATAGGTTGACTTATTACAATGAACGCTTAAACTTGTGCTTAGAAATTTGAGTATGACACACATGTAAGCATTAAAATATGCATAATAAAGGTGAGAGGTTTATGTACTATCTTGACAAGTAATTGTTGACTAGAAGCAAGAGATAGAATCCAGTTCCCTAAAGCAAAGTGAAGATTAAATTCGTGATCCAGAAGTTAAAAGTCGAGTGCTAATATTATCAAGTTGCTGCTACATGAAGCACTACTTTCGAAGCGTAGAACAATTTACACTTAATAATGCAGCCTTACTGTAAACAGAAAAAACACTACATGATAATAAGCAACAAACTAAATCATAGTGAAAAAAAGTTAATTCGTTTCCGCACTACTGAGTGATTAGGCTAATATAAATCAATAAAATAGGCGAAAAATCTTTCAATATCAATAAAGTGATATGAGAACCTAAGTATACTTACCCATTAGGTCCCACTAACCCATAACGACGACCATGAGTAATTTGCAGGGACGCATTTACAAATAAATCTTTGCCCTTAGCAGCAATCGAGAAATTTTCAACCCGTATATCAAGCTGATTGTCTTGTTCAGATTTTGAATTACCAGCAGCCTAGGGGTATAACATGCACAAACAATTGGAACAAGAACAAATTAAGATAACGCTTGAAAAATGATATCGAAATGTTAGGTCGGACCACAAAGAAGTGTAACAAACTCTCAGAACTGTGTTTGAGAACACAATTTCATTTATTCGAACTGTCTGTAATGTAAATATTTTGTTTCTATTATTGTTACGCTCCGCTTGCCCTATCCTCCTGTTTAGCATAATTACTGTTATTATATTGTCTCTTGTTATGGACTACAGTCAATTAGTTGTGTACAAGTTGTTCCTATTCACTACCACTATTCCTTTCGTTCTGTATTCATGCTAATTTTCTAATTGGTTTGCTGTGTGGTCTGATTTTATGTACATATAAAAGAATGCTTGAAATATGATATGATTCGATTCTGTCTGGCTGACCTATTGGCTCGCATTCTTCTTATTTCGGCTTGGGACTAAGTGGGCACAGGGCAGGCGCACAATAACCAACTAGGCACTAGCGATTGGCACTCGGCCATCCAATCCCCCAATTTCTATACGACATAACACGAAATGTGATACGTATTGATTGGTGAGCAGTCTAAAACGTCAAAATACATAATTGTAGATGGTTTGGTACAACGGTGTGACAATTTAGATTTCTACACTAATGAGGGTGGTGACACAGAGAACCACGAAAGTAATGAAAGCGAGTCAGGAATAATAATAATAATCTTAGTAATCAATCACAGTAATGAAAAAGTAAATAAGGAGGGATAGACTAATAATCATGGAATGAAATTATATGTTTGCCTTTTATGCGAAAAAGAGAAAATATATATTTTCAATCGATTTCGAATCCCGTCATAATAAAAGATCCAACTATCGATATTCCCACAAAATACTAAATCCATCAACGAGATTCAGTCTTTAAACTTGATGCAAAATCATTAAGCTGTTAAATGATTGAGCACCTTCGCTTAGAACTTAACATCAAGATGCTCACTTTGTGGATATGGTAAGGCGTGTGTGATGCTCCAGAGATGTCAATGGTAAAAAAATAGTAAAGTTCAGGTTCGTAAAACTGATTCCAAGGTAGAGGGCGATAGTTATTAACCTGAGAATCTTTTGAGTCTTCTACATCTAAAGATCATATCCAAAAGAAAAGTACGGCAATCTACTGCCTTGAAATAGAAGTGCTTTTGTTATAAATTCATACATCTCCCCCCCATCTATTATTTAGAGGTTATTTAAAATATAACACAATTGACTTAAAAAATATAGGCATTAAAGTTTAGCCAACAAAAGAAATAATAAGTTCAGGCACATCTAAAATGGAAAAACGGTTCAAATAACGAAAGATATATGCTAAAACCAACGTACTTGGGAAAGTGCAAAATTGTCAAGCGTCCCAGAAGTTGCGACAATTTTCGCTTTTGCAGTTTCAACGAGTTTTTCAAATTCTTCTTTCTTTTTAAGTTTTTTAAGCTCTTTTTTTGATACCTTAGGTTTAGAAGCGTTTGCATAACTGTCAAGGATGTTTTCTTCAATGAAAGCTTGTTCGGAAGAAGCAACATCTTTCTTTACCTCGATGGTCGGACACTCATTTGTAAGTGGACTGGCATCAATATTAGTAGGTGACTTTGAGTTCTTAGAATCAATTTGAGGGTCAATGTCTAAAGGTTTATCAGATTTAATTTCAACATCACTAATTACATTTTCATTGCTTATTGTATGACAAACAGGAGCGATTTCAGAAAACCCAGCAAACTTAGTACTTCGTGATATGAAATTACCTACTTCGTCATCTAAAGACACAGCTGTAATGGCTTTAGTTATATCATCGAAGTCTTCCTTCCCACTGTCGAATCCATCATCAAGTTTCTTTTTCCCAGGTTTCTGTTTCTTTATCTTTCCAGCTGTACTTTGGACAAGCGGTTCTTCATTTTCTGGTCCTTGCTTTTGTTTTCCACGACCAGCTTTTCTTTTCTTTGTGTAAAAGCTATCATCAATTTCTTCAGTTTTTGTAGACTCTTCAACAAGTTCATAATCGTGTTGTAAATATAAGCGAGTTGAAACCACTTCGGAACCAGAAACATTCGGCTTTTGTTGGATATCACCTTTATGATAGCCCTGTTCTACTTCACTCTCATGCGATTTGCCTTGCTTTCTCCCAGATTTTTTGTTTGATATCGTATTTGCATTGCCTTCCTCTTTTAAGCCTGCACATTTACCAGTATTACGTCCAGCTTTTCGCTTCTTTTTGTAAAGATCATCATCAACATCATCTGATTTAAGGGATTCATTACTAGACTTATGACTCGCCTTTTGCATCTGCGTGTCCCTTAGTATTTTATTTGGCTCATTATTCGATGGTTCTTCTCCTCTGTTTTTCTTATCTTTTCTCTTAGCTACAGAGTCATCTGTAGTCCCATTATTTTCCTCAACATCTGAAGAGACATGGTTAACAGTTTTGTCTCTATTCTTTTTATTCCTTATCTTTGTATTTTTTTTATCATTGGTATTAGTGTCGGTACTAACATCATCAACATTATCCTTGTTTCGTATATTCCTTTTCGGTGGCATCTTCTTAACAGACGGATAAGTTGGTTCACTTATTGCAGCCTCTATTTAAGTTTTATTAGAAGGATTCTACAAAATGGTAGGAAAGCGGTATAACTTTTATTAAAATAGCCCAATTATCCCAGTTAAAAAAAACTAAATAAGTAATCTATTTGGAAAAAAGGAGAATGCAATCTTGCTTCATAGTAGCACATTTTAGTGACACTACTTCTTAGTGTATGAAACAAAGTCTCTGTGAAGGCAAGTTTAACATGATCTATTGATGACAGTTCCAAAAAAGAAATCAAGTTAAGATAGAAAAGGACTAAATATATCTAGGAATAGTCGCATTTGATTTAAGAAAAAAATACATAATATGCACATATACAATTAAAAAATTTTGCAACACTGATCACATATTAACACTAAACTATAAATGCCTTAGCTTTGAGGTGCTACAGGAACTATATGGATTATTACCACCAGTGAATTAAAGTGATGAAGAAACCAAGCATGTTGTTACTCAAAATAATGTTACACAACATGCGAGATCCGTCATTATGGTTATGGTAAAAGTGATCTTGTGAGCAGTTAAAGGTATGAAGGTGCTTATCACTTTCAGATTTCTCATACCGTTGAACGGTCCTTCTTCTTTAAGGTACCTAAAAAGAAAATTGGGTTAACCTTCATTTTGATGATGAAAGTGACTGCAACACTCAAGATAAAACTACTTGAGGCGGGAACACACTTTCGTGAATGGTTTTTGCGTTATATTTGTACTTGTTAAGGCCTAACTGTTGAAGATGGAAATCGAAAGAGTCAATCATTCATGGACTATACAAAACTTAGCACAAGTGCGCATAGGTCCAAACTAGCATACCAGATTAGTACGACATGATCAAATTTACAAGAACAATACAATCATATACAATAGGAGAGGATCAAGGAAAGGTGGGTGCAGAATAATAACGGAACTTAATATACGAAAGATAAGAAGTGAACACGTTCGCGACACTGTGACCGATTTTGAATCATATCACTAAGGGCCTCCAGCCACTGATCATGTTATTATGGTGACCTTAACCAGGTAGTCTGCATCTACCAACACGGCTAAGGTCAGCAGTCAAAGAATTCACAGTATAATGCCTCCTTCTCCTCACTTTCACTCCATCTTACTCATACCCCAGTCGACATCGCACGGCTTGGTAGGTAGGTGGTGGTCGGGTATGCGCAACACGTCCAAACCACGTCAGTCGATGAAGGCTTACGGCCTCTTTGACTGACTAGCCATGTTTTCTTAGTACTGTCGCACATCAATATTACTTATCTGGTCATTCCATGATAGACCTGCTATACTACAAAGATTTCTATGATCAAAGACATGAAGCCTATGCATATCTTCTATTTTTAGGGCCGAATATAACCCGTAGATGAAAACGTAACGGACTATTGTGTAGTACACTCGACCTTTCGTTGAAAAACAGATATTTCACCTACAGAATAAAATGGTAAAAGCCAAGCAAGCTTTCTAAATCCATACTGGAATTTAGTCAGACAACGACCCACCAGGGGTGATGAAGCTTCCGAGATAAATGAAATGGTTAGTGCGCTAAACTGCTTCGGTTCCTATGACCAATCTTGGAATGGTGCAGAACAGTCCTGGAGTGACATTTTGCATTTACAGGGAGAGAAACGTATCCCGAATATGCCTGCATTGTTACTCAAGATATTCAGGTGATTCTGCATATTATCGGCATCTCCGTCGAATAGAACAATATTGTCTGTGTATTCTCCGTTGACAAGTGTGCTACCTGGAAGGGGATTAGTTCCCGAAGAGTTAAATAAATAAAGTGAGACTTCTAAGAGAACATGCGAGAAAATCAAATAACGGGGAATACGGGGCAACCCTGATGAACCCCACTTGAGGCATTTATAGTAACAGCTCGCCATAAGCCCTAACTCGACCAGTAATGATAGAGAAGAATCTTTTATGAAGTTTATGTATTTTGACGAACACATCTTTATGACAAACACTGCGACAGAACTTCTCGATCTACAAAGCCAAAAAATTATCTCCAAGTCAAGGAATACTATTATTGTCGGTCGGTGGTAAGTGTGCTTATGTTATAGAATTTGATGCAAAGTAGATATCAGATCAATGCATCCTGGTCTGTCTAAAACCGACCTGGCTTTTCCGAATTTGTAGTTTCGTAGCGTCAGATAAACGTTGGGTGATTACATAGGTTAATATCTTGGACACTATGTTAGCCAAACTGACTCCTCTGTGGTTATCACAAGATTTCCGTCCTTTTTAAACTAAAACAATCGGCGATTGGGAACAGTTGGGTGGGGTTACGCCCAGTTCCCAGACTTCAGCTAAGATACCAGTCAACCTAATTATTTAAACTGGACTGCCATCCTCAAAGATGCACGGAGTTAACCTAACAGGTCCTGACTCTTTGGCTTCAAGTTACGCATAGCCTTCTCAGCCTAAGAGTTGGAGTATAAGTGCCAATTTCCCAAACCAGACAGATTACGGATAATCGGTAAGTGAAGAGAAGATGGAGATCAGTTGAATTTTCCCTGATCGATATGCTAAAGAATTTATCAAACTACAGAATACTATCTTTTCCAAGTTGGGAGGTACCATATGCACAACTTTACACTGAGGGGTTTAGATCAAGTAAAGAAAGACACCAGCCAGTGATCGAGGGATTAACACCTGTAAAATGATTGATAGGATAATTATTACTGGAAAAGTTACCAACGAGATACATATTAACTCCGGGAAAGTTTTCTGGTGACAAATATACTATTCTTCCAGGCTGGGTTCGCAACGCACTGAAATGATGTCACAGTCTTAACTATCAAAGCATGAGTGTGAAAATTTTCTCAAAAAAATCCGGATGACAAACAGCCGTTTGCTAATAAGTAAATTATTTGGTAACCTCTACAGAAGTTAACTATGGGTAAATTTTTTCATCATTCTTATTAACTGGTGTCATGTTACTTATACTACCGAATACCCGCAGGAAAGTAAACCTATGCACAAAAAAGCACGCAAAACACATTAGATGATATATATATATATATATAAATTTCTTATATAATCCTTGCAACCCCCCCCCTCCAAACAGCATGAGCAATTGATTGTCCTGATTATTAATAAAGAAAATAGAACAAATAGAAATGATATAGAATCACAAGCGAAATCTAAGAAAACAGGGTGGTCATAATCACATTCAAACACACCCAACGCAACAGCAACCGTTGAAAATTGCGCCAGATTTCTGTATGTATTCCAATAGGTTACATCTTTACGATATTTGGAGGCAAATTTAAGCGATTTGTCGCCAGCTTAAGAAGTTTAATCGTAGTAAGCCCTATACACGAATTACGACTGTTGGATATGTAGTGCGAATGCTCATTTCAGATCGATCGATCAGAATTTTTTATGAAGACATTATTATTAATCGATAAGCTCTTGGTTAACTTCGTTGAGAACTGATTTATGATTGTGGACTCAATATGGCTCAAACACCACTTACAGATACGCGTGATGGAGTCATCTTTCGTTGTAATAGTCGCTGGCAGAAGAAATCAATATGAACAGGCAGCTTCTTTAGCCAGTCTAGACTTGCACTTATGCAAACCTGCATGTTAGTTGTGTAGTGGTAAATAATCTCGAAAACAAATAGTTACATAAGCTCACGATATTGATTATGACCATGTTTGTTTAAGCGGACACGAGTATTTGAAGGCTCTCAGTCACGCATCACCACGCAATCAAGACACAAACGACCATGGGAAGCATCTTTCTCTAGTTTGCCAGCCTAAACGTTGCTATTCCATTGAGGCTCTGTTTACGAGCAAATACAATTTCTCTTCCATCCTTCATCGCCTTCTGATTTCTTCTCATTCTTAAGAGTGGGTCCAAACACTAGAAGTTGCTCTGATTATACGACAAACGTAACTCGGTCATATACCGGGGTGCACTTCAGTTGTATTTGGGTAATGCAGTTACCTGTTTCGTTGGCATCGTCTTTTATAAATCTTAACAAAGTTTTAGCGGTGCAATGGCATTAGCATTGTAAGGATATATGCTCAGAAATGCTGTTACGTTTAAATCTGTCGGTAGGAGGAGTCGGAAAAATTGTTGAAATCAATGAAAAGGCTATTAGACAGAGGAAATATAGTGGTGGGAGAAGTATGAGAACTGAATGGGTTGGTACTATCTAGTTTAATCTTACTAGTAGGATCTTGCCTTTTATGATCAAACATTAGGAAAGGGACACTCCTAGTATGACCCAGACTGAACTACAAGAACGCTTATACCAGATGTATGCTCTACGAGGATCCACAATTTATACTGACAACTGGAGAGCTTATCGGCCTCTTCGTGGACTGAGATATGTAAACCATTTCTTAGTTCACGAAAGACACTTTGTGGATCCAAGTACATGTGGTCACATGTAAACATCGTAGAACACAAGCCGCGTCAAAAAGATTTACTTAGATCATATAAAGATTCCAGAAACAACATGATATGAAGCCATATGGATTAGTTCCTATATCCCTCATATTACGAATTCAAACACAATGAACCCGTCAACAACCTTCAAAAGTTAATTAATCATGTAAAACAATGTATCCTGAATAACATTTTTAAAGATATCGTATTCCATGATAAATTATGAATTCATCTACCAGTGCACTCATATTGGTTAAAAGATGATACAGGGTCATTATTAGTTGCGCAAGTTCGTCAGAAAAGATTAGTTACATCCCGAAATGGTAACAAAAATATTGGATACAAGGCTAAGTTGAGTTACTTAATCGAATATTGTAAAGAAGGGGGTTAGTCCATGTTGTGAACAGAAAAACAACGGAAGTTATTTTTGGGAACTCTATTCAATTTATTCAAAGCTCGTGAATAAACTAACACTTATTTTTGCTCTTAGTTCATTCTACTAATCTTAAGCTTCCGTTTGATGTATGACTGATCGTCATACCATTTTCTGTTCCGAAGTTATTGTAATTTAAACGTAGCCTTTGCTACACCATTCCCCGACCTTTATCCCCTGTTTCGGACATATTTGTATTTGCGAAATTGTTCTACGTTGTGGTCCTGTAAATCATCTATTTATTCATGCATTTTTGTACACTAATTGACAATCGCATGGCCATCGCATTGGAGTGGTATTAGCAGGTGAATAAACGTGTTCCAGCCAACTCGTCTTCTCTCTCTCGCGCTAGAAAATCAATCAGGTGAACGAATAGTTTCCGTCTCTCTCTCTACCCCTAATTATTTAGTCTAACCCGGAACCCACGCGATATCATCCTCAAGGTTAGTCATTCGACCTATCATTGTCAAGGTCTTGACCTACTTATCGACAAGTCGCTTAATCGCAAATCATATTAGTGGGTGGGTAGAACCAAAGGACACAACAAAAGTGGCGACGAGTATCTTGCAGTTATCAAGGTCATAAACAAGTGGCAACTGCGTTTTTTTTATCAATTTTTTTCAAAATGTCTGTGTCCTTGGACGACCTTAAAACTATTCTACAAATTCAGCAAGCGCAGAGTGATGCAAATCAAATGAAGCTGTTGGATGCATTGATACAGGAGCTATCATCTCATTCAGTTTCTACTTCACAGTCAGATAAATATGAAAGCATTGCGAATTCTGTTTCTGAATTCAATTATGATCCCGATAATGGCATTGTTTTCGATTCCTGGTTTCTTCGTTACGAAGACATGTTCCGGGTCGACTGTTCAGATCTCGATGATGCAGCGAAAGTGCGTCTACTCCTTAGAAGACTTGGAACACGTGAATACAACAAATATATGAATTTCATTCTCCCTCAAAATCCTCGAGATATATCCTTTAATGACACAGTCAACATATTATCTAAAATTTTTGGGGAACAGTCTTCGCTATTCAACATTCGCTATCAATGTTTTCAAATATCTAAATCGCCATCTGACGATTACCTCACTTATGCTGGCAAAGTAAATCGAGAATGTGAACGTTTCAAATTGAATGAAATTACTGCCGATCAATTTAAATGCTTGATATTTATTTGTGGATTGAAAAATCCAGAAGATGTGGATGTCCGCACCAGAATTCTGGCACGCATTGAGCAGGAACCCAGCATCACTCTTCAAATGGTCACAACCGAGTGTCAACGGTTGTTAAATCTCAAACACGATACTGCCATGGTTCAACAGAAGGAGAAATTTTCGGATTTTGGTTCCATAAATGCTCTCAAATCCTCTAAATCTCCTAAACACAAAACAGCAAGTGCTAAACAACTTTTTGGTAAGCCACCATCACCCTGTTGGCTTTGTGGAGCATGGCATTTTGTGAAATTATGTCCATTCAAGAATCACAAATGCCGCCAATGTCATCGCATTGGTCACAAGGAGGGTCATTGCCAATCAAAGAAAAGCCAGTCCAAAAGTGGTAGCAGAAATACGAAACGACATTCACAGCTCCAAATCAAAAGCACTTTCGCGACATTCAAAGTTGGTTTTCAAAGTAAACGAAAGTTTGTAAGCTTATTGGTAAATGGAAAGCCTATACGTCTCCAATTAGATACGGCTTCTGATATTACTTTGATCTCCAAGAACACGTGGCGCAAGTTAGGATGCCCACGCATTCGGCCAACCGAACATGTTGCCAGAAATGCTTCAGGAGATATAGTTAAGCTCACCGGAGAAATCATGTGCGAAGTACAGTTCAGAGAACATAAATTCATTGACGTTTGTTATTTGACAAACCGGCATGATTTGGATCTATTGGGCTTAGACTGGATCGAGAAGATTCATTCTTTGAATGAGTTATTAGATGAGGTATGTTCCTACAAGCCCCCTTCTGAATCTATCCAAAATTCTCATATTTCTAAAACAAATGCTTCCGATGGAATATATTCTCATATTTCTAAATCAAATGCTTCCGATGGAATATATTCTCATATTTCTAAATCAAATGCTTCCGATGGAATATATTCTCATATTTCTAAATCAAATGCTTCCGATGTAATATGTTCTCATATTTCTGAATCAAATGCTTCCGATGTCTCATGTTCACATGATATTTCTGTTCCAAATGACTCCTATGAAACATGTTCTAATTCTAAATCGAATACCTCCGATGTATCATGTTCTCATTACATTTCTAAACCCAATGCTCCTGATGCGACATGTTCTCATATCTCCAAATCGATTACTTCTGATGTATCATGTCCCCATGTTTTTTCTGAGGCGGAAAATTCCAATACTCTGTTTTCTCATCATGATATCAATTCAGTTGCCTCCAGCAAAGTATATTCCCACAGGATCCCAAAGTCTCATGCATTTTCTAATGTTAATTCCGCCGAACTGCATTCTTGGTCATCTGAAAAACAACCTTGGTCGCGTATACATCTTGATTTTTCTGGTCCATTCCAAGGCGCATATTTCCTTGTCTGCGTTGATGCTTATTCAAAGTGGCCAGAGATTTTTCCTATGCATCACATCACTTCACAGGCAACTACTGTGAAGCTACGTCACTTATTTTCGCGTTTTGGAGTTCCAGATGTTCTTGTGACAGATAATGGCACTCAATTCACTTCCTCCATTTTCTCACAGTTTTGCGGGAAATTTTGGAGTTAAGCATGTTCGGGCACCTCCATATCATTCACAATCAAATGGTCAGGCAGAAAGATTTGTGGATACCTTCAAACGAGCGCTATTGAAAGCAAAAGGGGAAGGAAAAATAAAGGAAATTCTTGACGATTTTCTACTAATCTATAGAACAACTCCAAATCCATCAGCACCAAATCATTTGTCTCCGGCAGAAATTATGTTTGGTAGAAAAGTCAAAACTACTCTCGACGCTATTAAACCAAAACAAATTGACAAGGGAAAAAGAAACCGAAAGATGGAGACGCAATTTAATCGTCATCATGGGACAAGATGTAGAGTTTTCCAAATTAACCAAAAGGTATACGTCCGCGACTTCCGATATTCGCCCCCGCAATGGACCAGTGGACGAATACTTAAGAGACGAGGAAGTGTAATGTATGTGGTAGACGTTGAAGGTCTAAAATGAGTGCGTCACGCAAATCACATTCTGGAGCATGCTGGGGCTTTTCATGAAACAGAGAGACTGAACACATTATGGGAAATTTTCCTTGACAGTTTCGATATGGAGAACGTAGCAACGCAGAGAAATGCACAGCTGGAACAAAATCCTGTTAGGAGATCAATGCGCAAACGCCGGAGACCAGAGATTCTCCAGGTGGATCCAAAAAGAAGAGCTTACGTTTCTGAGGACAGATATCAGTGATGATATCTTAGATATTACTCCACATTGGTTACTAATTGTTTTTTTTCTTCTTCTTTTTTGTTCCAGTTAACCGCATTGGTCACGCCTGCAAAGATCACAACGCTAGTCGCTTCTCAGAGTCCAGCAGTCAGACTTTATTATTATTTTTTTTCAAGGGGGAAGATGTTGTGAACAGAAAAACAACGGAAGTTATTTTTGGGAACTCTATTCAATTTATTCAAAGCTCGTGAATAAACTAACACTTATTTTTGCTCTTAGTTCATTCTACTAATCTTAAGCTTCCGTTTGATGTATGACTGATCGTCATACCATTTTCTGTTCCGAAGTTATTGTAATTTAAACGTAGCCTTTGCTACACCATTCCCCGACCTTTATCCCCTGTTTCGGACATATTTGTATTTGCGAAATTGTTCTACGTTGTGGTCCTGTAAATCATCTATTTATTCATGCATTTTTGTACACTAATTGACAATCGCATGGCCATCGCATTGGAGTGGTATTAGCGAGTGAATAAACGTGTTCCAGCCAACTCGTCTTCTCTCTCTCGCGCTAGAAAACCAATCAGGTGAACGAATAGTTTCCGTCTCTCTCTCTACCCCTAATTATTTAGTCTAACCCGGAACCCACGCGATATCATCCTCAAGGTTAGTCATTCGACCTATCATTGTCAAGGTCTTGACCTACTTATCGACAAGTCGCTTAATCGCAAATCACATTAGTGGGTGGGTAGAACCAAAGGACACAACAGTCCATCATACTCGTTTGTATTTAATTAGATTCGGAAGGCGGCTACTATGAGATGATAACAGTATTTTTGGTTGTAGTACTGGTAGTAGTAGTGGTAGTCACGATGATACCATAAATCGTAATTACCTTTTATGATGTTGATTATATGTATTATCATCTGAAGACGATCATTAAGAAATGTTATAATGGATAAATTTAACACAAATGATGACAATGAATTTCAAAAGGAAGCAGCTATTGTACTTCTTTCAGTATCGTTGTTCATGTCACTTCGTATTTATTATTTTCATTCACATTTTAATTATAGTTTATTTTAAAATGTGATTAACACAGAATTTTGAATAAAATGTTCAGTACGAATAAAGGGATGTCAAAGAAACTGGATTCGGTAAATCAATCATCTTTGAATAATTGAAGGCAGTAGATTATCCTATTTGACTGTAAATAACACTGTGATTCAACTGATTCATTAATCTCTGTACAAATTGATGAAAGAAAATATAATGCCCTTGAGTTGTAAATATTTGTCTCCCTGATTGTTTCACAGGTGGATAGAGGGATAATTAGATGGATGGACAAATAGATGGGATATGGTGAATGTGACTGTAATGAGTACGTAAACAGGCTGATCCTACTGTCCATACATACTTCCATGCGCACATATCGTTTTCACGATCTACATTCTGTTACGTCATTTGTCATATTTCTACTTTCTAGACATCATGCTCAACAGTGAAGGTTTGACCAGTAGTGACAGTATCTTTGATGAATAATCACATGTTCGCCAAGCAGCAGTAGCAGGTGTTGAATTCCGTTTACTTGAGGAAAATATTTTTGGAAATCCTTCAGATGGCTTAACTGCTTAATCCAGTTTCAATACTTCTTGAGGTACTGCTTTTGGAAATATATTCGAACCATCAATAATCACCTTACGCAAGCTCAACACAATTCTTCGCCATCGACAGAACTATTAGTAAATTTGCACTGCATAACATTTGTCATGATATTTGCAATCGTCCAGTAAAGAATATGTAAACTTCGATAGAGGGTGAATAACAGGTGTAGCAGAGTAATTCTATCGTGAGATCGTTCGAGACAGTGATGCAACCACAAAAATACGTAAATGCTGAGCATGTTATGATATTACCGCATATTTATGTGATGATGAAACGACCCAGTAATAAGTTCTAAACATCAGTCATTTAAGGCTTAACGTAAACGACTTAATTAGATGCGGAACAGAACCGAAATATGAACATAAATGAAAGAGTATTTTAACTTTATTGATGTTTTCATGTTTTTAATTAAAGTTCATTTAAAAAAAAATATTTGGCTTCACAGAGTTGATAGTCTAGGGAAAGATCCCACTGCCTAGCATGAAATGAAGAAAATAAGCATATAGATGAAAAAATGGAGATTAGAAGGTATGCATCTGCTTAAAAATAGATAAGCAACAATTGTTGTGAGTTACTCATTGATGGTATAAATCAACATGGGGACATGACTAAATAATTTGTCTTTATACATATACAGAACTTGCGTTCCTAAGATTTGATCCTTATATTCTGTGTCACTGAAAGTCAGAAGCTTCCCAATTCACTCATAGGCCAGTTTGCTGTAATCAATTTTTACTGCTGGATTCGTAACCTCCTTAGATTCAATAACTATATATCTTGCCAGCAATTTTGCCTTCGTTAATAACAAGACTTGTACATGCACAACAAACGCCAAGTACGAGTATGATCAAGGAGTTTGAAACAAACATGCGATATATATATTTGTAAATCCAAAGAATCCAAGGACACAAATAGTACAACACACCACTGTGAAGCTGAACACTGCAGTCTAGATTTTTAATACAAATATCAATAAAGAAATATACTGCACAAACATCATAGTGGTAGGGGTTACAGTGACCTCTACAATGTCCCTAATTTTTAGGGGCATTTGTACTTTTCTCGACAAGAGATTGAATGACACTACGCTCAGCTCCACGGAATTTTCATGAGTAATCCATTACGATTAAGAATGTGGTACATAGATGATCGGTTTTAGTCCGCAAATGTGCTAATGCTTAACCACCTCGGAGCCGATCCTCACTGTTATTTTTGACTAGTGACCTGTATATATATACATAATATAGCATCAGTACAATAAAATAAATTTTCCTCTTATTATGAAGTTCAGTACTCTGAGGAGAACGTGAGATACCAAGCATGTATCAGTGTGGCATATACACTACATGTAACTCAGAATATTAAGGTAACGGATCGAAGTAATAATATAGCTAGTATTGGACGTCTAAAATGAAAATACAGGGTTATAGCAGTACTCACATTCATGAACTTACTTAGTGCTCGTTCAAACTGTTGGAAAACTTCTCAAAATGTTAGACGATCTATCAACAATACTCTTTGTTCGCATGAAACATCTAGCCGACCAGCGGCAAAACCTGATAATGGAAGTTAATATCAATCAGTACCCTGTTTGGACAAAGAATGGCCAGGCTTATTAACTGTTGGTTGGCTCTCCAGATGCTCTTTGATTATACCATATGATTATCATCATACAAAAAATGGACCTCGTTACTGAGAGCATATATTGTACAAAACACGTTACTGCTAATCCACAGTAGTATAAAAACGACATCTCGAACCGTCTAAATGTAGCCAAATTTCGTAATACATGATTGCTAACCAAAATAGCCGAAGACAGTAACCGTCGAAAATGGCGCCGAAATGTTTTACACTATCTGAGGCAAACAGTAGAAAAACGTCATCGAATTCACGCAGTGGCAAGTCTTGTCGAAAAATTATGACACTTTGATACATTTAAACTGGTTAAAATGAGATTTGCTTTAAATTGCTGACTGTTAAACTGATATTATGACACTTGAATACTTTTGGATGGTATGAAATGTCATTTCTTCATAACTATAGTTATAATCTACGTAATATGTTTTCCGTGGTTGAATGCATTCAGACTGCTTGATGTGTTCCTTTCAAACAGCTGTCAGTAATATATTTTATTCAGTGCATAGCTGTATCTAACAATGGAATCAAATGTCTACTTGATGACATCCAGATGACTAATTATTTAATTTATAAACGACATCTCGAAGTGTAGTCTAGCTGAACTTTGGATTTTTAGTTTTACCATTGCACACACAATGCCAAATTTTGCCTAGTACTTTGGTTTACTGGATCAAGAGCCAACCAACACTGAGTGGGCCTGACTATGCTTTGTCTAAGCAAGGTATAAATTCAACTAACTTATAATAACTCCCATCATTAGGCATTGTTATAATTTGACCAGATATTGCCTGCAAACAACTGGCCCGGTATTGCTGTGGAAGGATAGTCCAACGTAGGTAGACTTCCACAACGAACTATGCTGTTTTGAACTTATCCTACTTGGATACTGTTTCATCAGGCACTAGAGGAACTCATAAGTGAAAGTTTTGTTAAAGTTAACCAATGACATGATACGAATTAAATTAACAACCTTTTTGTTGCAGTTTGTCTTGAGAGGCGGTCCTATAATTCTTAGACGGAAAACATGGACCTCCATTTTCTTCCCGTGAAATTATGAGAACTCGTTAACCCGTATTCACGCCTAAGCTCTACCCTCACTTCTTATACACAAATCCAGATGTCCTCACACTATTTCTTATTACCTCTACATATACATCTAATCATTATTATCTAATAGAATCTTTTCCTTCTTCTGATTATATATATAATCGTTATCTTTATTCAACCTACTGTTATGCACCTAGTGATCAAGTAGTTTGCTACCTAATAACTGACAGCTATTGGAATCAGCTATTACATCGATCCAAAAATAAGAAGGTCAATAATTTCGCAAACGGCAAGGCAACAATAATAACAAACTTTAGTTACGAGATGTCGCTCGGATTAGCACATAATAGTTTTGCAGACATTTTATTCCATTAGCAAATTCATTGGTAATATTAATTACATGAATCAGAAAGATTGAATAACAAACAACAACCGACACACCCAACACTACTAGTTACGCATTCTTGTCAACATCCAAAGAATTACCTCCTAAAGTTAGTCACTAGAAGGTAGATATTGGTTACAACTGAGTGTTGTAGAGATGGATGAAGTTTGAATTGACATTACAGATTCATGAACGGATTTATAAAAGTACGATTTAATTGTACAATAGCGGCAGCACGTTCATAAATATGGTGTGCGGACTAAGTACAGTGTCCCTCTGCTACAAAATGGTGGTTGCAAGAACAAATTAGTATGTATAAGTGCAAAAATAGTTACTTGTCCCAAATAAATTATACTTTTAGCAAACAAGGAAACCAGATTCTGTCTACCACTTATTAAAATGAGTCAGTAACTCAAATGTAGACAGCTAAAATAACATAACGATATGGTTTGAAGCAAGACCATGAAGTCCGGTAAAGATGAAACAGCGGATATACAAGGAAGGTAAAAGATGTACATAGTAACACACATAAAAGCCGAACCTTAGGTAAGAGAAATCAGTGATAGAGTTTGAACAGATATAACTAAAAATAATACAGTCCCCAATTATATGTAGGTATATATGCTGTTAATAAAACGAGACATATTTCCCAGCCGTTTTCTCATCAAAGCTTTGTACTCATATCAATGACTGTTGAACTTTAATAGAAGGTTAACTGAAAAGAAAATCTAAAATTTCTAGGTTCCAAATAAAAGACCTAACTGAAACTTGTCTACAAATGTATCCAGCAATAACCATAGTACAAAATTGGTTACCCAAAAACGTAAGTTGTGTAAAATATGGTTGAATATCTCAATGAACTAAATTGTTAACCAGAATTAAAAACCAATATCCGTAGGCACCTACAGAACACCTTGGGAAAGGCCGTGGTAGTTATTATAAGGTAAACATACGTGTAATAATGTGATTCAGTTTGTTGAAAGCAAATGGCTCTACGCATGTTTAGGCATTGTTGTTCTTGTCATCTAGCCCACGTCGCCTCATTATATCCTCATATTCAGTGCATTTAAATCTCCCACCGAAATTAGTCGAGTCCTTCCCTTGGCGGAGGATAATTAAAGACAAAGTATGTGTATTCAAAATAGCTTTATTTCTAGAAAATAAGTGAGTTTGTATGGATACAAAATGAAATATGCGAATTCGGACACAAATTATTTAGTGGAGAACCAACAGCTTACTTCGAAAGAAATGAAGGACGTTTGTAGGTCTTCTTACTTTGCTTATGATACACTTATATAATGAGGCAAGAGGTAATAGTGTACAGAAAAATCAAGAAGGCTCATAAATGCAGAAGCAATCAACCTACATGTGTGCAATTTAGGTCTACGTATCCTTAACAACTTATTAGTGTTGTATATTGCAAATGTATGAAGTGTGACTTCTGACATTATCGCGTGGCGATTCGTTTATTTTTATAGCGGTTTAAAGGTTTGTAGATGCGATATTAAATATTTGGTAGACTATTGGTTGACGTGCACTAAGTCGGTAAACGTTCTAGGTAAACGACAGATGGGAATACCCAAGATGATGCATCGTAGTACAAATCGCACTCACTAGCCACAATTAAAGCCAAAGTACCTGAATCGGGTTTCATAATTACAGAAGCCCATTGCATTATGAAATGAAAATAAAGACGTATTAGCGAAGAAAATTTCCTTTTCGATGAAATCACTTACTAGGGCTGTACATACGTATTTGCAGTGATTTCCTTCTTTTCACCTGTCTAAATTGCCTTATAAATTATCGCTACCTACTCTTCATCTTTTAACATTCTGTTAAGTTAATATTTATCTTTTACAACTCTTCTATCAAATTTAGATGGCTGTAATTTAGACTTGCTACGTCGGATACCTGAGAAGATTGGCTGATTTTTGACAACTTCGACGCAACATTTCCTTAAATGATCACCTGAAATATTATGAACCCCCATTAATCAGACATGAGAATGTAACTACTTTCGATTATTTTAACAACTCATGTAATGCCTTTCAATTTATAGATAAATAATTGCTAAAACTATAATAAATACGAATGCATAACTCTAGTAAATGATTTCGTCAACAAGAAAATTTTCCTCCCTGATACGTCTTTATTTTGATATCATAATTACGCTTAATACTCTAAATGACAAAACGGACAAACACTTTTGAATGTTTACAAATTATTTCAAAAGGAGATAAATAGCGGAAAGTCAGGTAAATTAATGGAGCCGTAAAACAACAACTGATTATCAATCAACAGTGGACTTAAGTAATATCCTCGTAATCAATGAAGCAACAAGTAGACATTAGATAACATTAGTTTTAATTTCCGCCCCCCACTAGCATTGGGTGACCAGGCATTTGATCACAACACTTCAGTGTAATGTTACTTCATAATTCTAAGGATTTGTTGATGACGAAATTCAATTTGTTGAAAACTCTTGACGTAAAAGAAATAATGCAGGGGAAAATAGTAGTATCGTTGCACAGAGAGAAAATTAACGTAATATAATTGAATCAAGTTATTTCATATACAGATTAAATGTACAAAATGTATATTATATATTACTGAAAATATAATCATTCATCATACGCCAATCTGAAAACGAATGGTAGCAGAAAGAAAGACAAACCAATTCAGTACATATTTAGTTAAAAGTACTTAGTAGAGAACAAAATTATGCGAAACTATTATAATGCATAATCCATTTGTATTTGGCTTTTGTAATTACTAATGCCTGGATAACAATTTTCATGAAGTTTCAGTACAATTAGCGATAGTAAAAGTTGCGGTAAAACAAATTTCATTTTATGCCAAGAAACAAAACAATACCATCAGTATACATTTATTTAACGAAATAACATTACTGTTAACAAGAAAACACTTGTTATTAAAACAGGAAATGATAAAGGACGAATATCAAATACGAATTCAGAACTAAACATCTTAGAGGTTACATAACTAACAACATCAATGTCGAACGTTAAAAAAATGATAAGTAAACGAAACAATATAAGATTGAAGATACTTCTGTTGATATATTATATCTATTTAGTTGATTACAGTATTTATGGAGTTGTCATTTTCATACGCTTCAGTGGGTCTCATTACGCTATAATTGTAATCAGCATAAATAATCTCACTAACTTTCTAAAATTCAGTGTTAATGACCAGCCTTAGTCTTTATTTAAGAACTTTCATGCATAAGCTGTGTCGCCCTTCAAAATCACAACTGTTAAACCATAGGTTTATTTTGCTCCCCTGCTTCTATCTATAGTGAGTTAAACTTAATTTCGTGGAACAGTAATACTTGATCCCACAAAAGTTATGTGCTATTATAGACGTAACAGTTCAAAATTAATGTAACCTGTAACTCCCTATGTGTTGCTAGCCTAATTTATAAAGTGTGCATAAGTATAACGTATCTCACAAGTAAAATAATGTTATAACTTTCTTTATTCAATTTAGTGGCATACTGATAACACTAGATAAATGAATTGCATTAAATTACTCTAGATGGCATGATTTTAATGCCACACTGTTGTTAACGAAAAAGTTCTAAAATAAGTAAGATGACCAAAAAATAAAGTGATTATTTCATTTTGTGAAATCTGTTCTCTTTTTTTTTGTTGGATTCATCTAATATACAGAAACAATGCAATAATCAGGAATTTCTTTTACCTAACTGGCACATGATACAGGCGGTTAGGGAAACAGTACAATTGTATAGATGAAGCTTGATATAAGTTCGAAAACGTACGATTTCTGAGAATGTAATGGTGGTAAATGAAAACACGAAGAACTTATGTAGTTCATCTTATTGTAATAATTTACCTAAATGGATAGATCAGTCAACAAGAAAATCAAGTAAATTAATACAGTCATCCCCAAATTTATGTTTTATCACTCACAGAAGTATTTACGACTACAAATAAACCACTAAATTTTACAAGTGGTAACCTTAGCACTCGGAGTTATTACATTAAATGTAAGTATTTTAAAAGTTTTGTGTTAATAATACAGATTCCGTATTAACTGTAGGAATACGTACCTGATCTGTTTCAGTAAAACAATGTGGGTAAGGTGCATCTGGCATAATGCACTTCATTTTGTATACGAGATGAAGCAGTGATGGACACTGAAAAGACAAAAATATGAAATAACTTGTACATAACTACAGTAGTCTAACATGTACGATGAAATTGAATAAGCTTGCTTAAACAGCGGAATATTATATATTATAAATGTTTTATATGAATTATTAACAAATTTGGAGTAATTCTTAGAAAATAATAACTCACAATCTCCATGGAATATTCTCCTATAAATGAATAAACAAGCAAAATATGCGACACTAAACTGACTAATTGAAGACCTTCAAATTAGGGATATAATAACATAAGACATTGCACTTTACGAAAATGCTAAATCATGAAACTGTTATTGGTGATAAATTTATGACGTGTTTTCCCGGAAAGACCAGCAATGAAACACAGCTGTTTTCTCACAACGGAAAGAAAAAATTAAAAATCCATATCTCAATCCGTTCTATGGGGCGGTAGGGCTTGTTATTTGATCATGAGTGTCGCCATAATATTGTTCGCATTTATTAGGATCATCAATTAAACAATACAAAAGTTCGACGCAAGGTGGCTGAGAAACATGGCGAACTAATTGAATGAGGTGACTGGGGCATGTATTACGCATGCCCTAACCACCGTTTCCCTTGATGTATGACGTTGACTAGTATACAATTGAAGAAAGCTAGAAGACGGTCAAACCATAATGTAGTATCAATTCATAAAGTTGGTGACTGTCAGTTTGAATCATGTTGATAGATCAAGAATATCTGATTATAATCCACATGACTATTGTCACTAGTCATTACAGGTTGCTCAGAATCGCGCGCAATCATAAATTTACTCTTTATCCTCCCTATGTTCATGAACTTCAAAATGACTTAACACTTCCTCTCCATGAATAAATTCCTTCTTTTAGAATCACAATCTCGATGCACAATCATTTTTACGACCAATGATACTAAAAGTGATATTATTATGGCATTCTTATTGTGCTAATGTAGCATTGGAACTTTGATCGATACACATAACTGCGTTGTTTATGACTGACTGATTCCTATACAACACCTGAGAAAGTAATTCAATAAGAAATAATTACAAAAACATGTAGACAATAATCTAGACTTTTGTGATAACTAAGTCATTATAATTACATTTAACAATTTACCTGATCACCATAATTTTCCACTGCCTCAACAAATTTTGAACCAATGCAACTGTATATCTCAATGAGCATGTTTTGGATGACTTTTACAGTTTTCTGTAAAATTTCAATACGAACAGAATGATGGCTCTTGACTTTTATTGATTTTGTTACACCAGAAGAATTAGGAATAAACGGTTCAAGCAACGGAAGGATTAAAGCCCAATCAAGTTTGTTCACTGAATTATAAAAAGTAGGGATGAAAACATGTTCAATTTATATTATTCGATTAATTCTAAATGGTTTAGTGAAGATTTTAGAACACCCTGAAAATAATTTTCATTACGAATTGACATTTAATGGAAAATTAAGGAGTATTATCAGGTGTTTTATTCTTACGCATAAACACGAACACAGATAGAATCGAACATAGTAACTTAATGCATTACTGACAACACGACAGGACAAAGCTATTAAATTCACACTTCGTATATTGATGTTCAGTTAGTTCAATAACATGTGGTAAAGTGAGGGCGCTACTAACAAAAAGCTACAATAATAATAACTGGATGTCAAAAAAGGAATTAGAGATCAACACTGTACGAGAATTTTAGTAGCTTGAAATACTTTGTTTACAATAATTCTCTGAAGTCGATAAGTATACATTCCCAGCCGATGCATTTTAAAAAATAATGTTAACAAGGATTGTATAATAACGTTTGTAAGTGGTGTTGTTGAAACCACTAAGAATTGAACAGTTTATCTGTACCAGCTAAAGTTATCACACTAATAATTACATTGCATGAACATCTATCAGGAAAACCACTGCTCAAACTTAATAGGAGATGTATACCCACGTCCCTAAAGATTTCCAATCATATAATTCTAATAAACAGAATACAACAATGTGGTTGTGCAGAATAAAATATAGAGTTAGTTACTGCTTACAGTAAATACCTCGCTTTATTAGGCGACACATTAGTCCCATCTAAACATAATAGTGGTCGCATCACGTGAAAACGATGTCTCAGTAGTATTATAGTTCATGATTACTAGTGTATATTTGTGTATTGGCCTTAGTTATTAACTACAAGAGTTATTTAAATGCATTGATACACTGTATACGTGTGTGGAACTGTACATACGGATTTTCTAAAACCTAGCTTGTAAAGCGACAAGATGTACTTGACAAATCAACCAGAACTTACTAGCATCATTTCAAAAATTTTTAATGCAAGAATTATAATATTTGCAGTTGATATGTTAGAGTTTAACGAACCAAAATAGGGAGTTTTTGTTATAAAGGACAACTGAACTTTCGGAATAATTTTTCGAAAGATAATTTTAGATATTCTAAACAAAAATGCATTAAACGTTCTATTTTAATTAACTTTGTATTCCTTTCATAATAGTTTCTTATTAACTGTTATTCTGTTATTAATTATAAATCAAATAAGCATCAAAAATAATCATGAATATCACTAACCGAAATTTCGAATTTCAGAAATCCGACAGGAAAGCTGAGCGAGTGAAAGATTTGCAACTTTGGAAAAAGAAATCGACTTCAAATTTATAGAAAAGGGTTCAATAAAATGGCATGACTCATTAGAGCGGTTATCTTGACATTCAGGCTTGATCTGAGGACAAGTTGTATCACAGCCGAAACAACATATATGAACCAGACGAAGAAGAACACTGAAAAAGAAAAAAAAACAAAATACAAAACATCGGATCGCATCCAGCTATGTACAGTAAGCACCATAAATAAGGTTGTATAATTGGGTTGATGAGGCATGAACGTATCGCTTAATTATAATGGTAGAACAGAAACTTTATAGATAGCGTTATTGTACTAAATGGTCCAATAGACTAAAGGTTTAGTTGACAAACATGTCAATCACAATTCAGGTAATGTAAGTAAAGACTATCTAAATATATAGTTTTGTCAATGATCAACAAAAATTAGACACTACAGTCGACAATAGATAAATTTAGTATTTAGTCGGATAACTTACATGAACTAAGATGAAAAAAAACATGTAGGAAGTTTTATTATAAAAACTAACCTTAAGGCAACAGACGGATCAACAGCTGTATAAATATACCGAACCAATTTCATTATAGTCATAATACGAGGATTCGCTGAAAAAGAAGGAGTATTACGATTTAATTGTAATCGTTCAGCAAGTTGTATCAGACCACCTAGCAAATATTTTAAATTGTCAGCTTTGATTTCACGAAATAGGAAAGGTTGTGTAAAAATCTATTAATGAACAAAAAAAGAAAAAAACAAAAGTTAGATTACCTGTAAAAAATAGAAAATACTGAACACAAACTAAATACTACTAATTGTTTCGAAAATTCTATTTTAGTGAAATATACTTAGAAAAAAATACCTTTTTAGATAAACCTGTTTGCAGATTTAAAAAAACATACAACTCCTTGGAAGTACGAGCAGTGTTTACTGTTTATTACCTGGTTGATAAGACCCAGCTATATAAATGGACCGTGAACCTGCAACGTACTGGTAGAATGATGACAGATAATTACAATGACCACATTTACAGTTCGTTTTATAATGAATAGTTAATTAAAGTGAAATATAATGATGATAAAGCCATATGAATAATGCCGGAGAAATTTCAGAAAAAAACTTACACACATTAATTCACCGCCTAAGCAATCCAAGAAAATTGCCTGCCCTGCGTTGGATTCGCTTTTGTACAATCGGTCGCAAAGCAATGTTAATTGACAGATAATATGAGGCATGAACGGTGGAAGTAAATCACGTGTTCTTGGATCTAATTTGCGTAAGAGAGAATATAAATTGGTTAAAAGATAAATTAGCAGTTCTGATAACACAGTAAATAAGTGATGCAAAAGTAACATGGTACATGTATGTGTACTCAGCTTCGAACAAGGCTTTTCAAGAACTTTGAGACCACACTCTAAACTCTAACTTGATGGATATTTAACGAAAAGTTTAAAGAGGTTGAATAAAAGTTAACTATTTACAAGTAATTTCACTATGACTGGTCTACTTGGCTCAGCTTTGAAAAACACTTTTAGTTGTGTAAAGACAATACTACGTGATGGCTCAAATTCCTTTAGTTAGAGCAAAATTAGAACATGCGACTTGTAAGTTGAGAGGAAAATGCTTTAACAACTAAGTTACTGCCCCACAATACAAATATGAAACCATGAGTAATCAAACAAAGGTTAAAATAACGGTTATACCCCCGGCCCCTCCCCAATACAATACTGATCTAGTAAAAACAAGTGACTCTGTTTAATATTGTTACGCAAGCATTACAATATATAACTAGGTATCTTTAGTGAAATCATTGGTTCAATGTAATTTTTGCATGAGCTCAAGTGTGTATATTATTAGTATAACCACCACATTCATGAACATGTATGACTAACCGGTAAAATTAATCTCAGAATCTTGTGAAGACCTAAAGTTAATAAAAACATAGTGAAAGATATGGTATTTCTGAACTGTGAATAACAGTAAAATCCATGAAACACGTTTCATCCTATTTAAAACTCGTCAGTTGGATGCACTTGAATTTCAGTGTTAATGTCCACATTAAAACTCAAACCCAGTAACTTTCCCATCATACGCAAATACATTATTCAGATAGCCACAAAATGCAATGAAAGATGTTCATTTTTTTGTACAGAAAGCAAATAAACTGTAACGGTTCATTACTCAGAAATCGCTAAAAAAATAACAATCAAGCCGAGATTAACAAAGAAATCACTTAGATGACTTTCACAACAGATTCTAAGTTCAATTTAAGTTTAATGATCTGTAAAGATGACTTCATTAAATACACATACTTCCAAAATATGCTGATCACCATAAAAGAAAAAGAACTCAATGATAAATTAATAAAGACTTTAGCTAAAGTGAGTTTATGCAATAATTTGTGATGTGAACAAATAAGATAGGCTTCATACACGAGTGAATACAAAAAAATCTACCTTGAATTAGTACTTCTAAATCGATAAGGGCTCCAAGGACAATATTATTAAAATCTGACCGATCATCCTCGTTTTCATCAATGTACACCTGAGCAGTTGGTTCACAATTTTCATCTTGAACTTGGTCTTCAGAAAAACAACCCCCTAACTGTTCAACTAAACACGATAAAGCTGCAGAAAGTTGACTTGAAGCCGCCGTTCTTTCGGATTCACTTAAAGATGGATTATCACGAGCTGTAATTAGTGGTAATAGGAGAGAAGGTGCGGCTGGTGATAAATAAAGAGGTGGTGGGCTTTCAGGTCGTTTGGTTCTAAAAGATGTATAACGGTATGTACATGTATAACGAAATAAAAAAACTAAGCAGATATAACAAATAAGCGCTTAGCTAGTCTTCATTGCGAGTATATAGTGACTGTAATATAGCTACGATTTGGTTATTTTTTGAAGAAAATATTATGTAGTAAAGACCATGAGGCTCATAGAAGTTTCATGAACTACCTACACGTTAGTAAACATAACTAGAAAATGATAGTTTAAATATTTTACATGATCAATAAATGTTAATTGGGAAACATCATGGAGGTAAAGATCATACAAGCCCAATATTTTACTAAATGCTGTGTTTCTAGTATTATGTTTTACGATTTCTGACACTGAATGGGATTTTTTGTGTTGATTGGATAATAAAATATACTAGACTTTATGACAAATGACTGCGTAAGTTGAAATAGAGAAAACAACGATTGAGAAGCCAACAGACAGAATCAAATCGAATTGTATTTCAATCATGCCTTTATACATACACACAAAATCAAGCCACAGTCAACCAATTAAGAAACTAATATTAATACAGAACTAGGGAAATAGTGGTAGTGAATAGGGACAACCTAGTACACAACCAATTAACTGAAGTTCATGGTAAGAAACAATGTACTAAGACATTAAGAAAGAACGAGAGGAGCGAAGAATTTTCTTTTCAATTAGTTTTTTATCAAAGCTCTACACTATATATATATATATATATATATATATATATATATATATATATATATATATATATATATAAGTTTACAATAGGTTTAAAATCATTACCAAATAAATGGTGGTGTGTTAAATAATAATTTTCCAGGTTCAAAGGTATGTGTGAAATAATTACAACTAATTAACAAAGTAATTAAGGCGTGAAGGTGAATAAGGCAATTATCGTTTCGAAAGTGTGCGAATGATAAGTGAATGGGTTGGTATACTGTTGATTACACAATATCTATTGAGAAGAAACCGATAAAGTAATTGTAAGAAATATGCTGGTCAAGAGAGTAAATACACTAAACAAGAGGATAGAGTAAGAGGATCGTAACAATGATAGAAATGAAATGTTTACATTACTCACGACCAGAATAAATGATTTAGTTCTCTAAAACACAGTTCTGGAAGTTTATTCACTCTTCTTTAGTGGTCTGACATAACATCTACTGAATTCGTACTGAAGTCAATACATTTCTAAGTATGTATTGAATATAAATTTAACAATAATCTTGTTTTAGTTGTGATCGTATTTCACTATTAGTCGTGGTTGATTACTTAAGTATTTATTGTTCAACTTCCTTTGTCATCCATATTTGATAAAAATTAAGTCAGTATTTATCTACTATACTAACATCGCAGAATATGAGAAACTTATGTTCACAAGTTGAGTCTGTTGAAAAGCTGTGTCTACTAGAGTTGCTTTCCTATGCAACATAATAATGATAATTTCAAATAAATGTTGACAGACCGCTTATTTAGCCATACTTAAGATACGAGATGAAAGTATTTGGGCACAACCAATTGACCTTGATTGATCATGCTTGTCTAGTTCGTAGAGATGATTGAATTCGATCGATCGTTTTATGTGGTCATTAATCCAAATGACTTGGCATCACATGTACCATGTTCTATTGTTAAGTGGTCAGAGGTAGCAGGAAACCATGAATCTAAGTTTCGTGCCAGTCGATAATTGATAATAAGGTACACTTCCAATCTTGACGAAATTGATACTGTGTAAACTCGGGAGACGTAGTTTCACAGTTTGAGATGTTACTGTTGGGTTAATTAAATCAAGTGAATTCGATACTCATTTAATAGAAAATGAATTGCATTACAAATGAAGTATTTTCCTTTAAGTCAATATGATACATTCTATGATGAATCGTCACAAAGTAAAGTGCCTAAACATCCTTCCTAATGAACGATGAGTAGTTTTAATGCTTATATTTTGACAAAGTTGTTTAGGGGTCCCAGTGTAGCAGAAACAGACAGATCAGATGTCGTTAAATTGCATCACTCTTGATCAATTACTAGATGCAAAATAAAATGGCAACGGTTTTTTCTTTCAAACAAGAATTCATTAAAAATGTGGAAGATCTAGGTATTTAAGAGGAGGTAAGATCTATCACTCTGTATACATTTATAAGAGGACACTGACTGGAACTAACGAAGCAAATTACTAGTAGTTTAAACTGAATTCAACTTAGTTGATAAGAAGCTATAAAAATCCAACTAACCAATCACGTATGCGTTCATTTATGTGCAATTCGACCAAAGAATAGAACAAATAGTTTACCGTAGTAATCATGAGATCAGCATGGCAACTACACAAGTCAAACCAAAGTAAAATTACCCCATCGAAGTAGAAAATTTAAGATAAATGTCGATAACTATTAACTGATTGCTGTTAAACGAAGACTGAAAGGAACGTATATTAGTTAAGTTTAAGTTAAGCTTACCGACAACACTCTCGAGTATACGGGACAGTTCTAGGAGTATCATTTGTTAGACGAATTTTAAATGGAGTTTTCGCTTGAAATTCATCAAATTTATCTAAGATAGTTAACGTTGCTTCAGTATTTGATGACAGATGTTGTTCCAGTACTTTTTTATCCTTTTCTGGAAGCTGAATATTTAAATAAGTGTATATTATGTAAATATCGAGTAAGAAGAAACCGGACAAAATTCATGTTACATGGGATTATGTAATAAGCTATTAGCATTTCCTATAACGAAACAGGTAAACATAAGTAGACTCTAAACAGTTTAAGGCATACATTCTATTTTGAGAAATAGTAAAATAAAATTTAAAAAAACATCAATATTTTGTAATTTCAAAAGATTAACCTCTTTGAAAGGATCACAGAAGGTTACTAGCCAACATTCAAAGCATATCTTCACAGCCATGAAGCAACCATTATCAGATTCTTATGTTTAAGTAAATATCCAAAACGTCCACTTTTGAAAGAAAAATAAGCATGAACCGGTTGACATGTTTATGGGTACTCCACTGAAGTCTTAGCTCTAAAGATAGAAAGCACACTTACCACAAACCACTCAAATTAGGAGGGAGATCACCTATTTCTCAATGATTTTGTTCAAAACAAACTTTCAGAGTGAAATAATCGATGTACTACGTCGTAGAAACTGAGCAACACGCCCTAACGCATTAACATTACACGTGTCATAAAGGCTAACCAGGTATTCATTAAGTTCAATAGTACGCAGACGAAGTTGACTCGGATTATATGTTAGTCAGATACTTACAAAGCGGAATGTGACACATGTGAATTAACCCAAGTTGCCACATTTTATTAGTACTTGAATACTAGAATAAGAAAGAGTAGTTACGAAATCAGTGATAGTAAAAAACTATTGGAAATAGAGGATTTGACTATAGAATCACGAAATAATTCGTGAAGAAATAATAAAAATCGTGAGCTCGGGATATAAAAAAACGAAAAATGAGTGCATGTATGCTACTATAACCGATGTAAATTTCTATTAATTAGAATCTCCAAACACTGGATTAGACAATCATAGAAACACCAAGTCATCAAAGTCTACAAACATGACTCAGACAAACAGACAGCTACTTTATAGACTAATGTTGGGTTTTATTTTGGCCAACTCTAGTTTTCTTTCTTCCTACTTCTATCACAATCAACATCGCGTGTAGAGATCAGCGTGAGTAATCGGTGAAGATTCAAAACCGATTTGCTACCTTCACATAATGCCCGAGCAATTTTTTGAGCACATCTATGATCAAATGCTAGTGACTTACAAATACAATTCATTCTTAAAGGACACATTTCACTTTCATATAGTAAAAACAGAGAAAAACGATGAACAGTAGACTTGTCATTTGATTGATAAACAGACTTGGTTATCACAAGAGGATTTCAGCTCTTCCTTATAAGCCTAGATACTCAGAGGTCGAGATCAGTCAGACCCGTTTACATCCAGCTGCCAGATTAGCTAATATATCAGTCAACCTAATCGCTAAAGAACTCCACCACCATCTCTGAAGACTTTCGAAATTAATCCAACTGATCACGTTATTCCTTCTTGGTTCAGATTAGATATGGCTTTTTGACTACAATACGAGTAAGAGGTCTATTCCGATTTTTTATGGGAATGATGTTCCGAAGACCACGTTTCACAGCTATATAGTAAGACAGGGAAAACGGATGCACAGTCAACTCGCTCTTTGATTAGCCTACGCCAGAGGCTACTTAAGTTAGAAAAAAGAAAACAAGCTTTTGAGTATGTGCCAAGATTTTGTTAGGCACCAAGCTACTTGAATCAGCCAAACTCGACATAAAATAAGGGTTATATAATAATGCAAAAACAATGAATTCTATATGTCGATATCAACTGAACAAACTCCAATAAGCTTATGTACTTTGTTACAAACTATATATTACCTGGGTACCAAAAATGTAGAAGACAAAGAATCATATACATGACCCGATAAATTATAGCCACATGATTTAATGAATCGCTATATTCTAACAAGTAGACTGTGAGTAAACATATAAATGCATTAAAAGATGGTGAAATGCAGATGATATATTAAAATAACATTCCTGACAAACATCCTCTAAAGTTTTCAAGAAACTTACATTCCCGATATGTTGCCAAAATAAGGGTCCTAAAAATTGATAAGCAACATACAAACAATTTAATGCAGACTTTTTCACCCCCGAATCAGAGTCGGCAATCTGTTGGGCAATTAGTTTCAAGCATATTTCTGAAGTAAATCCCCTTGGATCACCTGAGCGCGGGATAAGGTTGAGAAGCTCGTCGAGGCAAACTGTAATATAAATAATAAACAACCTAGTAAAGAGGAATCATAATAAAGTATAGTAGAACATAACAGGTCACTTGATTAAAACAAATTGACACTAATTCATCTGAATATTAAGCGCCTATTGAAATGAACCTTTAGAAAACGCAATCATTCGATGGAACTGAGCAAGAATTTATGCATGCTTGGAGTGCGTTTCTTTTACTCCTAAGGCTAATCGTTTCTTCAAAAATAATCTGCATCAACACGTGAACTGAAGATAGGGAGTGCAGTCACTGACCGCACTGACCACTTCACTTATCTTGGAAGTTTAATAAGCCATGATAGGTTGATATCTGACAAAATCTTGACACAGATTCGAAAAGCTCGTTTAGCTTTTGTCAACCTACGTCACCTACGCCATAGACGAGATATTCATTCGTTAATTAAAGAAAGAGAATACTGTGCAGCAGCCCGTTTTGTTTTACCGTATCAGTCAGTCAGTTAAAATGTAGAACTTCGTACATGCGTACATCAGTTCAAGTTACCATGCCTCAATTAGCAGATAGAGATTAAATTGTCAGACCAAATCCCAAAGTAGGGGAGGTAGTAACAGGGTAAGTACTAATGGAAAGGCATAGAAATCAGAGATAAGATTTGAGAGAATATGACTCAGTAAAGAGAAAATTATGATTAGATCAAAAAATTAAGAATTTGGAGGAAGACAAGGAATGAATGCACCTGCGCTGTTGCGAACGATTTTGAACCATATCACCTAAAGTCTCTAACCATTGGTTACAATCACCACGCGGACTCCAACCAGATAGTCTGCTTCTATTAACATGGATCAGCCCAATTGTCAATGACTTCATGGATTGGTGCCATGTTTTCGTTTGGCCAACCCTAGCCTTTCTTCCAGCCTACTACTACGACAGACAGCGTCGCTCGTCGAGGGAGACGGTGGTCAGGCATACGTAACACATGTTATGACCACCTCAGCTGGTGAAGATTCACTACATCAACAGATTTACCGTATTTACTTAGTACTCTGCTCCTAGCCCACGTATTGCTTACTCTGTGGTCTCAGAAATGCTTTGAATACATCTACGATCGAACAATAGAAGCCTACGAATATCCTCTATCCTTAATGGCCATGTTTCACATCCATAAAGTAAAACGGATCGAACTGTTGCGCAGTAAATACATCCTTTGGTCAGTAGACGGATGTCTCACCTACGCCACAAGTGACGCGAATTCGCAAAAGCCAATCGGGCCTTATGTATACGAGCCGAGATTTCAACAGACACCAGACCGTCAAGACTGATGAGGCTCCCAAGATAGGTGAAGCGGTTAGCACATTCAAATGCTTCGCTCCCTATCACCAACTTCGGTGCCAAATCAAGCCCATCCTGAAGCAACATTTTGCATTTGGATGGAAAGACTCGCATCCCAAACATGGTTATATTAATGTTTAAGGTAGTCAAAAGATTCTGCATTTTATCAGCAACTTCACTCAATAGAACTACATCATCTGCGTATTCTAAATCAACAAGTTTAGCTCCTGGAAAGAGGTCAACCCCGGAGAAATCAGACGACGAAAATGTCAACTCTAAAAGTATGTCAATGATAAAATTAAATAAAAATGGGGAAAGTGGACAACCTTGACGAATACCACTTGAGGTAATCAGTTCCGACGATAATCCGCCAAAAGCTCTGATGTGCGTGTTCAGGTAGAGATCTTGTTGTACTTCTTCGGTACGCCTTTAAATGACAGACATTGCCACATAACCTTACGATTGAGAGTCAAACGCTGCCTTAAGGTCAAGGGATACAGCTATTGTCGGATGTCTGAAAGTGTGCCTATGTTCCAGGAACTGCCGAAGTGGGCATATTTGGTCTATACAACCACGTCCAGGTATAAAACCACCTTGGTTTTCTCGAGTTCGCTCTTCGCGAGCTTTAGTTAGATGTCGAAGTATTATTGAAGCCAAAATTTTAGACACTATGTTTGTTAAGCTGATTCCTCGGTAATTGTTACAAGAGGATTTCTGTCCATACCTATAGATTGGGACGATTAGTGTTCAAGACAAGTCTGATGGGATTACATCCAGTTCCCAAATTCTAGCCAAAATCTTAGTTAATCTCTCTGCTAAAACTGGACCACTGTCCTTAAATATCTTAGAGGTAAATCTATCAGGTCGTGTTGCTCTCCCTCTCTTTATGTTCCCTATAGACTTCTCAACCTCACTAAGACTTGGGTGACTAATATTAATTTGCCGGTTCAGATTCCTTGGGGATGGTGAGCAACCGAGATGAAGCTGAGGGCCAGTTGAACTGTTTCCCATAGTGTTCTGCTCACGGGTCAAACCTTCTGGATTAACAGTGAATAATGGTCTCACCTTTTTCTGAGATACTTTCACTTATAGTCGAATTTCTGGCACCCGTTCCCTTGATAAGTCTGAACAGTTGTATAGCGTTACATACTGCCACTGCATTTTTCATCTCTTTAGCTTTTGCCACCTACCACTGCTCACGTTCATTGCATAAGCTTTTAACCAACTTGTGTTTAAGTTATCTTCGATCCTCATTGTGTTCAGAACCAGATGGGATATGTTGCCAAGCATCTGTCAGTTCAGTAGATGCAGCTGAAATCTACTGAGTTTTCTTAACTTATTGGTTTAGTTTACTAGTAGATATTACTGCTGTTTCAAAAGCTTTCTGGATATCATTCTAAGCTAACTCGGGAAGGGTACAGCTTACGCAGTTGACTAATTGGCTTTCTAGTTGTTCCTGAAATGTATTCTTGACTTTGTCATCATTAAGTTGAACTTTGAGAGGAATCCTTGCAGTGGATCTTTTACGTCCAGTAAGACGCAGACTAATACGTGCTCGTATTAAAGCATGATTCAAGTCTAAAAACGTACTCCAAAATGAGTGGCAGTCTTCTACCGAAGCCTCTCCAACGATGGCTGATGGCAATGTGATCTATTTAAATCCAGCGTTGAGTTGATTGTGGAGGTCGCCATGTCAACTGATGTCGTTCCTTATGCTTAAAGTTGTTGCTTGTGAGAAAAATAAACGGTTACCTGAACATAGTCATAAGAGACAGTCGTCATTATCTGATCGTTGAGTCTCGACACCATAGAATCCATCTAGGTGCCTTTCGGTTTCGTTTCGTCTACCTACTTTAGGCTTAAAATCACCAGCCATTATCCCTACATCAGTGCGCTAAGCTTTATGAAGGAGGTCAGAAAACTTTCTGTAAAATTCATCTTCCACTTCATCTGAGCTGCAATCAGTGGGAGCGAAGGCAGGGACGACAAATAAACGACGGTGTGTGTCTCTATCTTTACGAGGTTTTCCTATCACGTTTAAACGGACAGCGCATAAGTGATTGTCTATTGGAATCACGTCAAGGAGAGCTTGTTCAGCTTTCGAGGTTAGTGCTATACCTACACCAGCAAGGCTTGGAGTGGTGGTCTTCGGAAACACGAAGGGTAAAGCGAATAATTGTTCTTGGATCCTGCATACGTGTTTCAGAGACGTAGCAGACATCGATGGAGCGGGAATCTAGAGTCATAGCTGAGGAGGCTTGTTGTCTAATTTGGTACAAGGTTCGAACGTTAAAAGCTCCGATATACAGTTTAGTGCCAGATTTCAGGAGACCAGGAATAACGTTTTGTGAACTCGAACTATTAGCATAAGAGGAGTGAATTGATAAAGTTATGCTAGAAGGGTTAATCGTGGAATTAGACCTCGAAAAAGATCACATGTACTGTACAAGGCAGGAGAGCAGGTTGTCACTTCATGGCTGACCACATCATCCCAATCATCAAAAACGTAGAACCTGGCATATACGCCTATTGGTTTAAGTTGCCATACCACATTAGCACTACGAGATAACAGAGGTAACATAATAACAGAATACAAGAGAGAAGAGTGAAGTAAAGGTGTGCAGAAACTAATAATAGGATTCAAGATGTAGATGAAGTTAAAGAGTAAATGCACTTGCGTCACTGTGACCGATTGAGTCATGTCTCCAAGTGTCTCTAGCCATTTATTGCGACTATCACGTGGACTTCAACGAGGTAATCTGCAGTCTACCAACATGGCTTAGACCAACAGTCAAAGACTTCATGGACTGATCCCATATTTTGGTTTGGCCGCCCCTACCCTTCTTCCATCCTACTTCAACCCTAGCCAACATCGCGCGACAAGGCAGGCGGTAGTCTGGCATGTGCAACACATGCCCCAACCATCTCAGTCGATGAAGGTTAATGACCTCTCTTCGACTGTTCCATGATATACGAGCGATACTACGAAGATTCCTATGGTCAAATACCTTAAGTCGACGCATATCTTGTGTTTTTATGGCCCACGTTTCGCAGCTATAATCTTAGGACGGTGTGGACTGCTGTGAAGTACACCCGGTCTTTCGTTGAAAGACGGATATCTCGCCTGCTCTACAAGCGGCATAAATTAGTAAATGCCACTCGGGTTTTATGAATTCGTGCTGAGATTTCGTCAGACACCGACCCACTAGGGGTGATGAGACTTCCGAGATAGGTGAAGTGGTCAAATACTTCAACTACTTCACCCCCACATAACTAATTTAGGTGAAGATGTAGACCAATCGTGGAGTAACATTTTGCATTTAGAAGTAGAGAAGCACATCTTCGAATATGCTGTCATCTCTACTCAAGGTGCTCAGAAGACTGCATATTGTCAGCGTCCTCATCAAATAGAACTATGTCGACGAGAGGATCTCCTGGAAGGAAATTAATTCCTAAAGAGTTAAAAAGTGAGTGAGACTTCTAAGAGGATATCTATGACGAAATTAAATAAAAAAGGAGATAAAGGGCAATCCCTGATGGAGACAGGAATCCATGGACTGAGGTGAGGTGTGACATTTCTAGGGTCGCCCTTTTCTAAGCCCTTCCTTTCGTTAAGAAGGTAGCATCGCTGCAGATGCTGGTTATCCACTTTGTATTCTATGTTTTATAATCATATAATAATTAAGGGTAAATAATGTAAATAAAAATATCATACAATGCAATATTAATCTATACAAGTTCCTGTATTAAGCCATACGGCAAATATGACCAATGATATTTATTCCTTAAGTAATGTTAGAATTCAATAATACAAAGTGATCTGGCTGGTTGGAGACTGAATGTTTTAAAGAAGAAATTACAACATATGATAGCTGTAGAAAGAGATGAGTATATTTTTGTAAAACGTAACTTTTTAACCTTACTGTGCACCATTTTTCCTTTCAAAAGGAATATGTAATAAATAATGCCAAACTTTTAGAGTAATCGGTGGATTCGCAAAGTAATAACTAAAGAAAATTAAAAGGACAACTTACTTTGACGCATTCTCGCAGTACTACAGTGATGCATATATTTAACAAGTATATCCATCAACAAACTTGGAGGATAAACCTGACGTATAAAACGCATTAAATCAGAGGCAGCACGATAAATAATTGGATCTTTATATACAACTAATGACTGAAGTTGACAATTTAATAGTGGGATAAGAACGATATTCACTTCTTGTTCACTTAATCTCAAATCATTCTGAGCGAATAATGAAATTACAGCAGTCAAGTACTCGAAAGCTAACACAAAGCAAATACAAAATGAAAATGTATGAATATTCTTTCGAATATAGCACTTGGTATATAAATGTCAAACTTAAAGCATCTGGGATATTACGAATACAAAAGTGTTAAGAACTGAATCAAGCAAACATACCATCACAACATTTTAATTCAAAACGATCACACACTGACGATGTATAAGTTCCTTGCATGAATGTCATAATAACAACGCCAAGCGAATTACAACAGAACTTTGTAGTAGTTCTCAATGTAAATAAAAAGGAGCTTTACATATAATTTGTAGCTAGTCAGTTAAATGTGATTAAAACCTTATGGAATAGTTTCAATGACAAGTTAATTTAGTCATGGATAGAAGCACTATAGCATTATTCACTAGAATACGGGCTGTTTATTGTGTATGTTGTCTGGTAGTTTAAACACGATTCCAACAATAAACCGTAATATTCAAGTAAGGAACACGCAATGATTTTCATAGATAGGAGTCACATGAAATGAAACGCCAAAAATTAAAAACTAATAATTACGGAAACCGAACAAATCATTTCAGATTTGTTGTACGAAGTCTAGGATTCAGTAAAGTTTGTCCACTAATAACGAATACCAAATTACAATGCGATAACCCCTCACCTACAGATATTTCTTGAAAAAGATCCCTGTAATATAATAGCCAAAGTTGGTGTCGTAAGATAAATGATTATTCAAAGAGTGGTTAAAAAACATATGACAACACCTGTTTAAGAAGTAATGATGCAGTGAAGTGAGTAAAACTCTTCATAATAAAAAAATCAATTACATAAGACTAACTCACTGTGAGCTAAAACAGTTTTATAGCTATTATATTCAGCTTGCCGAAAATCACCATCCAACCAAGTTCCGAAAGAATATTCCACAATCCATATCAAAATTAGGTCAAAATGAGCATAGGTGACAATCAGTGGTGACGGCACTGTATACATATCTTTCTTATCTAATGAAGAAATCAGTCGGTTGAGTGCTTCCAGGTAACCTTCATAAGACGCAGAGAATAGATTTTTCATTAGGCTAGGATGAGCATGCGATTTATTGAACAAATGTTGCAATTCATCCTTGCTAATGTTTTTGTGCTAATAAAGGGAACGAAGACCCACACCAAAAGTTAATTTGCACTAAAACGAAAATATACATACAATTATTACAAGATAGGTAGTGTCGAGATTTTTTCAGACACTAATCTATCAAAAATGTTGAAATTTTCAAAATAAAAAAAGTTGTCAATTACTGCGCTCATTATCACCAGTTTGGACTTTTCTATATGCCTCTTCTGAAGCAATATTTTGAATTTAAGTGGCAATAAATGCAACCCAAACATGCTTGCTTTGTTGCGCAAGGTGATTGAAAAATCTCGGCAATTTGTTAACGACTGCGTCAACCACGACTATGCCGTCTACGTATCCTAAACAAATAAAGGGGTCTCCAGGTAGATCAGTTTTTGAAAAATCAGAAAAATATAGAATCATTGTTAAAAAAGAGGCCGCGGACGAAATCAAATAAAATGTAGCCAGTGGGTAACGCTGATAAACATTAATTACAGTTTATAATTCAGATGACAGTTCGCCGCAAGCTGAATCGATCAGTAGTATTCAAATAGGGACCATTAACAAGGCCTACATACTTTATCGATGAGTCACTGGACAATAAACACTGCAACAAAACTTGTCGAACTGTGCAGTCAATTGCTGCCTTCAAGGCAAGAAATACCATTACTGTCGAATATCTGTAAGCTTGTCTATGTTCAAGAATCCGACCAAGACAAAGCATTTAATTGATATATCCATGTTTAAAACCATTCTGGTTTTCTGGAGTTCACTACTCACGAGACTTATTTAAGCGCTGAATGAATTTCATATTCAAGCTACAAGAGAAATAATATATTCATTTTACCAGTGATTTATAGATAACGAAATTAAGCTCAGTAAATACACATAATTGAGAGATGTGGAGATAAATGAATTTAAATATCATAACACTAACCGATCTGGGTTAGACAACCATCGGAAACTAGGAAACATTGGATGGCTGTTTCATCTTAGTATGGGACTCCTCAGAGGTGAGTGCCCACGACCTCGCTAAGGAAATCAAGCACAGGATCTTCATGTTTCGGGATAACGCTTTATCGTTAGACTGCTGAGCCAGCAATTAACAACTGATATTTGACTTCAGTGGATTTGCAATATGTTTGAGAGATCTCATCCATTGTCATCAGTAAGTGGGGTGGGGGTGGGGGTCGTGAATGTATATTGCGAGGAGTCCCATACTAGGACAAAACAGCTATCCAGTGCTTCTTGGTTTTTAATAATTGTTCGACTAAGGTTGACTTGTGAAAGCAAATTCAAATATACATAACTTACGACAATTAACAGTAATATGAAATAAATTGAGTGGATAAAAGTATTATATCAGAACTATTCAGAGTACAAGTGAATGCATATCCGAATATTTATACTAGGTGTAACACGAAACAAACCGTGAGCTCCATTTGGATTACTAAAGGACAAGCACTCAAAGTGACGAGTTTCCCTATTAAAGATAAATTTATTAGGTATATTATACTGACCTTTCTGAGATTTTCTAAACGCACTTCTTTAGTTTGCAGTAAGCTTATTTCATCATTTGATTCAATAAAAAATAGAGTATCATAAGTATTGGCAATCGTCATGTAAGTTGATTTGCAGGTCACATTACAATGAACATTCTCTAATTGTGCAGGCTGTCTTGTTACTGCCTCAATGACACCTTTCCTGTATAAAAGAAATCGAAAAGGAAAACGATAGCATCTGACCACTTTCTAACAAGTGGGAACATTTCTACATGTATTAATCATTCCGAATATTTATGAAGAGATTAATCAGTTATGTTTAAAAATAAACCATTGATTATGTATTCAATGTATGAAAACAGAGAACATCGCAACTAGACAACAATAAAAATGATTATTAGGTTCCTATTGGTATAAAAATGTCAACTAGTTTCTTTTTTAAAGTTGTGCTTGTATGATGTGATGTTTTTGGAATATCTGCTAACGAATACACACTAAAATAACGTCAAAAAGTGAGTCAAATGGAAACTGTAAGGTTGTTTCTACTAAAAAAACCAAGTACCAGTGTAAGTCCTCTATCACGACAACAAATATAGTTAAGATAACCTATTATATCTAAATTTATGCGCAAAAACAGGATACAGTCAAACAACAAAATTATCAGATTCTTTGGTGAGGTTTCGTGACACGTAACTCACTAATTGAAAGCAAAGTTCTTCAGATAACTAATTATAACTCTACGCTACGGTGACGACGTAGCTCATTATACTAGTCACTCGACTTTCAATCGGTGCCATATAAACTATATTTAACGCTCAGGCTTGTGGTTTAAATCATACAATTAGTACCTGCAATAACGACAACTTGTACTAACCTACCTATATGGTACTGAAGTTCGTTCTGTGACCGGACTTTCATCTGAATCGGAAAACTCTAAAACACCTTGAGCATTAGTAAGCCTTTGCGAAGGAGAAATTGATCTTATCACAGCTGCCATTCTTCTGTGTCCAGCAGACCACGTTACAATAGCGGCTGGAGTTTGTAATCCAGAGAAAGTTGAATTACAGCTCTTACTATCTGAAAGTTCAGAGTTATTTCTATCTATTTTATCATTGCTCGCAAACTCTGATTCCAAACGCTGTAATATTGCTGGCTTTTCAGATGCGAAAAATGAACGAATATTGACAGTGGAATGCAAACGAGAGTGAATTGCACCAGCTAATTCAATCGCTGAACTACGTACAGTTTGCGGCAGAAGACGAAAGTCCAAATTTCACAATTTCTATTGGTAGTATATGGTCAAAACTGAAAACACATATGCAGTCATGGTAATAATTAAAAATTACTTAATAACAAAATAGTCAAGTACGAAGGTTGGAAAATCAATTACCTATTTTTGTATTTAAAGGACATTGGAAAAGTAATGTTACCACACTGCCATCTTATGAAATCAAAAACTAGTTATTGCAAATTATCATTAGACAAAAGAATGAAGCACGAATAAATTTAATAGCAACTCGACTACTAATGGGCATCATTACGCTTGGGAATTCTTAGTTAATCTACGATGATCTTTAAAGAAATAGCGCAAATTCCAAACATTAGGAGGTACTTAAGGATTGTAACTTGTGCGTATACAGTCTTCCCTTTTGATATCCCAGGCACCTAAAAAAGATTGATTATCTTCTCCCATAAACGCATACACAAAATTACATGGGTTTCACAGGAACGTTAAGAAGAACCAAATCGACTACATCTGCATCAATAAAAAAGTTTAGAAGAACCATGGAAGATGTAAGAACAAGGAGAGAAGCTGACATAGCTTCAGATCACCATCTGGTGGTGGCTAAAATGAAAGTGAAACTGAAGAAGCACTGGACAAATGGAGCAGCAGTATTACAAAAGTTTAACACAGCACTTCTCCGGGATGCTAACAAACGCAACGAATTCAAGGAAACAATAACTACAATATGTCAGGAGGTTTTGGGTTGCAAAGAACAATACCGTAAGGAATGGATTTCTGTTGGTACTCTGGATAAGATCGAAGAAAGGAGGAGCAGGAAGATAGCAATTAATAACAGCCGGACAGAGAAAGCCAGGACACGGGCCGAATACACAAAAGTCAACAAGCAAGTGGAGAGGAGCATCAGGTTGGATAAACGGAAATATGTTGAGGACCTAGCAATGACAGTGGAAAAAGCTGCAAGGGAAGAAAACATGAAGCAACTATACGATACAAGAAGCTAGCTGGGAAATTCAGTAAGCCAGAACGGCCAATTAAGAACAAGGCTGGCAAACCAATCACTGAAATGAATGAACAACGAAACAGGTGGGTAGAACACTTCAAAGAACTCTTGAATAGATTAGCCCCATTGAACCCACCAGACATCGAAGCAGCAGCTACGGATCTCCCTATAAACACCGACCCAACAACAGAAGAAATCAAAATGGCCATCCAACAAATCAATAGTGGCAAGTCAGCAGGGCCAGACAACATACCAGCTGAGCGATGTACTGAAGCCAGATATAGAAGCAACTACAAACATACTCCACATTCTCTTCAGGAAGATTTGGGAGGAAGAAAAAGCGCAGATAAACTGAATGAAGGGTACCTCATCAAGATATCAGAGAAGAGAGATTTTAGCAACTGCAAGAACTACAGAGGAATCACTCTACTTTCAGTACCAGGAAAAGTCTTCAACGGAGTGTCATCGGACCGAATGAAAGACCCAGTAGATGCCTAATTTCGAGACCAACAGACCGGACTTCGCAGGGACCGATCGTGTATCGACCAAATCACTACTCTACGGTTCATTGTTGAACAATCAATTCGAATGGAATTCACCACTTCACATCAATTTCCTCAATTACGAGAAAGCATTCGACAACGTGGATAGGAGAATATTATGAAACCTACGACATTATGGTACACCCAAAAAGATAGTCAACATCATAGGAATTCGTACGACGGATTACACTGTAAAACTGTGCATGAAGGTCAGCTCGCAGACTCACTCGAAGTGAAGACCAGTGTTAGACAAGGCTGCTTACTCTTGCCATTCCTCCTTCTGCTGCTGGTGGTTGACGGGATCAGGAAAACTGCAACATCTCAAGGCACTCTCGGAATTCAGTGGACAACATCGATGCAACCACATGACTTGGACTTTGCAGATGATCTAGATCTTCTATCACTGCGACAAACGCAGATGAAGAAGGATAATGTAGCAACAGCAGGCCTCAACATACACAAAGGTAAAAGCAAGATCCTTCGATGCAAAACAACAAACACTAACCCAACTATACCTGACGGAGGAACTCTGGAAGATGTGTAAACTTTTACATACTTGGGCAGTATCGTCGATAAACAAGGAGGGTCTGATCTGTGGCAGATGTGAAGGTGCAGATTGGAAAGGCAAGAGTGGCATTTCTACAACTGAAAAACATCTGGAACTCAAACCAGCTAGCTGTCAGTCAACATTAAAGTAAAAAATTTCAACACAAATGTAAAGACAGTTCTGTTGTATGGAGCTGAAACTTGAACAGGAAACTACGAAAACCATCCATCATTCAAAAGATACAAGTATTTATAAACAATTATCTGAGAAAGATACTCCGGATCCGTTCACCAGATACCAACAACAACAACCTTCCATGGCAGAGAACAAACCAAACTTCCAGCCGAAATTAGGAAAAGACGCTGGAGGTGGATAGGACACATATTGAGGAAGTCATCAAACTGCATCACAAGACAGGTACTAACATGGAATCCTGAAGACCAAAGGAAAAGAGGAAGACCCAAGAACATTGTGTCGGGAATTGGAGACAGATATGAAGAGAATGAACAGCACTTGGGAAGAGCTTGAAAAGAAAGCTCAGAACACAGTTGGTTGGAGAATGCTGGTCGGCGGCCTGTGCTCCGCATGGGGTAACAGGCATTGATTGATCATCGACAATTGTTTTTCTGTAAACTGTTTCATTATTTTTGACTGTATACAAAATGAACGTTTTATTCCTAATATTGTTAGATTGCCCTTGCCCTATCCTCCCGTTTAACACATAAACTGTTAGTATATCATTTCCCATTTATGAACTAGGGTTAAATGATTGTGTATACGTTGCTCCAGTTCATTTCACCACCACCCTTATTTTGTATAAATATTAGTTTCTTAATTGGTTGACGATATAGTCTGATTCTATGTACATATAAAGGGTTGTATGAAATACAATACGATTCCGTCTGGTCGGTTCATCAATCTGTGTTCTCTATTCAAACTTGGGACTAGGTAGGCATCGGGGAAACGTATAGTGACCAGTTAAAAACTTTCGTTGTTGTCAACTCACGCGCGCAAGATCGAATCAACCACTTGATCATACAAATTGATCATATCAGCCCCTCCCAACGGCACAACACTTTTTTCTATAGCGGCAAATTAAAATAACCTCAAGTTTCGATATAAGGCCATTAGCGATGATGATAATTTTAATCAGTAAATGTGATCTGGTGCTAGATCAATGAGATTTACTCCTCAGTAACATGACACAACTACCAACTATATAACCAGTTATCTGTGAATAACTAAGTAACTTTTAATAGTAGAAATATTCACTAACCTGGAATCTAAAGACTTTATGGCTGAAGATAACCACTTTATAAGTGAAGACTGAACTGTGGAAGAAATTTGTTTTTTCAAACCTGTATTAATGCATTCAACAGTTTTCGAAAAGCCTATAACATTCATTAGATGAAGAAGAGTTTGCTCGACTAAAGGACCGGATTTAGAATCTCCAATCGTAGTAAACAACTGATCGCAAAGTAATTCTAAATTTGAGGAAATCCAATTTTGGGATTTATTTTGTGACAATAATTTCGACAGGATTCTTAGAACTTCACAGCGAACCTGAAACGCATGACATAAACAGTGGTTAGACACTTAGTTTAACAAGTACACCCGAACTGTCTCCACATAAATGGATTATAGTAGAAAATATTAATGACTCCGAGTCAGTCAGAAAATATTTATGGATAAGACATTTATACATGGTACAAAACGCCTGGCGTTGTGTAATGATGCTGCAAGGAATAGATAGTGAATCATAGGAAATCTTAATTTACCGCCAATATTGACTGTAAATCCATTTTCTTCTTTAATGTGTACATAAACATAATGTTACGACTTCATTTCTGCTATGAATCCAAGCAAACCAAGTTAATCACTTGACTTTTATGTGGTATCACTGAGGGAAAACAATTCGGCGCAGGTAGTTATCACTCCAGCAAGTGAATCATAAATTTAGTATAAAATTAGTAAACTTTATTTAGGGCAGTGGAAAAGGGAACACAGGCACTTTGGTGGGCTTTAAAAGAGGTAACTAGATATCAATTAGGTTAGTGCTTATGCTTTATGAATATCGTATTATCCCATATCATTATTTTAGGTCACTTATGGCTATAAGTAGCCTACCCCATTTAGTATAACTATACCTATCCTTTTTAATAAGTGTTTGGAAATTTGTCGATTCAAGCAAGCAAAATGAGGCTGTGCATTTTTATTTCATAATTTATATACGAAATAGAAAAAGAATCATTCCACTGTTCAAGAATACAGTTATTTTGGCTAATGCACTATAGAATCACACAATTTAGTATCCCAATATGATAACTCATTCGTTTTTTATCAATAAAACGCAATTATCAAATGACTTACACGAAAATTGCTGTCTTTCAAAGTACCACAATGTAGAATATACTGAAGCAAGTAATGAATATCAGGAAACTCTGGAGGATCGGAATTGATAATAGCGTGAATACGTTCAGCGATTTGCAAACGAATCTTCCAAGCACTGTCGGTAAACTGCTCTAGTGGTACATTTATGAAATACGTTCTAAAAATAAAACAGAAAGCATTGTAAGTATAAGTAGTAATCTAGAAAAAGGTTTGACAATTAGTTAATGGGAAATAATCGAATTTACGAAGCAACCAGATATTAAAATAGTGTGAATTTGTAATTCAACAGGAAGATTTCCATGATGTCCGAAAAATTTAATTATCATTCTGCAAAACAAAACTACCACAATGATTTTATGATGGAATGAACCACAAACATTTATTCATAAGTATCAACTATCAGTATATAAGGATAACCAACATACTGATTAGAATTGATTTTGGTACCCACCTAGACTTCAATCTGATGTAACAGATTCACAACAACTTGGAGACAAGCATTCAACTGTATTTCCCGATGTGAGTTAAGCAGAAGCATTCAAAATCCACTAAATACCTTTGAGTAGATACATAACTTTCTCACAAACATCTTCCCACGGTGTAAATACACTAACTTACTAGCAATTTCGAGAGTATAATTACATTTGAATCGGTGTACTAAACCATCCATAAACCAGGTTTGAATTATTTCTATGCTCTCGCCTAATACTCATCGTACTCACTTACAGGTATGAGAAATTCGTCAAGAAATAAAATTAAGATAAATAGTCATCTACCAGTTACGCTAAATAAAAACGATGAGTTTTAACATATCAACAGAAATTAATAAAGAAAATAACAACAATAATTATCTCATTGGATTATATTAACGAAAAGTTACATTATTTTACTTCTGATTCATTCATTATTCTTTGTTTCTAGTAGTTTGCATATACACTACTGTTTCAACTAAAGCAAACACTGAAGACAGTATTTCTTACTTCGAAATACCTGATAATGATTTCGAATCGTATAACAACAATTTCGATGTTTCTAATAAAATACCATCAATGATATATTATAATGTTATCAGACAATGTATAGCTATGATATCATATTAATAATAGAACTTTACATACAACTTACTCAGAAAGTTTAGTGCGTAGCTGACTTGGAGACAAATTCAATTCTGGAGGTAACCATTTTTCAGATTTTGGTTTGTCAATGTTTTTATTCCGAGTTTTTATTTTACCAACCAAGGGGCGTTGTTTTGATTCATTATATTGTACTGAAGAAAGAACTTTCGACATGCCCGATGTTGGAGTTGATACTTTGACATTTTGTTTAGTAGACTTATGACTAACTGCGAATGGTGTACTAGATGATAAATGACCATGGATAGGGTTTTTAGGAAGTCTTTGTAATGATTGTTTCCCAACTTTGACAGATGAATTGACGACCCTAGGTGATGCTGTGATAGCTAAAGTTAAGATATATTAATTAATGAATGGCAAGCTTTTATTTCCAAATAGCAACTTCATGAATTCTTAAAGTTCATTGTTCATTCGAAGACCTATACCTTAGATTAAAAAATCCATATTATAAGAGATGAGGACTGCACGACGCATTGCAGTACAGAACAAATTTATTTGTAGTTTGATCGATTCAAATTATAGACTACCAAAACATACTTTACCCACTATTAATCACTTGTAGTCGCTTAAACCTTACTAATCTACTTATCTACGGATGTTAAGCAGGATATATCGGTCGAATAACTGTTCTTTATGAAATATATAGTATTATTCGGCGTTTAGTGGCTAAAGAGATTAGAATATAAGGAATAATCTACTGAATGTTTTTATACCTATCTGAAAGAGTTCAACGACATCTCTCTTTATACCAGGTGCTTAACGATGGAAAGACAAATCCTCAGAATATCAAGCAAGAGCTTCACTAGAGAAAAAGCGCACGTGTATGTCCAAATTAATCACCAATAGTCTTCAAGTAACCATTAACTTACGAGTGACAAGAAACTCGGAATCAGTGACTAATTGTTGTTGAACATGTGAATTCTTAGATATAGATTTTATGTGCAATTTCACCGAGCTTGATTTAGGTATCTTTTCTTGTAATAAACCTTCATTTAACTGTAAGAAAGCAGCATCCACCTTGATGCGACGAGATTCATCCAGCATGTTATCAATAATGACATCGAATTGTTTACTACTGAAATCCAAAAAAATGCGGACTGCCGCAAACACCTGAAAACACGCATCACGACATTCTAAAGTTTTGTGCTCAGAAAATTTGACAATATTACATAAAAGAGGTTTTGAAATTTTCAAGCGCTGAGAAAGTTGAAGTTCTTGTCTTAGAGTACTTTTACAAAGCAGGTGAGTAAGTAAACGTAATGCTTCAGCTTGTGTCCTTGCTACTGGAGTACTCAATGAAGACTGAAGATGCACTAAAGCCAAGTCAAAAGACATCTACAAGTAAATGGATAAAAAAACAGATATGTAGGTATACGATTCTATGCAATGTTCCTTGAAAGTTTTTCGTAGATACCACTATGAGATAAACAAAAGTTAAACGATCTCCAAATGTGAATAAAGACAAAGAAAACAAGGAATATCAGGGATAGAAGATTAGGATGATACTTAAATTCCTATCTTTGTAATTAGATAACGAGTGTAATTAGATGCTTCAGCGTAATCACTTAATAACCATAATTAATTATACACGTTTTATTCAGTAACGACAGAAAAATAAATGCAGAACTCATCTATAGCTATGAATAACATACATGAACTGTACATGATATACGTTAGTTGATCAGTGAGTAGTGACTAATGTTTTTCGTTTTATTCCCTACTGCTGATAGGAATTCAATCGATAGAATTGATGCATAGAATTATGGGTTACATGGCTGTTACAAGTAGGTAAAAAGAAATAGTATTTTAGGTTTAAAACAAAAAAATAGATCTTCAGATAGTCCACAATCAATTAACCCAGTGTTTCATTTGTTATGTAGGAATAATTGAAGTAGTAATACTTAGCTAAGTCAGCATATATTTTCAAACGGTATAACAGATAACTACTTTTTAATGTTAGAAATCAGTAATCAATAAAAGCCGATATGGATGGCGCATGGTATTCTTTAAGTATATTCGAGAGACAATAATTGGAATTGAATAGTTTTACAGTGGAAAACGTTTATGTGAGCATTATGCTGAACGACCATGAAAAATCAGATTACGCAACCTAAACTTATAGCTACAGAAATGTAATGCTTCAGTTCTAAAGCATCTTAAATGTAAACGTAACTGAAAGAATGCTTTGAAATAGTTATTTGCAATTTTACGGTTTTCGACAACTTTGAGGTTCAACACAAGTTAACTTACCCAGAGGTGAACTGAAGCTATTTTTAAAATTCTAACTATAACAATCTGTTTGTCGATATGTCACTCAAGGTAGTGTGGGATTTGAATAGACAATTGTATGCTTGGTAACTGGTTTAGATATTTAGAGAAATGTTAGCAAAATATTTCTTAGATAAGTGTAAACTGAGGAATGGAAGTCGATTACAGAAACAGATAAGAAAGAAATGTCTTGAGCAAGAAAAATGGTGTTTATTTCAAGCTTAATCCAGTAAACTAAACTGAAGTAATTTTAACCACTTACATCATGTTATGAGAATAAATACACAAAAATACATAATACCTTGACATCTTAAGTGAATAAATCAGTTTTAAAATAATCAGTACACATTTAAGTTAAAATCATGAGTTTTTTAATTATGACTGAAACTAACTGTATCCACAATAGCAGTTGCAGCCGAATGTAGAGCTTGAGCTATAACAGACTTATTGTCTTTAAATTTTAGTAGGCAGGCAGTTAGAGCACGTTCAGCATAAACAGTAAAACCATTGCCCATAGACTCAACTAGTTCAGATAACACACTAGCCGCTCGAGTGACCAGCATTGAATGTTTATCAGATGTAATTACCTAAATAAAAGATATAGAACGAAAATACTGTAGAAAATTTGGACATGAAGAGATGGATATCTCAACAGATACAGTAGGCTGCAAATAAATCAAAATATATCTGACTGCAAATATGTAATATGTGAAAAAAAGTTAGTGCATAAACGGCGAATTCCACTTATTGTGCAAAATACGATGATAGTAAATGATACTTTAATACAATAATGATTACAACTGTTGTTACAGCTAATGCCACCTATGCTTGAAAATAACATCAATATGAACCTTATTTAGATTAATTTTATGATAACTATACAGCAGTTTGCGAAAAAGCATGAAAAATTCTTACTTGACATAATGCTTTTGTCAAAAGACAACAGGTAGAACTAGTTATTGTAGAACGTCTCAACTGGTTACTGATGATCTCTAAAACTTCTTTTCGTTCTTGCCAACTGCTTGACTCCTATAAATTTAAAATGATGTTGATGAAATAATTAAATTAATACCTTCATAAATCTCAGAAGAGCTCTTTAACATCAGAAGAAACATCAAAATGATATTGCATAAAATCATAAAATCTTCCAGTAATTGACATTTTACGTGTATGAGTAGTTACAAACAATCTGAAACCCTAGACATATAGTGTGGTTGTTAGCACTAATCACTAAAACCTGATTTATGTTACTAAAAACTGCTTTCCAAGTTTTATTATTATTTTATTCAAACACGAAAATTAGTACAAAATTGCACCAAAAATGTATGCGCTTTACAAGTATAGAAGTAATGTTGTGAAGAGAACAGAAAAAGAGGACAATCAAAGAAAAGGATGTAAAATATGGTAAAACAACAAGGTAAGTTCGGGTAAAAACACAAACAAGGTTTCATTCCAATTACGTGAAGAGGTCTACACGCTTTACGTATCTGGGGAGTCTCATCAGTGCTGATGGCCTAGTGACGGACGAAATCTCAGCACGGATACAGAAAGCTCGATTGGCTTTTGCTAAGTTACGTCACTCATGGCGCAGGCGAGATATCCGCTTGCTAACCTAAGGACGAGTGTACCGTGCAGCAGTTCGCTCTGTCCTACTATACGGCAGCGAAACATGGCCGTTAAGAGTAGAGGACATTCGTAGGTTACTGGTCTTCGATCATAGGTGTCTCCGAAACATTGCTCGTGTATCGTGAGACAACCGAGTGAGCAATGCTGTCGTTAGGAAACGGGTTCTAGGAAAGGAGGGCAAATCAATAGATGAGGTATTGAAACTTCATCAGTTGAGGTGGTTGGGACATGTGTTACGCATGTCTAACTACCGACTGCCTCGACGAGCTATGTTTTGCGGCGTAGGAATAGGTTGGAAGAAAGCTAGAGGCGGCCAAACCAAAACATGGCTGAAATCGATGAAGTCACTGACAAGTGGACTGAGTCATGTTGGTAGATGTAGGCTGCGTGGTTGGGGTCCGCGAGACGAAAGTCACCAATGGTTAGAGACCTTGAACAACATGGCTCAGAATCGTTCGCAATGGCGCAGTTGCATTCACTCTTTGTGTTCTCTCAAAATCTAACCTTCTGAATTCTCTACCTTTTTCCTTTCAAATTTATCGCACTGAATTATACTTTTCGAATCATATCTTCGCTCCCTAATTTTCTGCATTACTGCTAATACTTCTACTATCGCTATCACTCTTGGATTTGAACTGGCAGTTGCGTCTCTGTGCTGATGTGGTATGGCAACCTGAACTGATGTACGTACGTACGAAGTTCTGCGTTGTATCTGTCTGTCTGTCTCATTCCAATTACACGAAGTTATCACACTTCCATAGTGACTGCAATAAAAAAACGACAACAAGATTGCCACTGGCTTCTATTCTGTGCCATATCTGACACGGTCTCAAGTCACTGATTTATACCGTTCCTAGGACCCCAGTCCTATGCAACATTCATTGATAAACTGACCATCTCTCCGCTTTATCCAACAAGTCCCAGTGCCCACAAATAATGCGCAAAATGAAAGCATTTGAGATGACATTGGTAAAAAGTGACCAATACACCGAAGCCATTACCACAAGATGATGATATCAATGGAGTTGTCATCACAGCCCGAAAACACGGTGACGAACCTTACCATCACTAACACAATGTTCTCATCAGATGGCAGCAATTCTTCGGAGACAACGACGATTGAACACACAGAGTCGCCGAGACATAGTTTCACAAGAATAGAGCACAACCGATCTCCGTGAAGCGTTATAAATCCGACTTTTTACAGCCAGACTCATCACCACGGTGCCAAAGATGACCCAGTTCAGCACAAGCCGCTCTAGCTTTCATTATCCGTAGATTGATCTCATCTAGAACATCACCACCAGCACTCACACAACTACTCAGACGACCTTTCTGACTACTTCTAGCAATTTACCAGTGAGAGCAGATACATACTCCTATCAGTCTTTCAGAAGTACTTTGCACTTCCCGAATGAAAAGTACATGTTATACTTACGGATACTAATCGCCAACTGATTAAGTGCGATTCGGATAACTTGTGTTATCCCACAGTAAGACAATATCAGCCTTTAAGATGACAGTAAGCTTCAGAGGTATGCCCTTCTTCAACATAAAATTCCAGAGCAGTCCGACCCAACGAATTAAAGGTTGACGTAATGTCAAGAAACACAACGATTGTTGGTCTGAAATACAGGTGAAGATGCTCTAACATATAGTGGGTGGTGAAGGTGTGATTAATCCACCCTTAACCTGATCAAAAATTGGCATGCTCCTAGCGAGTCAGACGTCTACGAGTTTTAGACTATCTGCAAAGTATGATGGAAACCAACAATTTGGAAGTAATCGAGAGTAACTTATCCTCCGATAGTTGTTACATTGGTTATATGAGGCCTTTTTGAAAATGGGGACGACGATTATTTCATTCCGAGACTATGGAACACTCTGTTTCCCAAACCTTTCCAAGCAACCTTATCGGTCTCCTCACCAGTTCACAAGCATCTTTAGGAAAAAAGCTGAAGGCAAATCATCTGGACATAGTAACTCTTATTTGGATTCAGTTAGAGTTCTATGTGGACTTTCTCATTACAGTAGTCACTGGACATGGAGGGCAGAATAGTCTGATCGAAGCTGAACTGACGCTCGGAAAACTCAGTCTAAGAAGACATTGAACGTTAATGATTGGAGTATCACTAGCTTTACAGATTGTTTCACTAATACCAGACTTCTTGCTGTCAGTGGCTCGGACGAGTTGAAAGAGCTGCTGGTAATTACCAGATGTAGCTGCTGTCTCCAACTCTTTGGCTCTCTAAAAAGCTCCAAACTTTGAATACCAGTGACACAGTCACATATAACATCGACGAACTATCGTGATTAAAAATAATTGTCAAATTATATTAATTATATCAACAAGTCAGTAAGTAGCAACGAATATTACAAAGTTTAGTTCTCAGTGAAGTTCATATTTTAACAATCACTAAGTATGTTTGCATACGTTTTGGAATATGATGTGATTTTCAGGTAAAACTCCGAATCAGTCAGTCAGTTACAACGTAGAACTTGGTACATGCGTACATCAGTTCAAGTTGCCATGCCTCAATTAGAAGATAGAGATTAAATTGTCGGACCAACTCCCAAAATAGGAGAGGTAGTAACAGAGTACAGCAGAGAGATCAGAGATGAGATTTGAAATAAAAAAGTGATTCAGTAAAGAGAAAATTATGAGAAGCTCAAAAACTAGAATTTGGAGGAAGACAAGGAGTGGATGCACCTGCGCTGTTGCGAACGATTTTGAGCCATATCACCTAAAGTCTCTAACCATTTGTTACGATCATCGTGTGGGCACCAACCAGGTGGTCTGCATCTATTAACATGGCTCAGCCCAATTGTCAATGACTTCATGGATTGGTGCCATGTTTTCGTTTGGCCACCCCTAGCTTTCTTCCAGCCTACTCCCACAACAGACAACATTGTTCGTCGAGGTAGACGGTGGTCAGGCATACGTAACATATGTCCTAACCACCTCAGCTGGTGAAGATTCAATACTTCATCAATAGACTTAACGTATTTACCAAGTACTATATTCCTAACCTACGCATTACTTACTCGGTGGTCCCAGAAAACACGAGCAATGTTTCGGAGACATCTATGATCAAATACTAAGAGCCTACGAATATCCTCTATCCTTAATGGCCATGTTTCACATCCATAAAGTGAAACTCCGAATATCACATTCTAAAGTCAGCACTATGAACAGGATCTATTGCAAAGACACCAAGCAAAATCGTAGCAAAATCAGTAAAACTTGTCACCAATACACTATTTTATTTAAGTCGAGCTTCGAACATAAGCACATGTTAGAAGCTTCACTACATCTCTACTCTGTAGAGAAGCTACATCAACGATAGAAATACACGATAATCAGCAAAACTTAAGGTCTGCTAGATCAATTAAGACAACAAAAGATATTACGAGTTTAGTGCGACAGGAAACGCAAAACAATGTAATAGCAGAACGAACAGTTGGTGGTAATCCGAAGCTTCATCTTGAAGTCTGAACAATATATATATATATATATATATATATATATATATATATATATATATATATATCCTATAGTCTATATTCAACAACATATGATGTCTGATTGATCGATAATGTTGATCAGATAATGTCCACCGAATAGTAAAGTTTCACGAATATAGGTGACAAAAAAATCAACAACACTTATCGCTAATGCGTCACATATTTGTGTTTCTTAGGCAGCGAGATAAATTGGATAATATACTGTTCTTTAGATAAAACCGATCATACAGCAACATGTTGACATTACGTTGCTTAGTTCTTCGTAATTTAAATTCCGTAATTGTAGATTTTGAATATAAATCCGGTAATTATGTGAAATAGTTTTAATCATTGATAAACCCAGTAAACTGACAATGTTAAGTCTCCTGTTAGACTAGGGATTTATCGAAGAGCACTAGCCAACACATAAACTTCAGGTGGTTGGTAATTTTGCATGAATCGAAACACAAACTAAGCATGAATGCACTCCACTTTTTGCGAGACACTGTGGATATCTGTTTCAACGGTGCCAAACGACACTGGGTAGTCCTTAGTTGCTGCAGTTATGCATCTGTTAGAAACTATTTAATATCAATCAAAAACTTACAACCACCCTTAAGGTGTTTGAAAATGAAACTGAATTTGGAATGATACAGTGGATGAGAACCAATTATAATAAACTATACAAATTCAAGACAAGGCTGGCAATCGAAAAATAAATTTTGTGCAGTGAAGTGGTATGTGAGTGGATATGAAATCACTCAGTTAGTCATGCACAAAGAGAAATCTGGCACATATTTGCCACAACTCAGAAACAAAGCGAAATGAACTCCAGATTTGTTGAAGTAGTAGTTAATTCAATGGTAGAAAGAAAAGTGTAGATACGCAGAATGTAGTACAGGGAGGAAGAATTAACTCGTGAAAAGCTAGCAATTTAACGGGAGACAAAGGATGAATGTACCTGGACTTGTAACGTTGTCTAGAGTAGAAGTAAGTTGAAAGGAAGCTAATGGTAAGCAAACCAAGACGTGATATCGGTCCTTGATATTATTGACTTTACGTCTGAGTCACATTCGCTATGGATTAGCTGATCTGAGTTTACACAAAAATCACAATTAGTGGTTGAATACTGTTGGGTGACTTGTTTCAGCATCGATCATGGTGGCGAAGATACATTCACTCTTCGATCAAGTCATCCAGAGTCTCCAATCATTGGTTACGACAATTACGCAGACCCCGAAAAAGTAGTCTGAGTCGTATAACACAGTTCAGACCAACAGTCAATAACGTCATAGACTGATGTCACATTTTGGTTTGGTCCCACCTATCTTCCAACCTTCTCCAATATCAGTCAGCATTGCACTTCAAGGTAGGCGATGGTTGGACGTGCATGACACACATCCCAATCACCTCAGTCGATGAAGATTTACAACCGTATCAACTAATTTACCATCTTTCCCTAATACCTGCGTCTGACCTTATTATCACTTACCCGATGGTCCCGAAAACTCGGGCGATGTTTCAAAGACATCTATGATCACATACCAGCAATATAAGAATGTTATCTCTTAATGACCATATTTGGCACTCAACACAGTAAAAAATAAGGCTGCTGCACAGTTTTCTCGTTCATTGATTGACAGATAAATAACTTGTCTACGGCGTAGATGACGTAGGTTGACAAAAGCTAAACGAGCTTTTCGAATGTATCAAGATTTCGTCAGATATCAACCTACCACGGCTTATTAAACTTCCAAGATAAGTGAAGTGGTCAGTGCGGTCAATGACTGCACTCTCTATCTTTAGTTCACGTGTTGATGCAGACCATTTCTGAGGAAACGATTAGCCTTTATAGGAAGAGATACGCACTCCAAGCATGCATGAATTTCTGTTGAGTAATGTCAAAAGACTGTATTTTAGCTGTATCAAGTGAATGGCTGTGTTAAAATCCTATATGCGTGTTCCATAAACACAACATACTTCGATGACACGGGATTCTGCGGTCCTGGTTAGAGAGGTCTGCTGCTTGATTTGACGTGAAATTTGTAATCTGAGGGCTCCAATTTTCAGTTTGGAACGTCGTTTCAGTAGACCTGGGACAATATTTCACAAACTTTAGTAGTTGGCTTTATTAGCACATGTGTTAGAAGTTGAAAACAGAGGTTTATGGTTTAAAGTTGAAGCAGAACTCCTCCTGGAACCCTTCTGAGGTTACTGCCGGTCCCAAGACCGGATAAAGGAGGAAGTTTGGACATAAGGTTAGCAACCCTATCCCGTATAAACAACAACTCTGCCAAAAAAGTGCGAATCGGAAAAATCCATTTAAATCCTTTAAATTCCGTCCTTGGAAGGCTTTCACTTAGAAGAATGATGACGCTTAATAATGAAAGCCAGACTTCTTCGGAAATCATGAGACTTATGTCCTTTCCGACAACCGGAGCAACAACTAAAATAGGTGATCGACCTTAAACAGCTGTCTCCTGAGCACTGGGGTCACACTCTCGGGTCATCGAGACCTTCCCTAATCCACCTTCTTTTACAGGTATCTCAAGAAGAACCCTTTAACGGTGTGGGCGACCGGGAAGTGATAACAGCCCTCATACCTCTAACAGCACTCGAGATCACATTGTTAGCGATGATTTAAAAGTCGGAGCAGAAGAAATATTAGGAAATATGGAAGGAATCTGGTTATGAGCCCGATAATCTTGAGTGTTGTCAAAGGTATGAATGTGGTTATCACTTTCAATCGCATATACCATAGAAGGGTTCTTTTTCTCGAGGTACCTGAAAACATTAGGTTAAAGCTGGTCACAATGACTTAGGAGCGTGACCACAGTATCCAACGAACAACTGCTTGAGGGTGGTCATATATAGCCTTTTGATGAGTAGTTTTCGATATGCTAGCTCCGTACTTGTTAAGGCCTTACCGAAAGAGTCAGAAATTCTTGAAGTAAGTTGAAGTGTGCATTTCAGTTCCGACCTTTCCTAACCTAATTGTCTTTTAAAACGGTAGCATCGTTGTCATGCCGGCAGTCTGAGGAAATACCTTGCTGCTGTCACACTTCTATGCGATCGGTAGTAAGACTTCATCCTTCGATCTTAAGTTTGTTGCTTTTAATCTTACAAATCTTCAAAAAAACTTGCCTAGTATGTGAGGACCTACTAGCATAGACCGATTGGTTCATAACGATAGGCAAGCATGACCACTACATCAACGTAGCAGCCGATGAGAATAGTAGCTTACCCCACTAAAAACATCCCCATTTAGAAAAATAACTACAAACATTGAGCAAACATTTTTAAACGCAAACAAAACGCTAGGATTGGACTGAAATATACACGATTAGTATGAATTCGACCTGGATTGAAAGTAATATTATAGTCATAGGTTGCGAACCACCAGAGTCTACTTAATTACTATTATTATTATAGTACAGTGGGTGTTATTCATAGCTTATATGCGGTACTTCTAAGTAACTAATGATTTTCACCTTGCTTTTTACTCGTTAAGTTTTAATCTTAGGAACACAAGAAACGGACAATAATACACAGCAAAAGATTATGAAGAGAACTGATTAGACACTACATACCAACTTTGTGAGTGTATTTTCATCTAGCTTGCTGCATTCAGGTGACATTTCTAAGCAATCTGGAAAGTAGAATGAACAAACATTCAAAGTGAATTACTAACATTTCTTAAACAAGAGAAACGGAGGCCAAGAGATTTCACGCATGGTAAAGTTAAATGAGAAACTAGAATTCTAGGTTGTAAAATTTTTTTTTCCTTACGACCAGGAGAAATTACAACATATAAGGTCAGAAATACATAGATACAGGATGCTAGTACGTCACACACTACCAAGTAGCTTGCCAACGTAAAAAGCAAATTTAGATATGAGTTATATGGAATACAACTGAAAACAACTCAGCATAATTTTTACATACAAAAGAGAATAAATATGCTGATTTTCTAGAGCATTTCTGTATCGGAGTCGTGGCTGATATTTTCACGTGACAACCAAGTTTATCTGTCAACTAAAATGTGTGTTTTTTTTAAATCACGCCATCCCAAGTACATCGCAGAACAGAACAACCGGTAGTATCAAATTTGCTTCGGCCTTCTCATAGCTAAATATCGCCTCTAAAATTTTAACTACTCACCCCAAAGATTTTAAGTAGCGACTGTCATGTTTAGGGCATGCAGAAGCAGCAAAAAAACGAAGACAAATATAGACGAAAATAGTATGTGGGTGATCCTAAGCAGTAGTGTCACTGACGATTAAGTATTGCTCTACTTCGTTAGAATGAAGAATTTTTCTGCACTCTCAGAAACCAAGAAAATTGTTCCCAGTAAAATGGTCAAATATGGTCCCAGACCTAGTATAATGATAAAACTGACAGACATTATCCAGCATCAACGGCAAGTTAAGGAATATTAGTGGGTCTCGGATTCGAACACATTGATGGACAGTTACTTAAACACAAATTGACTGAACCCTACGAATTAAGGTAGGCGATGAAAATAGAATCGGGAAAAATAGTGTTTACGAGAAAAAGCATACACATAGGATTTTTAAGAGGATTTGAGTTAGTACATTGCAAGTGATTTTGAGTCATGCCATTTAGGTCCTCTAAACACTAGCTTAGACAACCATAGAAACACCAAGTCATCAAAGTCTAACAAACATGACTCAGACAAACAGACAGCTACTTTATAGACTAATGTTGGGTTTTATTTTGGCCAACTCTAGTTTTCTTTCTTCCTACTTCTATCACAATCAACATCGCGTGTAGAGATCAGCGTGAGTAATCGGTGAAGATTCAAAACCGATTTGCTACCTTCACATAATGCCCGAGCAATTTTTTGAGCACATCTATGATCAAATGCTAGTGACTTACAAATACAATTCATTCTTAAAGGACACATTTCACTTTCATATAGTAAAAACAGAGAAAAACGATGAACAGTAGACTTGTCATTTGATTGATAAACAGACTTGGTTATCACAAGAGGATTTCAGCTCTTCCTTATAAGCCTAGATACTCAGAGGTCGAGATCAGTCAGACCCGTTTACATCCAGCTGCCAGACTAGCTAATATATCAGTCAACCTAATCGCTAAAGAACTCCACCACCATCTCTGAAGACTTTCGAAGTTAATCCAACTGATCACGCTATTCTTTCTTGGTTCAGATTAGTTATGGCTTTTTGACTACAATACGAGTAAGAGGTCTATTCCGACTTTTTATTCAGGTTGTTCAGGAATGTTGAGTAGTTGAAAAACAAATGAACAATTCTTTGAAGTGCCCCCTCCATCATTTCAAACATCTAGGCTGCGAGCAGATAAAGTCTTGTCATTTTCAGAGATAGTCCAACACGACATTTTAATTCAGTGAGTAGTGGCCACCGAAGAAGGGATAAACACGTAGCTTTCTTTACAATGTCGCAAACAACAGTAAATAGGGCGCCATTGTTGACAAAAGTAATGTCATAGGTATGTGATGGCAAAGGATTCATTTTGAAGTGCGCTGAGGAAGCTAGAAGAAGACAATGCTATTTGTTAGCAGGAGAAAATGGCTAGTCATTAGGATGAGGTGTAATAGAGGAGAAACTGTCATAAAGAAATGAGTAGGTAACATGTAAAGTGAAAATATTTTTTTTTCTGGATCCCAGATAAACTTCATATAAAACACTGAGTATGCCATCTTGACCCGACCTATACTACTAACAATTACTTCGAACCAGAGAGCCACGTACACAAACTGCAGAGCGTATAAGTGCATCTGAAGATTGAAGTACAGTCACCATACTGTAAACATGCGAAATGTAGGTCTCATATAAATGCATAGGAGTAATGTCAGAACAACATGAAAAAAGAATATCAATCTATCTTTATCTGCATAATAGTTCATGACGGGAACTTTTTTTACCGACGCAGATGATTCTGTTTACTACACTATCCTAGACTTTAACTCCCAGGAACCTTTAAATAAGGCTACAACCATCAAAGATACAAAGTTATGTATATCTTAAGTTTACTTGCCCCGTTTAGTGAGTGAAGACTTCAGTGTACATAGATGGGTAAACATAACTTCGAGGAAAAATCTTCAAAGGGAAACGAATGATAATAAATTTTTTCAGCAATATATTGCTGATTGGTAAATCTGACAAATGAAATGATACTGAATTCCTAACAAGCGTGAGCAAAGTACTGAATAAATATTCAATTTTACTGTTTCTCCCAAAATTTCGGTGGCATTGCTAAATCTTCTCGCTTAGGGACACAGCTTGGAAACGTGATTATCCAAATCTTCCTAAGACTCATCTTTACAAAAAATATTCGTAGGGAATAAAATAATCCTCATGTCAATTGATAAGCCAATAAAGATTAACAGTGTTAAAGTTTGTGGGTGAACATATAATTGTGCACACAAATATTTGGGGAGTGAAAAAGTAGATCTCATCAAAGAAGGAGATTCGAAATTCTTAAAATTATGAAGAGGCTACTGAATATTCACAGATAATCAAAAATGAAAATTGTGGACACTACGTATACATCTATACGTGCATAATGACTTAACTCACTTTGAAAAAACTTACCAGTGGTGACTTGCGTCTAGCCAGAAGGTACCTTGTATCCCAGAAGAGTGTGGACAGTTACGTGTGTAAGGGTACCTATAAGAGGAATGAGGAAAGGTGAGCCAACAATCCAATGAACACACCAGGTGCGCTTACGCTCAATGTAACCGACCAGAAATTGAAGTGATAGGGGTAGAGCAAGGACAATGGAAACTAGGAATATTCGTTGCAATATACCTACTGGGGCAGATCACCAGAGTGAGTGATCGTGCAAGTGTGTCTACTAAGACCTTAGTTAATGACCTATGTTGGCACCTAGTACCGCCTTGAGCTTAAACTGATTGTCAAATTATTTGTTCTTTGTTTTGATTGATAAGTGGACGTATTTTTATGTCAATATAGTTTTAAAGACCCTATAATAAGTTCTATCTTGATTTGTCGACTTCAAGTTTAATGAACCACTTATTACATTAAATAGTACTGTCACTTATCTAACATATAACATACGAATCGGAAAAATGGCATGCACACCAGATAAGTGACTTGCCAACGACTGTCAAATATTTAGCAAGCGTTATATTAAAATTACTAATTCAATATTAAGAGCAACATTTCCATAATCGTTAATCATAAATGATGCAGTGTGAATTGGAAACAGGGAAACAGCTAGTTGAAATCGAATTGCAATAGGGAAAAGTAAATTATTAAGTGAGAATTATAATTCTCACGTTCCAATGTATTGAAACGTAGATAACAAGCTTCCATTTTGTTATCATAGTTTCTAATAAACAGCTATCTAGATGTCAAATATGGTTATGCAGTCTTTCAATGTAACTTCCGAAAAAAAAAGAACTAATACATGTAGTTAATGCGAGGGGAAAAATCCTTACACCTTTGACAATTCGAAGATACGTAAAGTGTACCTAAATGAGTAAAATTAATGCAAACAAACAAAAGTTTGATGAATTCAATCACAGAAAAGTAACAAGTATATTTTACTAGGCTTAAAGAAATTCAATGTCAGTAACAGTACTAATACTGCTAACATTATTAATAACATTGTAGGAGTAAATAATTCCTCGAAATATTTGGCTGTGTAGACACTTCTTTATTATCTGCCATAATTGTCTTAGATAATATTTGAATCTAATGTTACGAATTGGATAACCATCGATCGCCAGAAGACACTGAACAAGTACTTCGTCTTTGTATGGGACTCTGCAGCAGTGGTCACCCACGACCGTAGATGGATTGAACCCAGGACATTCTGGCTCCCCAGAGAACGCTATACTATCAGACCACTGAGTTGGCTCCCAACTGTTGACGTTTCTAATTCATTCAACCTGCAATACGTTTAAGTGATATCACCCATTAACATCGGTGGGCAACTGTCTAGTCTGAGTCAGACAACCATGGGTGATAAATGGATGTCTAATTCAGACCCATTCGTGACACAGAATCAAAGTTTAACAATCATCACAACACCCAATTAATTGATACTACCAGCCTAAAAGGCTTGGTCGCGTATCATTATCAGATCAAAACACAGCACAAGAGTTTGAAATCAGTTCGAGACAACCGGCTAATGATATGCAGGCAGAAGCCGTAACCACCCCTGAGTATAACAACTTTTAGATGGTACATTTATGTGTCAGTATGTAAACTTTTGGTGAAATTAAATATAATTGGTTTGATTTTTGATAGCTTGTACCTTCTAATCGCTTTCATTTACATCTCTTTATGAATCTGTATCATTTACTTATTATTATGTGTGATATGTCTATTCCGTGGACCGATATTAATTGTTGCTCTGGTTAACTAAGAGGTATTGTCCTCGCAACTTCCAAAGAAACTTGATTTTTCACCACGAGGCTTTATAGCTCTTCGAAATAAAGACCCTCAAACTCCCAGGGCAGAGTTAAAATTGTTAAAATAGGTTCTGTTTAGCAAGGTTGTTGTATATGTGCATAGAGTCGGAGGATATACAAGAACTCAGATGCCCACTGGGTCTATAAATAATGAGATAAACATAGGTTCATGTCCTCATTTAAATACATCTGACAACAAAGTTGATCGCTTTCTACTTATAACAACATCAACAGCGAGGATGGGGTAGGGAATAATATTGTTATAAAATTACTTATTCTGTGTTTGTAGCCCGATTCAAAAATATTCCATGCAGTAATAAAGTCACTGTAATGTTTATAATCATCCCGTAAAATCCCCAAAAATTTTAGTTACACTTTCGTCTTCAAATTTTTAAGAACATGGTTAAGCGCAAACTTGGTTTTGTATATGCATGATCCTGGTTTGTCGAATCTGGACCATGCTCGTAGTTATTTCGTTCTAGATTTTCACATTTTGAGCAACTCACTTCTGGTCTAGTGAACGCTTCCAACAGTTTCTAACCGAATATCTACCAATAACACTTGAGATACAACGTTATGGGCTGATAGAATATAAGCGATCCCCAGGTTTTCACTAACGTTGTTATTAGAAATGATGTTTCATCCTCCTAAAATGCGCTCTTAATTTGACCCACAATATCATCTGATGTCAGTTTGTAATTAGCTGATGCGTAAACATTGATTTCTGTTAGTAAAAGAACATTAATGTTATGCATGTATCAAATATTTCATTTGTATGCATGTTTTTAAATTTCGCTCCTTTTTTCAATAGTATCACAATGGGAACATCAGACCTTGCCTTGATTTGGTGAATCTTACGGTTGTGTTTATACTTTTACTAGCCACAGAATAAGACGCTGCAAATCCGCGTCTCCCTCTCACTTCTATTCATTTTCAGGTTAATGGATTAATGATTTTTATTCGTTGCAGTTTTAGCTTGTCGAAACATTCTTCTGTTGTTGCTGCATCATCGAACCCGACAAATAATGATTTCTTAAAGGGCTGGACAACACGTCACCTGGACGAAATCACACAGTACAGTTATTCAATAGAAATGCTAAATGTTTAGTAGCCGATATAACTCTAAGCATAGCGTTTTTATATCATACTTTCACTGTTATGTGTATGCTCAATTTGTGGTTAAACTTAATTTGAAGGTGATTCACTATTAGCGCTTGTCTCTATTCAGTGCTTGTTGGATTTATACTTTGTTACAATATGATTCCTATAAACTCATCGTTATCGACTTAGGTTATATACACTTACTCGATTGTTCATTTGTGTGTATTGGTCAACTGGATTTACGGATTTCTGTGAATAATTTCGGATCGTATTACTACTAAATATTGTACTTTCGTAAATGAGTATTAACATGCATTATCGACGCATATCTCATTAAAAATGAATTATGCTTCTCCTGAACCATTCTACAGTCTCTTCTGTTAAAAGCATTTCCATGAGCTTTTAACGCCTTGGTACGTCCCATTCTATTCGACAGTAGAAACTAGATTATTAGAGAATACGTCTTTATTTTATTATCGTTGGCAGGAGACAGTGGAGCGGAATCCTTGTCATTCAAACACACAATGCTTCTCAACATTTTAACATATGATAACAGGAAATATAATCCCTTAGAAGAATAAGGAAGCAAATGAATGCCTGAGAGTTTTACGGATCTACTGTAATACTAGAAATCTTCCTGCACTATCCGAATCGCAACACAGGTATTTTACTAGCAGTGCACTGAAAGATATTCCTGTGTTCGATCTGCGTTCATGTACTCCTACCAGCGTTTGTTTCAATAGAACAAATTTTGAACCATCTGAATAAGTCATTCACATCAGACCCGAGCTTTATTCCGTGCACGTCATTATGTATTGCTCCCTAGACTTACAGTCTATCTGAATGTAGTAGCGATATTAATCTTCATAGTATCAAGATGACTGTAAGGGTCTAAAATTGTCGACTTCCTTTAAACTCCATTTTATGGAAGTTATGAATATGCATAACAGAGCCAAAGTAGCTCAAGTTGTAGCCTAGCTAACCAGTGCATCCATTTTGAATCCAGGGTACATATATCAGGAAGTTGGAAAATTGATTCTATACTTCATTTCCGAAACCACATTGAATCCAACCACGACAAAAGTTTAATTAAAGTTCAGAGGTACGTGATAACTGGAAAGGAGATTCTGAACGGCAGTGACTCTTAGCTTTAAACAACAATGTCTCGACTTGGCCAATTCTACAAATAATATCTAAGAGTTGATACCGCTGCAACGAACTGGCAAAAACTCAGCGGATTCGTGGTACTTGTATCTTGATGTTCACCAGTTCCGTTCCAGGTCTTTGGTGGTCAGGAACGAAAATCGATTTAACCAAACAATGTTCCGTGGTAGAAATCTGCGATCTAATTGACACGAGTTGTATGAAGAAAATGATATCATATGTTAATAGTAAAACTGTGATTACTCGGGAATTGAAAATTATATGTAAAACATAAATCACTGTGACTTTCGGTTACAACACTAATTGCCGTCATTATTATTAATATATCAACGCCGCTTTTTGTAAGGCCTTCATACTGACACGTCAGTCATTTATAACAAGTAGCCATTTTCTTCAAAATTCATTGTGATTAACAACCCTAGTGACGGAAAAATTCTTAAAATCTCCTTCACTCTAAGGTGTCACTGGAAGCAAATAAATAAATATCTGATGGCCGGGTAGAGCCAAGTAAAATCATGCCCTACCAACACTAGATCGAAGAGCCAGGTCACGGCATTTCCTCATAATAATTCACATCACATTTTACTTCTTTTAGCCGTCTCGATACTTAGGTTTCAACCCTGATCTTCACGGCAGAGTCAAAATGACCAATAGGCAAGTGCCCGTCTGTACCGTTTAGCAAAGGCTTGTAGCGGTAAATAATCCCTAAAATATGTAGTTGCATAGGGTCACAACATTGATGCTGACCATGTTTGTTTAGCAGACACGACTAGTTGAAGGCGTGCCGTCACGCATCATCACCAGATCATCGACATGATACAACATGAAAAGCATCTCTCCCCAGTTTGCCAGCCTAGATGTTGCTATACCATTAACACTCTACTTACGATCAAATATAACTTCTCTTCCATCCTTCATTGCCTTCTGACTTTTTCTAATTCGTACGAGTGGGTCTAATCGCTAGAAGTTACTCTGGTTGTACGATTACCTTAACTTTGTCATATACCGGGTGCACTTCATACATAATTTCAATTTCAAGAAAAAGAAGTACGTAAGTGGTATATTGAAGTCAATTAATAAATTATATCTAATATTCCAAGTACAATCTAATGGGCTCGTTATTACTGCAAATAAAATACACAAACATGACTCCTACAAGTATATGTGTACACAACCTCACAGTGACCAGTCAACTTGCTGCTGGTGTTAGACTGCTGTTAGCCACAGCAACTTCCACAATTCAAAAGAAGTAATAAAAATAATGAAGTAGAAACAATAATTATAACACTTGAGACTGCCACCACCAACAAAAGACAAACTTCATTGCTTTTTCCCACTGAAACACAAATGCGCGAGCTCAAAGAAATCAAGTGGTTTATACTAGCTCGTCATAAAAATATTAGTTTGATATTGGATATTGAATGTGAAATTACATAAGTAAGAAATCCATAACTGTATTGAGTAGCAGTGAAGACTATCGGGCTATGTTTAGTTATTTACAATTCACCAAAATTCTATGCACTATTTTACGTTGATAAATATTGATTTTCTCATACATCAATAAGGCTTTTTCACCAAAGCTTGTTGAAGCGAAGAGAGAATGGGAGGTGAGAAAGTAAATATTAGTCGTATAGTGAACGCATGGAAATTTCGACGACAATTGTGTTACTGTGTCGTCTTTGTACGCATCCGTAGATTCAAACAGATCGCAAATGAAGAAAATTAAGTTTTGAAAAACGTCATCTAAATTATTAACTACGATGCAACGAACTAGTTGAGAGTATTCTTTGTAAATATATATCTGTACTTTAAAATCCAATTCTATTAGTAACAGACTGAACGATTTGCATTAATCCTTGAATTTCGATAATGGCCGATTTCAATGCTTCGCAGAAGTAATTTGTAAACTAACTTATTTGACTACTTCCACAGAAAATGTCTATACACTGCTATATTAATAATCTAGTGATTTTGATTAACTTTTATGATCTCATGTAATACAAATAGAACATGTACTCAATATTAATAGATATTTGAGGTTTTTAAATAACTCAGTTTTGAATTACTAGCCAGCATTGTTTTCTTCCTTTTTTTGTCCTGGAACTTTCCTTGTAACTGTCATTCAAAATATAGCTTAACGAATAACTAGCCTGGTCTGAATCATGATGCCTGATCTCCGAGATTAAAGATGGACACGCTTTAAGTGAGCAATAAGAGGGTACAGCTTACACTTAGGATTACGCAAGTTAAGCATTCTCACCACTCCCTTATTCACCCAAAAGCAGTTAGACAGAGTAAGCGGTTAAGACAAGTAAAATATTGGTATGGATTATTAACCCCTATTACTATAAATACACCTATGAACATGAAGTGCTGTAGATAAATGTACTTCATACTATGGAATACATTGAGTTGTTTATTCCAAGTAAATAAATATGATTAAGGTTGATGAGTTCAAAGCCAAGTGTGATGCTCGTTGGCTAAATATTACTGCCTACCGAACAGATACATGTTTACCACATACAGTGTCACATAAGTACTACCTGATTTCACTAGACGTTAAAACTGTCTGCTAATGGACTATGTTAACATTTCATAAAAAATATTAAATTGTCTCACTTAAACCACTAAGTTATAGCATATGCATTACTGCGTATACAGTGAAACTTAATGTATGCCTTTTCGTATTTCTAAAAACATGAAAATATGCAAGGCATCAAATATGTTTAATGGCTTATTATAGACTAATCATTGAGATTGAGGGATAGAATGAATACGTAAAATAGCGAACCTGTCGATAAAAGAAGAATAAACTAAGTTTTAAGCATATACGAACATTTAATTCTTACCTATTTTCAGAGAATCTTTTAACCATAATTTTCAATTTTCGTAATCACGATCATCTCTAAACTTTCCCCGAATTTTTAAAAAATCAACTTCCCATTTTTCTAAATAATGCTCGTTTTTGCAGCGATTGTTTGAATACCTTCTAAAATATAGCGATGCAATCCATTGACACAACTGTGTTGAAGCTATTAAACCAACGTCTTAGCATAATGTCAATTGTCGACTTAATAAATAGTAACGAAGAAAACACTTACTAGTAGAAGTACTGCTTCACAGATGTGTGAGTCACATGTGACTTCATGTTTAACGGAATTTGATGAATGTTCGTCAAGTGCATCTACCTTAAACCAGAACTATGAAGACACACCGTCGTCTATGAACATGTAATCCTGGGTAGCCATTATCACATAAATGTTGTTTACTGTGTGAAGTTGACATTAAACTTTCCTTACAAAAAATTTCGTTAGATGCAGTAGAAGCTAGCAGGTACATTGTGCGTATAACGTCTATTTTCAGCAATTTTGTCTTCAGTGTTTGTCCGTAGTAATGCTTAAGTTTCATTTTTAAACATTAAAAATATACTCATGTAAGTAGTCTTTCTTCTGATGGTATCTTTTAATCTGTTTCCGTAAAGACCACACTCTGTTGTTTGTGTCATTCCCCAACTTAACTATTTACTCAGTAGACTGCCGGAGTTCACATATGTTTCTTTGACATCCAATAACTCTGAAGAAAGCTTATGAGATTTGTGTTACTATTCCAAAATAATCATTAGACTTAAAAAAATATTTAAATAATAAAATTCATCGTATACTTTCTGTGCTATCTAGGTGGAAGAGATATACTTTTACATGACTATCTTAAGTGTAATTAACATTACATAACATTAACTATGATTGATTTACCTTAATGAAAACAGTCCGACATACATAGAATGAACGCAGCGGTATTTTAACGTTAATGTTAGCTGTACTCACATTCTCTGTCTATGTTTGTGAAGAGTCCACAACGAAGGTTTCTGTAAAAGTAGTACTTTCAGTGATAGATGTGAATGTGTCTAGATTCTAGATGACATCTCCTGTAGACTTTTTCTTTATCGAAGCAAACATTACTTGGCGTCCACGTCCCATGATATCGGTTGCTACTAAATGAAGCACAAAGAATCTACCGTTTATGAGATGATTTTCTTATCTTGCTTTATTAACGTTATATGTTGAATTGATAGCTATCGCTTTAATATAAAAGTGATGCAAATAGATTTGATTTTTAGTCAAAAACTATATCTATGTTATCTTCCTTACATTTTCTTCGACAAAATAATATTAGCACAAGTGTACTTCTTCGTAAATACAGTCAAACACTTAGTTACGTAAACCACACATGCATGGTAACCTTTGACTTCAAGTTTCATATATTGGTATATGTAAGCTCCTTATCATACGTACCCTTCACATATTCCATCATTTCATCAGACGATGTTGATTGTTGGAGTATTGGATTGATATTTTGTGTATTCTCTTTCGCCAAATTTCTGCACCACGGATTATACTTCATAAAGAATTTTATTTACGAATTATTATACATCGTAATGTACAAACGAATGACATACTCGTCGATATTTAACATGACACAGAACATGAACTCATAATTTATGCATTTTAATCCAAATGTTAACGAAGTATAGTATAACTTACGGCATTTTTTGTTATCGAATAACAAAATATTCCGTCTAGAGACTAAATGTACATCTAAAACAACGTAAGCATATTTAAAAGAGTGATAGGATGCTCTCTGATTTCGTACATGTGCATAGTGAGTGCATGTAATCTATGATGGTAATTAATTTGTTTTCCCAACATACTGAAACTCTAATTGTTTACTCTACTTTTATGCAACAAAAAAAAAACTCGTTCCCAAGTATTATATTTTCAAAGGCTGCTTGTCGATTCACAGTTACTTTTCATGAAATAGGCCAAGTAACTATTATTAAGTAAGCGGAATAATAAAACTTGAAGAATCACCTATTGTCAGCCTTATTTTCTTTTAAAATCTAGTGATGAATATTAATTTACTGAATTCTACAATTCAAGGGTTATTTAGATGATAAGAAACTTATATAAATATGCATACTGTCGAAATTTGTGATAGCTAGCAAATAACTAATATGCTACTGTGTAAATGTGAAGTAACCGCTAGATATTTAGCCTATAATGGTCATAAAAATAACATGCAGCAGGACTATGATCTCGCATAACTTATAAAGTGTGCCAATTTCACATAGTTATCATAATCATCATTACTTTTACAAGAACCTACAAAAAAAAACTTTCTACCATGAATTTGCTTTACCATGAATCCAACCAACTGTAAGTATCTGAAAGGAATTATAATTTTTATGCTTACATCAACGATGGTATTTAGTTTATTTTCATAACGAGTGTAGTTGGATTTAATTTATTTTAAAATAGAGTACAATAACTCAACCACATTAGTGTAATATACAACACTTAACGTTACCTGGTTTAAATATCATACAATAATCTGTTCTATGTAATTTTAACTTTATTTAGTACTTCATGGTGTACTGTCAATATTAATACCTATTTGTAATTAATACTTAATTCGTCATCTTTTCAATATTATAAGTAATAAAAAGTCAACAATTAACATTAGTAATTTGAGATGATGTATTTATGAAGTCAATATTTATTTACTTTTCTTCTGTTTTGTTAATATTTACATATTTTGTAATAATTGATCTATATAGTTTTATTTTGAGATTAAATATGATCATTTACATCATGCCTTATTTATATTAGTAACTAATGTGTTTACTTTTAATGGTAAAGTTTTATTTCATTTATTTACTTAACAATTACTTACGTATAAAGTGAAATAACGAAGTACATATAAATGTAAATGTTCCCAATGATATTTGAATTTATTTCAAAGTATTTGTATCTTCAGTTATTGTAAATAATAACAATGAAGTTCACCTATCTTTGGTTGATTTGCTTAGTTTCATTTATGTACTTTACATATGTTCAATGCGATGGTGAGTAAATTGTTTTGTTATATCTAAATGTAATTCACTATAGTACTTATTTTAGTTAGTTGATTTTCAGGGGAAGAACTTATTGAACAATCTAATCTAATGTTGTTAATTTTTGTAAAAAGAAATTATGCAATAAGTGTAAATGGAAGAATCATATTTGTCTTTAGCATGAAATTTTTGTTTTAATGAATTCTTCTTTATGAATTGTAAGACTAAATGAATAGGAAATAATGAATGTAATGACTAGTTTATTTCTTAGTATTTAAGTTTATGAATTTAATTCTTACAGTATAAGTCATATAAATAAATGAAGTAAATTTAATTAATGAAATATTCAATTGATTAAGAAGTGTAGGTCAAATTTATCGAATGGTATTTTCCTCCATATACTGTCATGGAGTTAGCTACACATAAACTGAAACTCGATGCTTATTTCAATAAACTGTACTATATTACTGATAGGGATTCAAAATCCCTAGGAAAAAAATACAACCGTTCATTTAATCAAGTTGTACTGATGTTTTTGTAAGCTTCTCATCACATTTATGTGAGTTAATGTGAATCATACTCTCCAGACCATCTGACAACACTTAATTGTATTATTATTAATGTTAATATATTCAATTTGATGAATAATTACTATGAGTATATGAATATTTTGTATGTATACGCATGAGTTGAATGTTTGTGGTCCGTCTGCCAAGCTACCTGTAGAATTACTACTTGTACTGACATTGAACTTCTTCCTTTAGTTAGATGGGCTAGGGCGCTGTGAAATAGCTTAGCTCACTTGTTGTTGTGTCGCTGGTCATACTTTCGGTAGCGGGTATCCAGATGTCTTCTTAATTCACAAAACCTTAAAAATTACACTAGTCGCTTTTCATATTCTTATATCCTCCTTTAATGTCTTCTGTTTAAATGTTCTTTCAACATTACATAATATTTAGTCTTATTGTTATTATTATTATATTATAAAATTATTCATAGCTTTCTATGTTGAATTATTTTCTGCTGCCATTTAAATTGTGCTTCTTTTACCTGTTGTGTAGAAATTCCATTATTACAATATTTCATTCAACTTGTTTCGTTAACAAATGGAAACAAAACAAGAGTAACAACATTCATCAAATATAATTAATTAATTCATTCTATTTTAAGGCTTTTCATTAATAGTTAAAATTGCTTAAAAGTAAAATCCTACAATATTTCAATTGAATAAAAATGAGGTTAATGTTAGAAATGTGATACAATTAGACAAATGTGAAAATAATAGAAAATTTAGTATTAAAATTAATATACAGAATTTGTTGGGGCTAATCTATTTCTAGTATTCGTTGTATAGTAAACAATTAGAAATTATGTACAATCAAAATCAATCATAATAAGTTAGTTTTTTTCTTTTTGTTTCATTCTGTTTGAAATGATTTCTAGATGAAGAGTAAGTAACTAACTCTATATGGTATATTCTGTCTGTTGAAATTCATTCATTTACAATACAACATACGTCATTCGATGTGATTGCTTAGAAGACATACTGTCATCTATAGATTCTAACGTCTTTCTTTTACTATCAAGTGTTAATGAATATTGCAGTTTTAGACTGCATAATCCATAAACAACTATCTTCTACATTACACATATACTCTGAATTCTCTTAAATCATTTAAGTTTGATTTGACCAACTGCTTACAATCGAATGATTGTTACCTAGATTTATTTCTATTTTATTTACTAATTTTAGTGACTAACTAACAAATATTTTTTAACAGTTAAGGGGGTTGTTGTGAAGATAGTTAATTTGTTAATGTTAACTATCTCCACAACAACCCCCTTAATTGTAACTAATTGTCAGCTCACTAGTGACTAACTCCTTGAGGTAATTCCTGGAGTTCTAGTGTGAAGACGTGACCGGTGGAGTTCAATCTTGTCGGGTGTGAGGCAGTAACTCACCGATGATAATGGATGAGGTCGCGCAAACGTAACACGAATTGACTGAATTAAAAATATCAACCATTAGGACTTGGCTCAGTGGTCCAATGGCTCTCGTCGCGAGGCCAGAGGGTCCTGGGTTCGATCCCCAACAGGGTCGTGGATGCGCACTGCTGAGTCCCATACTAGGACAAAACAGCTGTCCAGTGCTTCCAGGTGATCAATGGTTGTCTGATTCAGATCGATTCGTGATATCAGCATTAACAAATATTTTTATCAAAACAATTTGTAATATGATAAGATGATTCAAATATCATGTTTATCAATCATCTTCTTCAACCCTCATAGTCATTTGGTGATGGTGAAACGTCTCTTTAGAAATCAAAGAAGTTTTTAAACTCTTTAAGCTAAAACTTAATTAAATCATAATGAAACATGATGTTAGTAATAAACACTACACAATACGAATGATGAATACAGCCTTTTTTCTATAAAGAAAAATTCCCATTGAATAAAACATCTAGGAAAAATTTTCAATATGCACTTCACAAATAGTTTATAGTTATTGATCATAAAATAATGTAACCAATTGAAATGAATGTAGTCAATTGTTATATCATACTAGAACTTCTGTATCATTGAAAACGGCATTGTTTGATTGCTACTGTCATTTCGTTCCTTAAAAACTAATTCAATTATATTTTAACGAATAAAGTCAATACAAAGATGTAAATAACTTGACATTGCCAACTAGAAGAAGATAATGTGTAATACATAGCTTAGTTTCAGCTGTTAGATAATAATCATTAATATGATTTTAACAGTCTAAACCGAGACTATTAATGTGTTAGCTGATAAAATTCCCATTATAGACATTAATTAATGACGTTAGCAGAATAATTAGGACGAGAAAGGCATACAGTAGTTGACGAATAAGCGTTGATTGATTGCTTAATGAAATTCGTAGATGTAAAACTCGATTAACTATTCTAAATGGATAAAGTTCATCATTTGATGGATAACTACATTAGTGCTTTATTTACTGCATAACATAATCTGATGGTTTAAACATTTAGGTTGTACATATGAAATCACAGATTTGAATAAAACATTATTTTTGATTTTTGCACAATTCAGAGTGTAGTCTAATTAATCTTTATTTTGTCTTAAAGTTTCCCAATATGTCTGCAGAGTATCATTTAAAACTGGTGACCATTATACAAATGTTCTGTTTTGGTGCGGAACTCCTCAGCCATCTGTATCCTAAATTCCTACCCACAGGCTTAATGTTAGCGAGCACTTTACCGTCTGTATCACTTGGCCGGCAACCGATGGTAGAACATCCACTTCCATCAATTTGTGATATAGCGCGGCGATCATCCATAGTCATCAGTAATAGCTGTCTCACTCCCAAAAAGCCTAAATTCCACCAGTTTCTGTGCAGAAGGTTAGGCGGTCGCCAACCTGAAGCCCCTGGACTTAAGTCTACGATGTACACAGTTGAGGAGTCGCACACTAGGACATAACAGTATTTATTTGAATAAGCAAAACAATCATGTATTCATTTGTCTTTATGACAATTTGCAATTAATTTTTAGACAAAATAATCCACAGTTAGTTTGATATTGAAATCAATTGTATTTGTATAGATATTTACAAATATTTATTAATTGAACATAACTAGCCAATACATAATGAGCAGTAGCACATACAGTTCAAATGTTCACATCATCACTTGTACAATCCAATTACTTAGTTATCAATCAGGCATAGTTATTATTCATTAGCAATCTAACCTGATTCATCATGTATTGTGATTTTAAATGGTCAATCAACAGACTAAACATTTCATCAGGACAAGGATAATGTTACATTCTCAAAATAATGCACCATTTACTAACATCAAAGTTGGATTTCCCAAAACAACTGGAATCTAATTACTTTTTTTGATTTAACATAGTCATACTTAATTTAACTTAATCTCATATTACAGGGCGGAAGCTTTCCATACCATGATATACTTAGTTGTAGTGTGTTCCTATATGCACATTTATGAGTATATTCATATTAAGCATTTAATTTGTAAATATTCCAGTACAGCTAACCTGTTAGCAACAATTAGGTTTATCCTGTTTTACTGAACCTTCAAAGTATATTTGCAAATTTATATTAAATATATTTTTCATCAATTAAAGTTTACCAGTAAAGTGTTAAATACGATTTTGCTACTATGATTCTCCTTCACCTTCAACTACAACAATGTTTATATATCACATTGTTTTCAGTAGTGTAAACCAAATGATATAAACATAAGTAACCAGATTCAATGTATCAAGCTTGATTTAAACCATTACACAGTTGATATTTGACTTGACGAATTCAAGCAAAATAGTTTGACCATTAAGTATGATGACTCAATTTATAGCATCCATATGGATTTGTAAATGCATTTATGAAGGTATATGCATATGCTTGAGTTCAGATACTTAATAAAAATGAACATGACCGACCATAGTTAGTAGATATTATTTGTAGATAGTGTTGTTAACTTGAATACCTCGATAATATTCGGCAACTTTAAATTAACAGTGTAAAAACTATCATCTATCGAAAAATCAGTTATAATAATAATAGTTTCGTTCAGTAGTGTGCTTAGTACAATATAAATTTTTAGCGTACAGTGTCTCCACAATTTACTCTTCTCCATGTACACATACCGCTTCATGTTCACGAAGGTAACAACAGTGCCACCATATCTTTTGTTGATAATAGGACAATCCTCACGAGAAATCTGGATACCTTTAAACTATAACAAATTAGCATCATAAATGTCATGTAACAAAAATTCTTGAACTGTAATTAAACCATAATTACGGTATATGTTTAGACTAAGGTGAAATGGTAGGTAGTCCACTTTTTCAATAGAATAGACATCTGATTAATACTGATCCATTTTTGATGCGTGTCGCGAGTCATCGTGATGTCTTTCCTTAGATCTCACTGTACTCACGATAGGTCGTAAACTTATTGTATAGGCGCGAGAGTACATAATGTGATTTCGGAAAATCATCAAGCAATTAAAACAAAGCAAGAAAAGTAACTTGTTGAAATTTTTTTTGGAAAAGGGTAGCTCAAGATTTTAAACAGTCCGCCGTTAAAAGAAAATCTGCTAGTATGTTGATAAAATAGCAGAGAACAGATAAGTATTCACAGTTAAAATACATTTTTAATAAATATTTTCTTTTTACTTTATCCACTCATTTATTAAAATACTAAGATGAGTGGATACCGTTGATAAGTTGTGGGGACTTATATTTGATCATAGGAAGACTAATTAGCGATAATTAGAATTCATTGGCATTCAAGTTTTTCCTCTTCAATCTAATAAGATAATGCAATAAAAGAACATAAGTTTTAGGAATTTATTTAAAATTCATTTATCTAAGATGTTACCCTTATGACTTAGTCCAAAATATGCACTACACTAAAAGTATATAACATGAAGGAAGAACTATCAGTTTGAGAACGTGATATCTTTACAAACAAGTTGGTTGACCGAACAATATACATAGGTTTCAGTTGATTATTTTGCAAAATCATATCTATGTTATACATTTGTCATAATTCAGATTCAAGAACTAAATTAAATGATTTTTAAACAAAGCGGAACTTACATACAGTGGACTGTTCTATGAAGATACTCTTTTCTCATCTCCATTGGGGATTATAGAAGCGATTCAATTAGATCTGCGTAGAATGTAGTTGGAAGTTAAGTGTTCAGGTGTGTGTGTGTGTGTGGGTGGGGGTGGGAATGACAGGAACCACATATAGAGAACTGTATCTAATTGGCACACTAAGGATTTGTTTATCAAACTAACTTTATCTGTTGGTAGCGTGTTGATACAAACTGGTAATGTTTTAATCCAACATTAATTTATTGCTATACATTAACCATTTACATTTAACAGGCCACCGCGGTAAGCACATTTGTGTATTGTTTGATATTATTTTATGTTCTTATTATTTAAAATAATAAAATACATCATTAGGTTTTATTCTCCATTTGTATAACATACATACTAGTGTTTCCAACAGAGTAGACCACCCTCATTAAATTAATGAAAACCAGAAGGAAAATCACAATTCTTAGGGGTTGCGTAATATGAATGAACTAGATTCTACAGTTACTATTTTAAGTTCCATCAAATTCAATTCAGAGTTTTAATTTCAGTGTAGTTGAAGTAACATTTTGAATAAACACTTTAACACAATAAAACACATAAAGAAACAGTATTTAAGAATCTTAGGCTGTGGCTGTATATTCACTTTAAATAATTAAATACCTTTACATACAAATTTAACTAAATAACTCCTTTACCAATATTTCACAATGTTATTAAAATGAATTAATGAGCATTATTGAATTACATCGGTTTGATTTTAGCCCACGAAGGAAGCATCCGTAAGTTTGAATTGATTAATGCGAATTAAGACAAAAGTTTAAGTGCGAATTCATCAACATATTGAAATAGTGAATACATTAATGAGATGAAATTTACACATAAATGATGACAATAAATTACTGAACCTCAAAAGAAATAAGCAAATTATTATAATGAATCTATTCACTGATGAGAAAGATTTGAAAAGTTTCATTAGTTAATGTGCGTTCATCGTTTAATATCCAGTTAGTAATATGATGGTCACTATTGGATTATGGGTATATAATACAACTTTATTGAGCGTACATGATTTACACACTTTTCGGATCACTGGTATCTGTTGTTATGCTCCATTAATTATTAGATTTTTGATTACTAAGAAAACCTGAACTAGATAATAAGAGAATCTAACATATAGTCATTGAAGAACACGGTTTCTTTGATATAAATAGTTTTAAAATTATTTTCTAATATATGAGCCTTCTGTGCTGTAACATGTGATGAGTTTCAAATCGTTATAACCATGGCTTTAGCCGTGAATATTTCAAGGACTATTACGATAGAGTATTCAGCGAAACTCAGAAAGTACTCTTATATATTAAAACAATTTAGTCATGTAAAAATGTCTGATGATGTTAAACCTAGTAAGTGAATTTTTCTAAGTGATGATGATTGTGCATAGAAAGATAAATCAGAAACTTCATTTTTGTATTTACGTCTTCAGTCCGCTTAATGAACTAAATCATTTACCAATTATTTTATAGGGAATTGAATTCATTAATAAATATTTTAAAATGTAAAGTCACATTGTTATGTACTTGTTAGTAGTGTGAAATGTCTCTAACAATGAGTTGGCCTTAAATCAATATTTTAGGCCTTTAATTAACTATTGATACCTCGATATCAGATCAGTATACAGTTCAAAGATGCAACAATGAAGTACTCTATTGATAACTCGTTGATTAATTCATATAATAAAGGAATTGTCAAACAATAAAAATGGTAATAGGTTTGAAGTGATTTCCAGGAACTAGTTCTTGTTGTGTAATTATTGTAGTTTAAAGGACACTGATCAATTTTTCAATACTGTCATGAATCCTGTTGTCAATAAAAACACGTCAGTTTTTGTCATTGAAAAAACCACATACTTTAAAAATTTACAAAATACAGCTATCACACGAAGTTCTTTGAAAACTCTTCAAGTTACTTACGACCCTTGTGTTATAAGAATTTTGTCAAATAACGAATATATGATCAACAATTTACATTTTTAAAACTTTAAACTGTTTTGTGAACTTCATTCTTTGATTAAAATGACCGTTAACATTATGAACACAGTGTTAGTAATCTGAATAAAGTGTAATGAAAACCAGAGAAAGTTATAATTAGAATATGTTTGAATCATTCCATTGATTTATCATGGACTAAAATTGATCAGTCTCTGGTGCCATATATGAATCGTGAGCGGATTGCCAATATATAGCAAACGTTCACAAGCATTGTCTAAGTTGGATTGTGGCTGGAAGGCAGAGTCTAGGACCCGCATTTCATCCTATTTGGAACTTGTCAACGAGAAGATTCAAGCATTTCTAATTATATATATACTTACCTGTTTCAGAAGTATGACTTTCTGAACTCGGTTGCCTAGGGGTGAGCGCTGTGGCGTTTGACATGAAACGAACTGAGTCCAAGTCCATGTGCAAACATCAACACTGGGATGCAGATACATTAAGCTGATCAGCCCCAAGTAGGGCGAAATGTGTGTCCAGGGTTTTGTTTGGAAACGATAATCTAACTCAAATGGAGAAAGTTATCTTGTAAAAGAGAATCTTTTATAATTTATGATTCGTTTTATAAGATTTTCATATGTTTATCCCATACAAGAGGTAATCTATTTCAAAAACCATTTTCACTAAACAGTATACCCACCATTTGTATTGGCAACATTGACTACTCGAATACATTAGGCGTATGACATGAATTCAATCTCATAGAAAAACATACACCTTTTACAAGCTACCTAAATAATGATCATTGAAGTAGTATGAAGTGTGCAACTGTCGGTGAATCCCTTTAATCGCTTGAGTAAGACTGCACTGAACCAGAAAACAAAATATTACATTCATTTTGAGAATGATCATTATGTGTTTATACTTTTTCAAAATTATGAAAATTTACAGAGTTTTAAGAGAAGTATTTCTGTAAGTTGAGATTTTATTTAAAAACATTCATCACTGTAATGAATAAATGAATTTAGGAGACTAGTCAACTAAACCATTTTGTTATTTTCTTTAAGAAATAAAGTGCATGGAATTAACTGACTACTAATTTAACAATAAAAGAAGTGCTTTTTGATAGGAGTGATGGCATCATTTATGGTTGTAAGCAAATCAAAATAATTTAATTGATTGCGTTCTCCACGAACTGATCTCGGTTGGGTAGCGGTAAAAATTATAGAGCTCTCAACAGCTGTAGAGTCTGCTTAGAAGTACGCACCCAATTCTGTTGAAGATTCAAACCCAGGGTCTTTAGGTGGTGCATCAAGTGCCAAACTATTTGCATCACTGGGCTTTTCTTCTTTTGGATAATATTAACAAGTCTTAACAAGTCAATGACAAAACCTTACTGCACATATTTACCAAACGTTATTAATTATGGTTAGACGGTTGTTTCTGTATTGGTTATTTAACATTTTTGCTGAGATTTCAAGACGATATGACAGAAACAGCATTCACGGTAGTACAGTTTTTTTAAGGAACATGACTTAAAATTAAAATCATCATACAGTTGTATCATGTTTGTTACGTTAAAAATACTGTTTAATTCCTGATTAGTTAGTTTACTTGGTGAATTAAGATTTCTAGATTCTATCGTAAATATTAAGATTGGTATAAGACTAGTTAAATATGATCTAGAACAATACGCTGTATAAAGTGATCATTTATCAGCAGACTTTTGTCGTTTTACGTCATTTTCCTACTAATCACAAATGAATAAGTTTCAATAAAAGCTAGAAAAGTACTTCATAGTACATATTGACAGTTCGTGTTAACGTGATGCTTGTTTTAAAACAGGTAGAAGAGTGATAAACAGACTAGTTTAGCAATGCTATGAAATGACTGGAAACGAAAGAATAACTATCTTCTCAGAACATATAATGGTTCAATTTAATTTGTCTCAATAAATCAAAAATTATATTAACACACACATCTTAGTCGCGTTCTGAAGATTAGACTTAGTGTCATTTTTTAAGTAATATGTTGAACGACACTGGCAGAGATTCTTCGTTATAAAAGTGTTTCTATATAAATAGTACTCTATCGCTTGTATAAATAAATAATTGAAAGTAAATCAACATCTATTTCGTAATACAGCTTAAATTCTGAGTGGAAATTGTAGTAACTTCTAACATTTGTTTATAGACATATCACTTTCTTTAGGTGACTGATCTCTAAGCATGTCATTACTCAAACTGACAAATTTAAGCTTCATTTATATTATTTAAAAAAAAATGTGTATAGAAGATAAGTACAAAGGATGTATTTTGTGATTTGTAAACGTTAATTGAAGTTTAAGTGTATAAGACGCTATTCTAATCGTTTCAGATGAACGAATTCTAGATATATCAGTTGTCTAGTCACTTTTCGATTGAAGCCTTCAACTTATCATAATCTGTTAAAAGTATGATTGATGATAATTCCATAAAAATATCATCTTTGAATATTTTCTTGAATTATATTATTAAATATAAATTGAATATCATAAGTAGAATATAATAAAATTTTCTTTAAATAGACAAATGACGAACTCGCATGTCTATTGCATGAATCAACTCTATCATACATTTAACGGATAGTTGTCGCCTAAAACGCATTGTAGAAAACATTAACATCCAGATATATATATAAATTGGTTGGAAGTAATAATGTTTACCGCACTTCCAACAAACTAAAATGTTTTAAAGCTTTTTCACGAAATAACTGTAGTAGTGAAACACTAAATTTGGAGGTGTATATTTTGTCGTTATTTTAGAACTGCTCCACAATGGTTGCAGTAAGTCTCGTTTAGGGTCAATGATTAATTTTACATAGTTCATAATTCCTGATTATATTCAAAAGAAACAAAAATTTATTATTATGAAATTTAATAGTATATTGAATCATATCTTAGGTATTCTTTATTAAACATTATTAGAGTTTAAGTTAATTGAGTTCATCTCAGGTTGATGTTGGTAGAATACCATCAAAAACTAAGGAGCATTAGACAGTTGTTTCGTCCTAGTTTGAAATCTCACAGCAGTGTACACTCTACAGTATTAGAACTATCAATTAAATTTATTCACATGTAAATTTTAATATCTAATCAAAAGAAATAGTGAGAAAGCTTTTTGCAAACAAGTCTGTTTAAGTATTCAATAAGTATCTAATCATGTTTACTTGAAACGATTTTATGTGATGACAGTAAATCAGTTTTAATGAAAGCAGTTATTATTCATTCTGGTAAATGCAGAAGTGTCTTGTAAATAAAGTTTAATACAACTAAGTTATTTCTTCCATGAGTAAAGTGAAAGTTGTAGAATTGTAGATTATCGAATTTTCTCATAAAGATAGTGTATATAGGAAATGCATTTATATATTAGAATAATACAGCGGTAAAATAAAATGATGAAACTATTAGAGTCAGTTGATGCTCCACAATTTCTAAACTCTTAAGAATGAAATGTCTGTTCATGCTGTTAAAGTTCATACATATATTCGTTGTTTTAATCGTTACACTTTCCTTTTATTCAGCATACCATTCTCTTTACTTGGGTAAGTCAAAATGACTATTATTACTTTATGTTTGGTACATTTAAGTATATCTAAACACCGGAAGTACTGAATTAAGTCATAAAAGAATAAAAGTTGAACTATATTTACTTTAAATTTAGGTATACGTATTAGGGCATTAGTCACCTGATAATTCAATTTTTTTTCTTTTGTTAACTGTAACACTACACTGAGTAAACAAGATTTTTGCATTATTTCTAACAAAGTAACATAACAAATTGTAGTCATCAGTTTTTTAATGAATGATGTTACGTAGTTATTTCAGACTAAATTTCCTATATTCTTTGGCATAAATTAACATTCATCTATGAACAAACTTCAAGATCTTTAGAATAGAAATTGTCACTTTCATTAACTATACATTGAACACAGTTCAAACTGACTCTAAGAACTTCATCCTGACAGACTGATGAATAGATTTTCTGAAATTACTCTCATTACTATTAATCTATTAAGTAGTGTTTAGTATGCTTTCTGAACTTAATGAGCCAAAAAATACTATTAGAATTTCTAAAAATGACAACTTCATTGAGTACTTATTTGTCACCAGGATATGAGCTGTAAATCGCATTCTAATTTACAATGACCTTGAAAAATAAAAATGCGCCAAATTTAAAAAGCGTATTTTTTATCATTTTAATATTTAATTTTTGCAGTAAAACTTTATTTTTTTTCTAACGTAAAACAAATGAATATGATGGTAATATTTCTGTTTTCTTTTAAATAAAGTGCACTTGCATCATACGCTGCGTGAGTTCAAAGTTCAAATTGTCATTCACATACATATGAATAGTTATTTATTTTAATTATTTTGTTACATTAACTTCAGTTTTTTTAGTAAAATAATTACGAAGAAGTGATTAAAATACCAATATTTTTGATGATTTTTTAATAATCCTATTTAATTTGAAGTGGTTTGGGGAGATTGGAATTAAGTTTTAGTTGAATGAATTCGTTACAGATTGATGTTGGTAGAGTACCATTGAAAACCATAGAGCACCGAACAGCTGATTTTTTTCCAGAATGGTGCTCCTCAGCCGTGTATGCTCGAGATTCCGCCTTAGAGGCTTCAGATTTGCGAACGCCTAACCGTCTGAACCAATGGAATGACATCCGATAGTAAGTTCCTCAATTCCATTAATGTATAGTATAGCGCGGTGATCATCTATTATTATCAGTGATAACTGTCTCACCCCCAACAAATCTGAACTACACCTGTCACGACTTCTCACTAGGGCTTCAGGAATATCCTGAAGTTATCTACTGGTGAGGTTATCGATGTAATTGATTCGAGATGGCTTGTGAAGATTAAGATTAACATGAAAGAGTTGTTCTGTGCTGGTTTTCAGTGGTACTCGATTAATATCAATCTGTGATGAACTAAAACCTAAAAGCTATCTCCAAAAACCAACTCAAATCACTGTTATTTGAATATACCGAATTAGAATAAAAGTTAGATGAACATGATACACTTCTAATCTTCCATTTAAGTAGTAAATATTTCAGAAATAATCTTTAATGATCAGGCATCTGTACGGCATAGACAAAACTGTATGTAGTTTAGACCGAAGGAGTCTTTTATTATAGTTATCACTGAATTTAACACTTTTGCTATTCTTTGTTTAGGTTAGCAGTCAATTACATACTTAACCGTACTTGTTTATAAAATGAGTTATATATATTTGTAAAATTCCAATGAGTAGAAATTAAAATTTCTGACGTTTCGCGGCTTAGTGTAAGTCGCTTCTTCAGAGAAATGAATAACCGAATTGAATTAGCACAAGATTAAATAATACAATGGAACAAATCAGAATCAAAATAAGTTCGTACCTACGTACGTCAGAAATTTTAATTTCTACTCATTGGAATTTTACAAATATATATAACTCATTTTATAAACAACCTATCCAATGCTCAATTTATTTGAAACTATCAAAATTAACCGTACTTGGTTTTTTTCTAATTTTTCAAAATACTATGTCATTTGAGGTTTCAAAAATTTATCTTTGCAAGTGTTTACTAAGTATTTTTCTAACTTTCAAATGTAAGCGCATGATATTCTTCAATTAATTTAAAAATAATTAGTTGCACAATTAAATAAAAGGAATACTACAGTAAAAATAGTCATTTCAATCAAGTTTAGTTCACATATTTGTAAATATACATGAGGAACTAGCAAGAGTTTTACCTTCGACAATCTAGTGCTCATCTTGTACACATCTCTCTTAAGGCACTGAAAACCATCTCCATGTGTAGATTTATGTTTTTTTGCTTGCCAGTTTATAATAAACTGACAATTATAATTTACATTCTGAAGGTGCCAAATGTATGCACAGTACTCTATGAATTCTATTTAAACAAATGAAACCAATAGTAATATAATTGACTGTTGCCAATAGATCTTAGATAGAATGAAGACTTAATGGATCTAATAGACTGCATTTGATTATTTTAAAAAATGCTTACCTCTGAAGAGCAATAAATGATGATACAAACAAAATTACCATACCCTTCATTGAAAAAGCTCTAACAGTTGAGTTTATTGAAGCACCTAACTTCCATATCCTGGATGATGATTTTAAAAACAATCTGTATTGTTATCTTATATCTGATTTCAAAAAACGTTGTTATAATAATCTATCTAAAATAATGTTTACTGATTTTTTCATTCTCAAGTTTCATGATTTTGTATAGTAAAACGAAAAACAAATTAATTGTTGTTCTTTATTCAGAATGCAATTCATGCTAAATATCAGTAAATTTAAATCGTTTTATGTATAACTTGACACAGATCCTATTCAACTAATATAAAGCTAATACTTAGCTTTACAATAACCCTTCTATCTTATATAAGCCTGGTAAGAACAATTCATTACATTCTGTCAGGAAACAGAATAATCTTTTGGATCATTGAAAGTGTTTAATAACTTAGTATATTTTGAAAAGTGAAAAAAAAACTGCCGTGGTGTTCATAAAGTAAATCTTATACGAATGAAATTCATCAGCTTTTGAATGTAACAATAATGTAGTCTATTTATAATGTTAGACAAATTTGATTACATAACCAATATTTTTGTAGAATTTTCAAACTCTCCTTCTATGTTTCATTCATTAAATAGAATCTAATCATCTCATTATTGTTCTCTTTATTTTCTAGATACCATTTCTATGGTTAAAGTACATTATGAAAACAATTCATCTCAAGAACAATTTTATTGACTTCATAACTATCTATAAACTGTAATAAAATAACTTTTAATAACATTTATGTTGTTTCATACAGAAATATGATTATATTCTCTTGTTTACTATAGTATGTTGCTATACTGTTACATGTAAATGATAGTTTAATGAACGTGAAACATGAAATCAGTTTACATTAAAGTGTAATAATAAGAAATTAATAAGAGTTAATTGAATGAATTATTGATTTGTGAAATGTTATGCTGAGAAATTATATGAACATACGTTATATTGAATAGATGAATATGACAGATACTGTCATATTTTACAAAATACACGTAGATACTACGATATGTTAACTAAACAGACAAACTATATGGTTCCTTGAATAAATCATTACTGTTGTGTTGTTGTCATCATTTGAAATAACTACAAACAGTTAATTAATGTTTTCTACATCTATAATTGTAATCACTAAACACTATCTATCTTATCATTAGAATACGGAATACAACAATGATGAAATTAATTAAAAGGAAGTCTGATAAGTATAACTATATAATCGAGCTCATGTTAAGGTATACACTGCTAATTAAAAAAAAAATAACAAGCACATGATTCGTATATTTAAATGTTGTATGATTAAGATCCTACTTTTAACTCTCTACATAAATTCAGTTTGTAGAATGCTCGGAAATCATATTAAACATGAGAAGATTAAATTCGTCTCTTCCCATTTCTTTTCCAGTATTTGTGAAATAAGCCTTTACAATTAATAGGAATTTACTAGTTTTCTTAAACATCATCATTTAGGCAGCAAGAGATTTTATGGCTGGTAAAATATTAACAATTTAGAAATCCAGTGATTTTAATTGTATCTCATAAGATGTTCATAGTGAATTGTGGACGAATACAAAGTTACGAATTACCATGTTTCAATGGTTACTATTTAAATCGAGAAATAAAAGGCGTTGAAAATAAATCAAATTTATTTCAGATAAACGCATACACTGGTATTACAGACAAAATATTTCTTCAAATAACTACTTTATAGTCTCTTCATACTATTTCTATTAGGTACTTTCGTCATCATAATATTCATCTGATGGCTTCTTGTCTTCATGTTTACCGTGTTTTTCCTCTTTATGCACTTTATTTTTCACAGGTGTTATATCACTATCCTCGTCTTCTTTGACTAAACAGAATGAAATCGAAACAAAATAAACGAGTATTTGACACTTAAGTTTGACACAAAATTTATAATATCATTCATTTGAGTTACACTTTTTTTTCTACGACGCCACTCAGTCGTGTTAACAATTGAAGAAAATGCTTAATCGTTTAGATTCCATGACATAAACAACTAGAGCAACACTGTTTTCAATTACAACGTTATCAGGTTTTACTTTAAAATGCAGCAGTATTTGTATGTCAATATGGAAATTATCAAACCAATGAAGGAAACTTACGAGTTACTCATAAAAATGAAACTGGTAGACTATACAACTAATCAAAATAAAAGAAAGGTGTAAAGTGGTAGTAGGATGACGTATGTACTAGTAGTAAGGATAAGCAGACCAATGACAATATAAGTAGATAGTTAAACATAAATACAGGCAATTAGATGTTGGATGAAGGTCAAGACTTGTGAAATTAGGCTTGTCAAAACTACAAAAAATAATAATAATAATCGCGTGAAAATAATGTGGTAAGCTAAGTAGATAATGGTAAAGAGGTATGGAAGGAGTAGAGCAAGAACAAACAAACTGTAAAGAGTGTAAAAAATTGGGTAACTTGTTTATTAATTCGTATGTAGTCATGGAAGGAATATGGGTGTTGCACATTCCTCTTGGATACAGACTGTTATTACCTCGAATCCTTTATGGCTTCAGCGATGTGTAGGAGACAAGATTGAATCCCATTTGAAAATACTGATGGTATGCAGTACACCACTATGAATGCTTTGGTTCTACTTATTGTATACCCGTTATCTAACATGTGGGACAAAGTAAAACTTGAGATGAATTTCCTCGCCCTTCCCTACCCCCTCCCAAATAAAAACTGTCGAATGGTCATTATAAGAATATTGTTCTTATAAATCACGTATTCTACGCATCAGTAACTTCATTACCACTGTTTTAGAATTTTATACAAAGTTGATTTTTACTACGTATTTCAAATATTTCAATATCAATCAAATTAATAATGCTATCTTTTTGAGAGAACTAACTATTCCTCAGTTTCGCAGCATTATGTATAGTTGAGATCTTATCGATACTGCTTGAAAATAATCCCTTACATATAAATATTCATTCATTTACTTATTCAAAACAAAAACCCCACTAACCTCTTACATGTCTGGATTCTGTATGATCACAGATGATTAAAATCAGTGTTGCAAAGAAAATCCATTTTACAGATGTAGTGAACATATTCACTTGTCTACGTAATATTACTAAGAATGATTATTTGTAAGCTACGTGTTCTGAAAATGTAAACCAATTGATATTCTGCGTTCTGTAAAATGATTAGCATTTATATATACTGGCAAAAATGGTGTATCTTATTGATTTTGAAATTCAATAACTACTTTTCCCATAGTGACTATTTCTCAACTGTCAGAAGAAGAAAGAAAAAACTTGTCAAATATTTTCATGTGATTTTTTTCTTTTTTGATTTGTACTCAATAAAATTTAACTGATTTAAAATACACTGTCAGCTTTTGTGTTGAATGAACTCATTAATGAATGTCAATAATCGTTTGAAATGTGAAAGGATTTAGAGTTACAAGTTGCATTTGTTTAAAGTTAATAATTTTACAGTAATTTGTAGATTTATGATAAAATATAATACAATATCATAGACTGATATCAGTTGTTTTACCTTATTGTCAAGACATGGCGAAAAAAATTATAGACGATTCTAAAACAGCATAGAATTTAAGCGTTCTATACAGCAATCAACACGCTTCGAGGTGCTTTGGTTAGAAAAAAAAAGGAAAGACTTCATTCAACCCTACATAAAACTATGCTTACAGATTAAGTCGTATATGTTATGATACCTTTTACATTCGTGAGTCTTCTCAAAAAATCATGACTTATGCTAAAGAAAATGAAAGCTTCATAAATCAACCTCATAGTAATCCTATGGAGCCAAGTCATCAATAGTAGTACATGCTATTAACATTAGTCATAAAATTAACATCAGTAACATTCACCTTATCCAGAAAGGTTTTTCTGATTATATAGTAAGGGATGTAACTGAAGTATTTCACATTTTGCTAAAACCTACTACCCATAATACCTGGACTACCTGATATGTTTAAAATGCACACAAATTATCACTATTCTTCTTACTTCATACATTATATTTTCCAGTAATAAATGATAGTTAACAAACAAATAAACATGTTGCACTGTGAAACATCTTGACACATAATGTCAAAATTTTAACGCGTTCAGACTTGTAACTTCATCATGCTAAATATTCTATTCTTGATTTATTGCCTTGTATGACATAAACCAAAGTTAATTCATTTCGGGTTGTTTATTCTGTTAAGAAATGGCTTAAACTAAGTAGTGAAACGTTGGAAATTTCAGTTTTAACTGATTGGACTATTACAAATACATCGCTTAATTGTGTACATAATTAGTTAGCTTATTGGAGACCGATCTTGGTCTCAAGTTGCTGGTAGTTTTGTTATAATTCATGTGAATTTTCTATCAAGGATTACTACACTTTTCAATTAAACTATTTGCGTAACAATATAATGCAATGGTCTAGGTGTGTTACGTTTCCTTCTGTATTTGAAGAGATAATAGCTCCTAGAATTAAAAATGTAGGGTGAAATGACATTTCCAGTACTAATTGTGGTTAAATGATTTAACATCACATCGAGGTTAAGAGTTTATAGTGGAACTAAACTATCGTGCCACTTTGAGCAATCCTCTGAGTGACCTTGATTTGTCACATTTCTGCTGGCATCTGATTTTAGCCATTTCAAGCTTGAAACTTCAAGATAGTATCTTTCGAAGTGTTGTCTCTATCTTAAAGATATGTTGTAAACAGAAATTCATCCACATTTGGATGTATATTCTATAGAACCTAATACAATTATTCCAACTATCTACCACTACCTTTAGAATTGGTGTTGGAATCTCAAAAGTTTGGCATTACAGTTTAGTGATTTTAAAAAATCTCGAAATCTCTGTCCTTCAGAAGTAAAAAAACCCACCGATATGATCGAGTTTGTTTCGTGTACTAAAATCGTTGTGGAGTTTATTGAGGTTCAACCATATCAGGTATCAAACAACCATCCTTGAATAACAATTGGTGAAGTCTCTCAATACATTTCAACTGTTACAATCCGTCTTCGTGGCCAAAAACGTTTATCGCTAAGCCTTAAGGTCCTGAGCTAGATCTCTGTTAGAACTATTGGTGCATACTGCTAAGGAGTACCATGCTAGAACGAAACGGCTATATACTGCCTCTTGAAAATCAGTGGTTGCTTAGCCTAGGCTAGCTTGTAATATAAATTTGAATTAAAAGATTTCACAATATTCAGTAGTAAAATCACTGTGTAAGGAATTCACAACCTAATGTAATTTGAATAGCGTAGGAGTGATTGATGCGTTACTTGCTTCAAATGGAACTAAAATATATTTGAAGTCATAAACTGTACTTTCAGCCTAAGCGATCACTGTTTCTTTTTCATTTACAATTAATCATTTAGGATAGCTATCCTCTTCCACTAACCTAATGTAGAATGCAATATAAAAGATGCAGTTATTGATGTTAAATAATAGATCCCTAGTAGAAATTCATTTATGAACTACAATTAAAAATAATGTAAGCTAAAGTTTGTCATCAATATCTGGTATTACATACGTAAGAAAAACCACAGAATAGGTTGACTTGTGTCAGAAATACTTAAAAGAGATAAAATGCTGTGAAGTGGCATATCAAAAGTATCTGGATATTGAAATTCATTAATTTCCACTTTTTATCCTAAGCTGAATATAGTTATAAAATGCACTGTAGACATTATGTCATATTGTAAAAGAAAATGTTATTAATCACTGTAAGCATGACGGTATTTATAGGAACTAGAAGAACGCAAAGGCTACCTTGCTTATTATACACATTTAACTTGTAATACTATAATGTGAAGTATTAACAATAAGTATAAAACAGTATTTGCAGGTATGTTATTAGCCGTTCATGAACTAGTAGCGAACATGTAAATGGTGAGCTGAGGGACAAAATAAGAGAACTCATTCAATTAATCAAACTGAGTTTGATTAGTTATACAGCTACAAATTTTCAGTTGTTGACCTTTTATCTAAATATCTCTGAATAGTATGATAGTGAACCTCACCATCAATCCATATTATTCAGAATAAAGGAGAATTTGAGTGAGATGATTGTCATCTTATGGAAAAGTAATGAATAACCTTTCCATGAACATGCTAATAAACTGCCTCTGTTTCTCCGTTGGAGAATATTTCTTGGAAATTTTTGTTCGCATCGCCATTTCCTATGTGTGTTACTAAATGATCGATAGAAGATAAATTGCATTTACACTTCACCTCAGGTCTGAGTTTGTTATTAGCTCTACCTTATGGATAACAGTCTTAAATAATCGGAAGGGTTTTCAAAGTTTTCCTTGTGATAGAAAGGCAACGTTGACATGAAATAATCTTCAATATGCCACCCATTGATTTTATCGTGGAAATAGCTGTAGTAAATAGTACTTATCAAATCTGTACATTAGATTTAGACAAAACAATACAGAGATTATTACGTTCAAATTCAAAACAAACGATTTGTAGTAATAAACAGGTGAAAGTTCCACTTAAATGTAGTAAATATATATTTAACTATAAACCTCAATTTGTGAGGTATCTTGAGATCTCTGACATGGATGAGTCTTAGTGAAAGGGAAATTCTCTACAAAGAAGTAGTAATAATTTACAGAAACAATTAATAAAAAGCCAGAAACTCTGTCGAAAGTTATAATGGAATCCAAATTTTAAGCATTATAAACAACTACAAAATAGGGAAATTGATACAAACAAACAAAGATTCGATGAATCCGAGTAATCCTCTACTTTCAGTTAGGAATGTAAAGGTATTACGACTATTATAATATAACAAGTTAAACGTCAAGAATAGTTCAAATGACGTTAGAATACTTATATCTACGTCAATGAAATACAGAAAACCTTGTTATATAATATAAACTACTATCTAACGATAAGTAGTATAAATGAAGCACACAAGACGAAACCTTGGTGAGTTAAAAAAGATGTAACCTGTACTGTACTTATGAATACAATTATCCTTGGAAGACAAGATACGTTACAAAGAGGATTACCATAACAGGACTACTGATTGACAAATCTACTGACACTAAATATCTAACTGATAAGAAGGGTTTTCGACTTAAAATATATTACAAGAAATTTTGCATAAATGAAGATATCAAAGAGTATTAAATTAGATATAAGACAATTTTCAAAGATAAGCATTTAATGACTCCGTATGTTACAGTTAAAGGACAGAAATTTGTAGGTCACATGTCACAAGTTCTCAGTTCATTTCATGTATCCGGAATAAATATGACACAGTGTATCTACTAATAACTTATATCTTACTTATGTGACTGTCATTTGGAGGTTTGTGATTAGTTGGTCTTACTCTAAGCCTCTTGTAAACTAATACTTGTGTCTCAGATATCTGACGAGTTCACTAAAATTAAAGTCATTCAAAATAAATTTGATGACTTGAGAATATTCGTAGACTGTTCAAGATGACAACATAAATATGAGTAGAAGGTGTAAAGTTGTCAGTTAACTGCTAACCATAAAATTGCTGAAAATAAAAGAAACACGATAAAAAAACGTCATCACTTCAAAAGAATCACACCACACAAACAAACAACTTTCAGTTCACCATCCTTTTTATTAAAAGAAATGATGAATTTAGTTTGAAAACTTTGTATATAAAAACTCAATTTGAGTTTCGATCTTATTGTTAGTTTTGAGTACTTCCAGTTTTTTTCGGCTGATATTCTACAAAGTATTCTGTGTGAAGTCTAAGTACGTGAGTGAACTAAGTATATTTTTTGATGTTTTAGACTTGAATCAGTATTCGGCAACTACCTGATCTGAAAGTTGTATCATACTAGAAATGAAATTAATATTGTTAACCGTATTATCATTGGTGTGCTTCGGAGTTATCTCAAGTCAGTATGATGACGGTGAGTTTAGTTACTTTTAACTTAAAATTCATTTACAAAGTGGTACTGAAGCAGGTAAGCCTACTTCAGATACAATATATTTTATACAAATAAACACTGCCTTGAAAAATCCTCATTATTTGATGCATAGTACTTAAAAAAGTTTTTCTATGTAACATTCATGTGAAAAATAAGTAGCACGATAATAGTTGTTAGACAAAATATCTGTGTTCGATTATTTACATAAATCATATTGTACTAGAAAGTAAAAGAGACCGAAATTTCCTATTTAACTTGAAACTATAATATTTGTTTCAAATAATATGTATTTAACAAGTACATGGTTACAGCTCCTAATCGACCACTAATAGTAACTTCTGAAATGATTAAAAGTTAGTTTTGCAGAATTTTAAGGTGATCAAGAATAACATCAGTAGTTATTGGTGGCATGAAAACGTGCAGAAAGGATCTCCATGGAAGGCACCATTTAGAAATTAAGTACAAACGATATTGACATAAACGAAATTCGTTGGATACATTTGACGATTGTGACTATTTCTCGTGTATCGGCCTAAAGATCAGGTGTAATTTGACTTAATTATGTTTCTAACTGAAACATTTGCATTATACAGTAAGAGACAGAGGTTTACAGATTTCATGGTCACTTGAGTGAATTATTTATCTATCAAATTTAATGGGTAAGTTTCATAATAATGTCCAAATAATTATGTTGTTCGGTTTTTATTTACATTTTTTTCCAAACCTTATAATCCATATTTCAGAAGAAATTGTAGATTATACAAGAATCCGAAAGGATGATTGTCCAAAAGGAGCACCATTTTGTGATGAAAACGGTGAAGACGAATTACGTATCAAGAAAGAAAAAGAGAATGAAGAAAAAAAAAAGGGGAAAAAGAAGACTGCTATCATCAAGGGGAAGCAACCAATTAATGGAAATCTGTGTAATCCTCAGTGCTAACAGTATGCTACACCAAATTATTGAAAAATATGAGTATTGGTCTACCTCCGATCACTTTTGTACCATTTTTTAATAAACATCCTGTCAGACTATAAAGCTTCTTGGTTGAGTTCGTTAACAGAATAGTAAATTTAGATTTTTTTTGTTTCAATTAAAGTGTATATGAGTTGATCATAATTGTGAACAATATATTCTATGTCCTTGAAGCCTGTATCATTATTATATAGTAACATAACTCCATGGAGGAAGAGAGTTGATTGAGAGTCAACTGGAAAATGTAGTCAACAGAGATAAGAAGATTGAATTATATTTGGTATACGTATGAGTGATTTGTCATGGCACATAAATAATTCCCTCTATATCTGCACACCGGTAGTGAAATAGGTTGCAAAAAATAATATAACTGAAAAAAATCACTAAGGTAAACAAAACCGTGCTGCACAATTTATTTTTTCCTCGGTATGTGGTAGGTAATAGAACTAAAGTATATTTGCACAATATGACAATGTATTACTCCATTCGAATAATTCGAAATTTTTCACCAAATGGTGTGAGATAGATAACCAGTAAAAGCCGGAAGCACTGGACAACTATTTCATCTTAGCATGGAATACCTAAACAGTGTGCATCCACGATGCCACTGAAGGAGAAAGCACAAGCACTTCAGATTTCATGGCTTGCTCATAACCTTTAAACCATTGAGCCGCCATTATGAAATTGATATTTCTATCGAATGAAGTTTCAATTTATCTAGTCCATGCAGTTTTTCTTAATTTTCAAATCAATCTTTGATGTTTCAATATATTGAATTGTAGTTTCGCTAGGTTCAGCCAAACGTAAACCATATTTATATATAAGTCTCATTTATCAATTGACCTCACAAGCATATGCAGTTGATCGGATGTATGTAAGAATTGAAGTCGATATAAAGGACTAAATATGAGTGTATTTTTAATGAAAATAATCTAACAAGCGATAAAGGTTTAAACGGCCTGGAAGACATAAAGAAAGTTCTACCATACATTGAACATGAATACACAAAGTAAGTATAGTGTAAAAGTTGATATTTCCAAGCGACACTCTGGACGTTTACAAATGTATATGGTCCAAAATTAATTAAAAATCCGTAATCTGTGTAACATGCATCAATGTTCATAAAAATATTATGTAAAATATTGGTACATATAAAGTAACACTTGAAGTGAAAAACTAAACAGAAGTTTCGTTAAAGGAATAAGATAATGGAGAAGGTCACTTTATTAAATTATCCGTAAGTAGTATTTAGCTGCATCGGGTTTAGGCGTTTAAATGATAAATCCATACAAAGCTGACAAAATGTGAAAGAAAATTACAATCAAGTGAGTATCCATCTTCAATTTGTGTATTTTATATGTGTGATACCATTTATATGGCACACCAGCATTAAACAAAGGCTTCAAAACATTTTAATAATAATAATAATAACTTTATTCAATAGCATGTTTAATACAATATGCATTTTCAGCAGACAAATAAGCAGATAAATGCTTATAAATAAACCTTTTCAATCTGATTATGTCGCGATACATTATGTAGTAAAACCATACCTACAATGATGTCTCAAACAATATATGCTTAACACACTTGTGAGAAAAAATAAAGAAGTTTGTAGAACATATTCCTATATTGAAGACAAACAAATAAGGAATGTGTATTATGCGTATTCTAGGCAAAAGCATGTTAGTTGTTTATAAAATTAAAGAACGTTGCATAAGAAGATGGTATATAATATAGATGACTTGATAATACCAAGGATAACGGAGGTTAAGTCAAATGTAAAAAAATAAAAAATGGCAATCACAGAAGACAAATCTATCGCTCTAATATGCAACGATCTCTAGATAGATGCATGGGAGTAACCCCTATCGAATTTTCACACTTATTACTTAACCACAAAAATTATATGTAAACAACAACTTCACATGAGGTTAAGTCAATTCAAATACTCATGAATGATCATTTATTATTTGATAATTGCAACGTAAACAATGAAACAACAATTACTTCAATTCATATCAACGAAACAAAATGAATATCGCTTTTCCTTAATAGTCAGTAATTGGTATGATACGTAACCGTTGCAGTGTGATCACTTAATCAACATCATCACTCCAACATCATTTCGCTTTAATGTTAACAACTCATAACATTTATAATCATCGATATACTTTCGCAATACCCACTGATAAGCGAATATTGCCAAGCGAATATTCAACCCAATATTCAACGAACATTCGAATCAGTTTACCCGTCAATATAAAGTGGTGCATTCTATAGGAAAATGTCTCCTAAACTATCAAGTTACGTTTAGCAAAAATACTACTATCTACCCATCTATCTATCTATCGATTTATTTATTTATTTATCCCTGATTTATTCTTCACCGATAAATCTTTCTTTCAACTTATTAATTCCTTATCTATCTATCCATCAACATGTCCATAATCCATATATACATCTAATTATTTACTGTATACATATTTCAACGTGAACATCTATTTCTCAGTCAACACGCTGAACACTCACTCAATATGTATGGTGCTTCGATATGGCAATGATAATTAAATAATTATCGGAATCGGTTACTTACAGAAATGCTAGAACAGACAATAAGCATGATTCTACATTGTTATGAAGACGTCATTGAAATATGAAAAGAAGTGACAATAACTCGTGTAGACTAGGTATATTTAGAAGTTAGACAAATGATGAGTGTACTACAATAGCTACTATTTTAAACATCAATTAGAATTCGGATGATGTTAAAAGCGAATTGTGGAGTGTGTTGCAAACCGGAGAAAATCCATGAAAATAACTACATGCAGACTCTGCTTGAATCCCATTAACAACAACAGCAATGACAACAGTGGTGATATCCATGATGATGATGATGTCCATGATGATGATGGTGATGATAACCATGATGATGATGATGACAACCATGATGTCTATGATGATGATGGTGATGATGATGTCCATGATGATGATGATATCCGTGATGATGATGGTGATGATGATGTCCATGATGATGATGATATCCATGATGATGATGTTTATGGTGATGATGATGGTGATCGAAATGATGATGATAGCCGTGATGGTGATGGTATCGATGATGGTGATGGCGTATGTGGTGATGGTGATGATGTCCATAGTGATGACGATAATGATGCCGTCTATGATGATGATGATGACCTACATGGTGGTGATGATAATGACGACCATAATGTTTATAATGTCTATGGTAGTGGCCACGATGGTGACGATAATGTCTACCATGGTAACGATGACGACCATGACCGTAACGACCATGAAGCAATTTCGATTCTGTAGAATTTAAACCTACATCCGAAACTTCCGTTGTATTTGTGTTCGTAGATTCAGTTGTCATGTCAGTCTCTTCCAACTTGTCGTCTTCATTTCCACCATTTGTTGTGAGAAGATATCCTACACAAACAAAATTAACATGTAGAGAAAAAGTTGATAATACACTGTAGAGAACACACCAAACACAATTCATAGTGTATACACAAATGACTCAATCATTAAACACGTTCATCTCAACTCTATAAATTACCTATAAACATGAAATAACAGCTCACTCATGTCAACGATTAAAACACTCACCATTCATTACACTCTATCATTTGGACCGAATATATCAACAAGATTTCCATCAACAAAAATAAATGCAATATTACAAGTCTCTATCATCAAGTAAACAATAACTACTACTACTACTACTACTACTACTACTACTACTACTATATATATATATATATATATATATATATATATATATATATACTATATATATATCCTTAACCACATTCTACTAATATTAATCACAACAAACACCAACACCAGATAATAATAACATATTATAATTGATATATGGTTCAAACAACTCTCGTTTCGTACTCACCATCCGTCGAATTGACTTGCAACTGTTCAGCCAGATGATATTCAAATAACAATACACTCAATAGAAGTAGGATGATGCACCTCATTGCTATTCTAAAAACAAGAAAATATATCTCAGATGAATCAATGTGAAGTGTTGAGTGATGAAATGATATGTGTTAATTAACATGAATTTAGTTCACTGGTTATAACATTACATGAATCTCAATCAACTCACTATAATAAATAGATGACTGTGAAGTTGGTGTCTGATATCCAACAATAATAGTTGGAGATACCGAATTGATTCTAGATTCAACTACAGGAATATTTATATAGTATTATGGTTAGTGGAGATTGGATTTAGAATGTCACGTAATAAACCACTTATTTTTTTGAATGACCCATTTATGTACACACTACACAAGGTAAATCAATTAACATGTCATGCCAATTATATTTTATGATAGAGATTGTGTTGATTATATCAGCTACAGTATATTTAGAGAAAACTATGTCACGTTTTGAGTGCACTTACCTTAATTTTTGTTGCAACCTTTCATATCTGAGATTATGTAGCAACATGGAGGTCAAAATCAGCTTTGTTCACGTAACTAAACAGTGTACTAAACAAAATGAGATATATCGTGTTGAGAGTAGTTTGGTGTCATGCTCTCTTGAAAAATGATAAATTCGGGTTTTTGTCTTTTGAAATGTCTTTATAGTAATTGCACATTAGCCAAGCAGTTTAAAATAAATCATTGCATTTACAAATAAATAGTAATTTGAAGGTTGATATACGGTTAATTGTATATATCTATTCGAGATATAAGTTAACTTCAAGTAGAATAATCTTGTAATCAACAATTACTTTACCTTCCAACATAATTTTTTACTTGTCACTAGGGTAATTTTCGAACTAAATGTTGTTTTGACATATGAATAGAATATATTTGTTAATAATCTCAGCGGATGAAATTAATGAAAAATTCCAACGTTTCGCTCGGCAAACTGGCCCGAGCTTCTTCAGGGAAATAACCAAAATCAAAAATTATAAATGTTGTTTTGATTAAATTTAATTTTTGAAGTACCAAAAGATGACAGTGAAATATAAGTCTCAATTTCTTGAAATATTTAAATCCGGTATCATGAACTAATCTGAATTAGATAACCAATGGTCACCAGGAGGCACTGAATAGCTATCTCGTCCTAGTATGGGGCTCTAGTAGTGTGCATCCTGGACGTCGTCAGGGATAAAACCAAGTACCCTCTGTGTATGAGGCGGATACTTTGCTATTAAACGGATGAATTGGCCCCGAATGATTGATATTTCTAGTTAGTGAATGCGCACTGCTGACGATCTCCATAGTAAGACAAAACAATTGCCCAGTACTTCCTGATAATCAACGGTGGTTTAATTTAAGCTAATTCTTGATATCAAATTAATATTCAGCGATTTCCACAACATCCATTTATGTTCAAACTTCATTCGTAAAAAAATTTTGTGCTGAATAAAGAGAAAATAAATGTAATTGAATCAATTCTGTTGCTATGAAAGATGTGAAGCTTTTTTGTTGAATTACAAATTTAAACATAATTTTAGAGCATAAAATGAAATTTTTTCATAATAATCACTACATTTCGTGTAGGAAACTAAGATTCTGACGCTGTTATTGTTGCTAAGATGATAATCAAAATTATATTTTACATAAAACTAATAAATTAGATTTAAATTGTAAATGATTTTGAAGAATAAAACTAACAGAAAATTGATTGAATGTCAATTGATAAATAAGTTTTTTTTAAAAAAAAACAACAAATTAGGTGAAAAAATATTTCATTACAATTAGCTTGTTGTCAAGGTTCAACATTAATAAATAGTTCTATAATTGTATTAAAAAATATATCAATACCAGTAAATGATGGTGGATGAAACAGTAATAACATTCATGATATTCATGGTAATTATTAGATGAAATGTAAAGTTTAGTTGTTAATTATTATTTTATAATGAAATAGCTCTATTCCCAAATATTTCAGTTGATATTTTCTAATGAATAAAAAATACTGATTATATCACGAATAAAACTACTCCCCTGAATCCACCCTCCTCCTAATGGTATTGCCAGTTTCAAGCCCAGAAAAATGAGAAGGGTTTGTAATGAGTTTAACAATCTCATCACGGTAGAAAAAAAACCTCGTTAAAATAAACGTTAATCCAGCGAAAAACCCTTTTAACTCTACTCTAGAAGTTGAGTGATCTTTATTTCGATGGGTTATTACGCCTCATGGTGAGAGCCGAAGTTTCCTTGAAAGTTACGAGGACCGATGCCCCTTTTAACGATGAGTGCAATATTTAATATAGATACGTGGAATGTTTGCACAACGTGGGAGACGGAGAGAAGCATCCTAAATAGCTGAGGAAATGCAAAGATACTACATGGAGATATTTGGAATAAGTAAATCTCATTAGTTACAAGCTGAATAGCAAAGATTAACTTCAGAAGAGATACTGTTATACTCCCATCATGAATTATAAAATGCCCCTACACTTACAAGGAGTAGCACTAATGTTGTCTCAAGAAGCACGGAAAGCACTCATGGGATGGAAACCTCATGAACCTAGGATCATCATATCACTCTCCAAGACAAAGAAGGTGGGGATTACAGTAACGTCATCCAGTGCTATAGGTTCGTCACCGACAACCACGAAAACGATAAGACCAATTATATGTAAGGCTGAAATCAATCATCGAGAAATGCTAGGCCAGGGACCTGACCATTCTGACGAGACACTAAGTGCCAACGCTGGAATGGACAACCACCTAAAAGAATGAATCTCTATCGGATCTCTTAATAAGATCTAAGAAAGGAGGGACACGAAGACAATAATCAATAACAGGCGAACAAGTACAGAGAAAGCCAAGACACAGACCGAACATACAAAAGCCAGAAAACGAGTGAAGCGAAACATTAAATCGCATAAACAAAAGTAGGTGAGCGACCTGACAAAATTTAGCGGAAAAAGCTGCAACGTTAAAAAACATGAAACTCTTATATGACACAACGAGTAAGCTAGTTGAAAAATACAATAAACTTGGAAAATCAATCAAAAGCAAAAATGGTAAACCAATCACTGAGACTCAAGAACACTGAAGAATATGAATATAACACTTCGAAGAACTCTTGAACAGACTAGTCCCACTGAACCCACCAGTCATCAAATCAGAATCTATTGATCTCCCTATAAGTATCAACCCACCAAAAATCCTAATATCAAAATGGTCGTCCGATAAATGAACAGTGGCAGAGTAGTAGGACCGAATAACATACCAGGCGAGGCACTGGAGTCAGATATATGTTTATCGTACAGAGTTTAAAATGAATTCGCCTGGACAAAACCTCTTCATAGAAATAAAATATTGTTTTCTTCCAATCGATAACCTCCAATGGATTAAACAAATAAATTTCATATCCTTAAACTTAATTGACATGAGGTATTAAGTGATTTGCCATGTCTAAAAAGAGCGTTAATGGGTTATTCGAAAAAATAAGTAATCATCACAAATTGCCTGAGTGATTTGTTACGTGACATTCTAAATCCAATCTCCACTAACCATAATACTATATAAATATTCCTGTAGTTGAATCTAGAATCAATTCGGTATCTCCAACTATTATTGTTGGATATCAGACACCAACTTCACAGTCATCTATTTATTATAGTGAGTTGATTGAGATTCATGTAATGTTATAACCAGTGAACTAAATTCATGTTAATTAACACATATCATTTCATCACTCAACACTTCACATTGATTCATCTGAGATATATTTTCTTGCTTTTAGAATAGCAATGAGGTGCATCATCCTACTTCTATTGAGTGTATTGTTATTTGAATACCATCTGGCTGAACAGTTGCAAGTCAATTCGACGGATGGTGAGTACGAAACGAGAGTTGTTTGAAACCATATATCAATTATAATATGTTATTATTATCTGGTGTTGGTGTTTGTTGTGATTAATATTAGTAGAATGTGGTTAAGGATATATATATATATATATATATATATATATATATATATATAGTAGAAGTAGTAGTAGTAGTAGTAGTAGTAGTAGTAGTAGTAGTAGTTACTGTTTACTTGATGATAGAGACTTGTAATATTGCATTTATTTTTGTTGATGGAAATCTTGTTGATATATTCGGTCCAAATGATAGAGTGTAATGAATGGTGTGTGTTTTAATCGTTGACATGAGTGAGCTGTTATTTCATGTTTATAGGTAATTTATAGAGTTGAGATGAACGTGTTTTAATGATTGAGTCATTTGTGTATACACTATGAATTGTGTTTGGTGTGTTTCTCTACAGTGTATTTATCAACTTTTTCTCTACATGTTAATTTTGTTTGTGTAGGATATCTTCTCACAACAAATGGTGGAAATGAAGACGACAAGTTGGAAGAGACTGACATGACAACTGAATCTACGAACACAAATACAACGGAAGTTTCGGATGTAGGTTTAAATTCTACAGAATCGAAATTGCTTCATGGTCATCATCATGGACATCACGGCTGTTGTCATTATCACAGACATCACGGTTGTCACCACCATCACCATCATGGACACCATTATCATCACGGACATCATCATCATGGGCATCACCACTGTTGTGGTCACCACAGACATCATGGTTGTCATCACCATCATCATCACAGACATCATGGTTGCCATCATCATAACCATGGCCATCACCATCATTATTAAGTTCACTGATGTATTAATTAATGTTGTCGCTTTTACTAGTGCTTTTTTCAATAGTGCTAAATCAATGTTCGCATATAGTTATTTTCATAGATTTCCTTCGGTCTGCACCACACTCTGTATTTCGCCTTCAACATCATCAAAATTATAATTGATGTTCAAATTAGTTGTTGTGTTTCACACATCATTTGTCTAGCCTATAAATATATCTAGTCTACACGAGTTATTCTCACTTCTTTTCACATTTCCATGACGTCCTCATAAGATTGTAGAATGATGCTTGTTACCTGTTCTAGCATTTCTGTAAGTAACCGATTCCGATAATTATTTAGTTATCATCGTAATATCAAAGCACTCATACGTATTGAGTGAGTGTTCAGCGTGTTGACTGAGAAATAGATGTTCACGTTGATATATGTAGACAGTAAATAATTAGATGTATATATGGATTATGGACATGTTGATGGATAGATAGATAAGGAATTAATAAGTTGAAAGAAAGATTTATCGGTGAAGAACAAATCAGGGATAAATAAATCGATTATAGATAGATAGATATGATAGATAGATAGATAGATAGATAGATAGATAGATCGATAGATAGATAGATAGATATATAGATGATAGATAGATAGATAGATAGATAGATAGATATATAGATAGATAGATAGATAGCTGATAGATCTCGATCGATAGATAGATAGATAGATCTCGCTCGCTCGCTCGCTCGCTCGCTCGCTCGCTCGCTCGCTCGCTCGCTCGCTCTCATCGCTCGCTCGCTTCGCGTCGCTCGCTAGCTCGCTCGCTCGCTCGCTAGCTCGCTCGCTCGCTAGCTCGCTCGCTAGCTCGCTTAGCTCGCTCGCTGCTCGCTCGCTGCTTCGCTCGCTCGCTCGCCTCGCCTGCTCGCTTCGCCTCGCTCGCTCGCTCGCTCGCTCGCTCGCTCTGCTCGCTCGCTCGCCTCGCTCGCTCGCTCGCTCGCTCGCTCCTGCTCGCTCGCTCGCTCCTCGCTCGCTCGCTCGCTCGCTCCTCGCTCGCCTCGCTCGCTCGCTCGCTCGCTCGCTCGCTCGCTCGCTCGCTCGCTCGCTCGCTCGCTCGCTCGCTCGCTCGCTCGCTCGCTCGCTCGCTCGCTCGCTCGCTCGCTCGCTCGCTCGCTCGCTCGCTCGCTCGCTTCGCTCGCTCGCTCGCTCGCATCGCTCGCTCGCTCGCTCGCTCGCCTCGCTCGCTCGCTCGCTCGCTCGCTCGCTCGCGCTCGCTAGCTCGCTCGCTGCTCGCTCCTCGCTCGCTCGCTCGCTCGCTCGCTCGCTCGCTCTCGCTCGCTCGCTCGCTCGCTCGCTCGCTCGCTCGCTCGCTCGCTCGCTCGCTCGCTCGCTCGCTCGCTCGCTCGCTCGCTCGCTCGCTCGCTCGCTCGCTCCTCGCTATCGCTCGCTCGCTCGCTAGCTCGCTCCTCGCTCGCTCGCTCCTCGCTCGCTCGCTCGCTCGCTCGCTCGCTCGCTCGCTCGCTCGCTCGCTCGCTCGCTCGCTCGCTCGCTCGCTCGCTCGCTCGCTCGCTCGCTCGCTCGCTCGCTCGCTCGCTCGCTCGCTCGCTCGCTCGCTCGCTCGCTCGCTCGCTCGCTCGCTCGCTCGCTCGCTCGCTCGCTCGCTCGCTCGCTCGCTCGCTCGCTCGCTCGCTCGCTCGCTCGCTCGCTCGCTCGCTCGCTCTGCTTCGCTCGCTCGCTCGCTCGCTCGCTCGCTCGCTGCTCGCTCGCTCGCTCGCTCGCTCGCTCGCTCGCTCGCTCGCTCGCTCGCTCGCTCGCTCGCTCGCTAGCTCGCTCGCTCGCTCGCTCGCTGCTCGCTCGCTCGCTCGCTCGCTCGCTCGCTCGCTCGCTCGCTCGCTCGCTCGCTCGCTCGCTCGCTCGCTCGCTCGCTCGCTCGCTCGCTCGCTCGCTCGCTCGCTCGCTCGCTCGCTCTCCTCGCTCGCTCGCTCGCTCGCTCTCTCGCTCGCTCTCTCGCTCGCTCGCTCGCTCGCTCGCTCGCTCGCTCGCTCGCTCTCTCGCTCGCTCGCTCGCTCGCTCGCTCGCTCGCTCGCTCGCTCGCTCGCTCGCCTCGCTCGCTCGCTCGCTCGCTCGCTCGCTCGCTCGCTCGCTCGCTCGCTCGCTCGCTCGCTCGCTCGCTCGCTCGCTCGCTCGCTCGCTCGCTCGCTCGCTCGCTCGCTCGCTCGCTCGCTCGCTCGCTCGCTCGCTCGCTCGCTCGCTCGCTCGCTCGCTCGCTCGCTCGCTCGCTCGCTCGCTCGCTCGCTCGCTCGCTCGCTCGCTCGCTCGCTCGCTCGCTCGCTCGCTCGCTCGCTCGCTCGCTCGCTCGCTCGCTCGCTCGCTCGCTCGCTCGCTCGCTCGCTCGCTCGCTCGCTTTGCGATGCTGTGGTGCTTAGCTTAATAAGTGATAGATCGTGTAGATATAGATCGAGGTTAGATAGATAGATCGAAGTAGGTATTTTGTTAAACAGTAACTGCTAGTTTCAGGAGACATTTTCCATAGCATGCCTCCTTTTATATTGACGGGTAAATTGATTCGAATATTCGTTGAATCATAGATCGGGATGAATAATCGCTTTGCAATATTCGCTTATCAGTGGGTATTGCGAAAGTATATCGATGATTATAAATGTTATGAGTTGTTAACATTTAAGCGAAATGATGTTGGAGTGATGATGTTGATTAAGTGATCACACTGCAACGGTTACGTATCATACCAATTACTGACTGTTAGGGAATAACGGTGGGCATATTTTATGGCTGACTTGTGTAGACGTAATTGGTGTTACATGTTTTACATTACATTTATGAAATAAGAAACCACGATCCATGAGTATGTGAATTATCTTAGCCCCACATGAAGTTGTTGTGTGCATATCATTTTATTGTGGTTAAGTATTAACTGTAGAAAGTTGAGAGAATTTACTTCCATCTTCGATGACCGCAAGGTAACCTTTGAGATTGTTTAGATATCAGATGAGGATGTGTTAGTGATTTACATTCTGTCTTCTATCATTTGGATTGTTATATGTGTGAGTATGGGTGAATGGAGGGATATGTGTTATGGTAATAACAAGGGTGTTGAACATTATAAGTGATTGAGAAAAATAGTTCACACACACAGCTTAATGTATGTGTTTTTTCAATGTGAGAAGCATTTTATAAATTATCTTATAGGTGGATGTACCAGTTTATTTTTATATAAGTAGTTATCGAATTTCTTGTATTAAATACAAGTGCAAAGTTAGTGTGTGAACTTTATCTTGTTTACTCATAAGTTCGTGATAATGTTATGAATTCTGTTGGTGCCATCATCTTTGCATCGCTTATCATGTGATGTTGATTTTTAATATCTTATTCTGTATGCTTAGTTATGTTGGATCTAAACTGCTGATTTTCCTCTCAGAGTTCTGAATACTTTGTTTAATCTCGTGTCTATTAGAAATGACATTTTACTCACCATTTTAATATTACCGTTGATGATATTTATATATATATATATATATATATATATATATATATATGTATATATATATATGCTGTAATGATTTTGATGAGTAAAGTATTGAATTGAGCAACTATGTACATGATGTAATTATTATGCGTTTGTATGTGCACGAAAGATCACATAATGGAATTCAGTATACAAGTCTTCGCGTCTTTCTGTCACCTAGGTTTACATAGATGAAGTTATAATTTCAGAATACTGGTTTACTAGTGCTGTAAGATTGTGTTGTACATTACTATTTCCTACTCAATTGAAACTGGCAAAATTCGTGTAAACCATTTAATCATATATTGATAGTACATAATTTTATTTATATACCAATGCGTTGATTAACTTGTTCATTTATGTATATATACATAGTAAAATTGACAGTATGATTAATTCATCCACTCAACATTGTTTATTATTTGATCACAATTCTAACATAAAACAACGCGTGTACAAGTACATTCAGCTGTCGAGGCTCAAATAGGACAAAACATATATGCTACATTCCACTCGCCAGCCACAATCCGACCTTAATCATAATGTGTAGACTATTTAGTTTCCTCTGTATGTTGAAAAAAACTCTAACTAGAATATGTCGAACGTAGAACAGCTATAATTCAGCCAACTGCACGACATAGAGTTTTCTGAAGCATTACTGATTATGAGTGCAGTCACGTTTTGCACCTTTTTAGGCTTATTATTAGTACTTTGACATTACTAACTACTGATGATATTATGATACGAATCCCTTCTTGTACAATACATGTAATTATTTAGTTGTACATAAATACCCAACACATGTCAGCCAATTTACATTGTCTTAAGTTTCCATTAAAGTTTGTGTATGTTTGCTTTCAATAGTGAATAAGTGTTCATCAAATAAAAACATTTTATTCAACTCCTGTTAAAAAAATATGATGTTACCAACACTTCTTTAAAAATACATTATTCTTTTTCTGTTTAGTATAATACTGGCATGTTGAACAATTATTATCTAAAGAAAGTGATAATCGATTATAAACTTCATCAGTTTATACCAACACATATTGATAATAATAATAATAATAACTTTATTCAATAGTATGTTAAGTACAATATCAATTCGCCAAATACAGTGTTGTAGCAAATTACTCTTTTTCCATGCATACACTGAGAGTAATTGCAGCAAACTCAGTAAACTCACCAGCAAAGTGGGATAGGACTGATAATGTGCAGTTCAGAGTCACACAAGCATTGGTAATGTATATGTATTTATCATATGTATCATCCATCATATAACTTGACAAAACTCAAATAAAGCATTCGATCGAGAAATTTAGATTGAGTTTGTAGAGTAAAATAAATAAGAATAAAAGTAGATTATCTGACAATCTAAATGTACTTGCAGACAATCACAGATAATTAGTGTGTTTATCATTCAAGTGTTATCTAGCCAAATTAACGAAATGATAATATAGTCAAATTTAAACAAGATTCAGTATACCAATATCCACTATAGGCGTAAAATGCACGAGTTAAGGAGTGCTGTATGATCAAGATGCTAACAAATAGCTATCACTCAGTGAAACACTCATTTCAGCAAAGACTATTTGAGAGTTCCATCCTTGAAATGTAATGAATGATTTCTTTGTATTTACATCCTTATCTTAAATATTTACATATAGTGACTGCTCATTAAATCAGTAATTCATTTGATTTCATACAAAATCAATCAGTGAATACTATGACAGTGAACAATGCAGTCAAATGTTACAATCAATCAGTTCATTAAGAATAACTGTTATAATTTTCTTCACATTTGACATTGTAATTAACTATTATCAGCTTGCAAACACATAGAAACCGACACTTTCATAGTTACAATCCATCAAACCAACAAGTGTATGAATATTAACATCAGAAATCAATCATTTATTAACATAAATTAATAGAAGGATGCTATCATTCTTCACATATAATTATTATATATTTTAATTTAGTAGACGCTGATAGAACGCAACATCTTTGACAGTAATCAGGTGTCATATGATTTACTTTTATTTACATTCTTCTTAGTATTCTGCTTATCGAGACAATAAATCCTATGCATATGATAATACTTTAGTTTAGTTAACTTAAGAAGATTACATTCACTTTACTTACTACATTATCGTAAGTAAATAAGTACTATGACTAAATGATTTCAAATGCATTTATAAACGCAGTCAACTTCAAGTAGTTTACTTTCTTCACGAATTTAATGAAAAAAAGAACTATAATATTTGCTGAATACATCTTGTTGTATTTTCATAAGACACATACCTAGGATTGATTCCTGATAATTTGACTTATTTTTATTATTATAAATTTAATTTAATCTCACGAATTGGTCTGAATTAGATAACCATTGACAACACTGGACTGTTGTTCCATCCAGTTTCGTCCTAATATGGAACTTCCCAGTAGTAACCAACCACGTCCTCGTCAAGGATCGAACTCAGGAACTTCTAATCCAGTGGAGAGTGCTTTACCACTAGACTACTGGGCAGGCCCCTTGCTATTGATACTTCTAATTCAGCTAGTTCGCGTTATGTTTACGTGACTTTTTCCATTACCATCAGTGAGTAACTGCCTGACACCCGATGCGGTTGAACCTCACTAGTCAGGCCGTCTCATTATTATTGTACATTAAAAAACGAATCGTTAGCTGGGTAACATTGAATCGTTTGGAAGATAACAATTTAAAAACTATGGAATATAAGATTTTCTAACTGAGTACTGAAGGAAAGAAAATATTAAAATTTTTTGAAGATTAGTTGAGTGCTTAATATGAAAATGATTTAAGATGAATATAACGAAACCGGAAGTTCAGAAAGATGATGATAGTTCTGGAAGATAGTGAAGAGGAATCCCCTTTGAAGTTTTGATATATTTTGAATGAATAAAGATAAGAAACAAAATAACAGAATTAGATTTATATGTTACTGAGTAAATTGTTAAAACAACATCGAAATTACATTGAACTCATCACAACTCCTTTTTTCATAGTCAAGTTAACAAGTAATTTAAACTTATTAAGAAGGATTAAGTACAATATCAATTCGATCAGTCAGAAAGTGAAATCACTTCAGAACTAATAGGGTCCATCGAGTTACTTAAATCCGATTAAATTATTGGCTTATTTATTTGTTTTATTTCTTTTAGTTACCTCAAAATGAACTTACAATTATCAGGTTGATTATCCATGACTTGGATAAATCACTCAAAACGTTTCCAGGTATATACGGTAATCTTTTTGCATAGACTATGTATATGATATCGGGTCAAATTAAGTTTATTGACCTTATCAGTTAAAAATTATTACGATCGGCTAATCAAATACCTTGACCTCGTTAGTTCAAAGTGTTGATTAAGTTTGTTTGTAAGGATCAGTTTTAATGACAAGAAATAAGAAATGTCTCAGTTAACATGTTTTTATGTGAATAGAATTGTAAAATTAATAGAAAGTAGCGTTCACTAAAATATAACAGAGTTTCATTGTGGATACTGTATGAACAGCTTTAGCCAAATCAATTTTCTTATAAGATGAGATGAATTGGTGCTTAATCGTATGTATCCAGTCAACAACTGAAGGAAGCGATCTTGAGACCACAGGTGAACAGTCTACAAAGTAGAGAAGGTAACAAAACAACCATGAGCATAAACCCATTAAGATAATCTAGAATCACTAATATGCAAAATCAAAATTGACGCTTGAGTATGTTGTGCAGATCTTACATTCTAATCGCTGATACTGACTGCGTTATAACTGATTTTAGCTTTCTAACATCAATTTTCTTTGTGTGAGATACAGTGCTAGGTCGGGGAGAGGACCAAGATTATACACTAACTGAAAACATCTAGATACTGAAAATAAATTAGTATTCATGATAAAATCGAAATCTGATATCATAAATAAATACTCAAAATACAATAGGTCGGCAATAGTACATAACTGAGTAGAGATGAAACACATTACTGACATTCAGAAAACAAAAATCTTTCGATAATGTTTTTTTGTTCTTACATAAAAGTCCCTGGGCTCAATCCGTGATGTGGTCGTGGAAGCTCATTGCTGAAAAGTTCCACACTAGAGCGAAACAGCTGTTCACTACCTCTTAGCGGTCAGTAGTTGTCTGATTCTACCAATTCGTGATATCAAATTAACATTCACAATCTTTACAACTCCCAGTTACAATATACTTAAAAGTCAATGAATAACATTTTGGTTGTAAATAATTGTATGTGTAGTTTGACAACACAACTTTAAGTAAATAAATGTGTATGTTTAAATATATCACAGAGTATGTTGCCAGGTACCGTTGTGGACCAGGTAGTACTAGATAGCTGTTTCGTTCCAGTGTGAAACTCCTCACCCTTGAGCGTCCCAGATTCTTTACCAGGGGCTTTAGGTTGACCAATCTTTATTCCTAATGATGAACATTATTTCTCACGAATGTAGTGTTGCAGGAATTCAGTTTCCTAGTAGTTACATCTACTGACAAGCGATTCGAAAAGCATGTTAATTTTAAATGTGTCTCCGACGATATAATCGTGGATGAATGCAATATTAGGATTCGAAAAGGATTCTTATTGTTATTTCGTGATTAATTAATCCTTCATAATTGAGACTACAAAACTTATTTCAATTTTGTCCTATGGAGACGCCATCGTGAAAGAATATATGCAAGTATGAACGAAACCATGAGAAGAATGGATGTTAGCAGTTTATCTAATGTGTGTGTAGGTCTTCTATGAAATGGTAGTGTTTAGCATGCATCTTTACTAAGTGGAATTGACGGGTACTGGACAATCTATCACCGTGATGTTTAGTACAAATATGAATATAAATCTTGGGTTTATGAGAATAACTTATGAATACAAAAAATCACCGTCGGCTGTTAAAAGTTTCATTTAAATGACAGTCACATACGCCCTATTGTTTCGATATCTAATCAGATTCTAAAAATCTCAACTGATATTTAATTAATTTTACTGTCAGAAAAAATACTTTAAAGATTAGTTAGTCCCTATCCTTCAAAGACAATACATATTGCACTTAAAGAAACTACTATCTTATTAAAACGTAACTGAATTCGACTGTCTGTCGAATAAATGTCAATCTCTGCCTGTATTAATTATACACAGCCGAAAAGTTTTAACTTTGATTATGATCCAAAAGAATCTCCAACTAGCTTAACGAGGTAAATATTCCGATTATTTCAGATTCCAGTAGCTGAAATTTTTATAAGTACAGTTTCTATCTAATGTCTTCAGTACATATGATCTAGACTGTCAGAAAACAATTTTGCGTATATTCGCATAAGAGTTCGTACAAAAATTTTATCTTCTATGTTTTACATACCTAAGCATATTTCGAAACAAAATATGGTTCCTATAATTTCTAGTCTTGGAAGCTTAACAAACCCTGTATTCAGAAGAATCATATTTTTGCTCGCATTTGACCGGTCATGAGAGATAGAAGTTCGTCTATTACTATCATTCATAAAGTTACTGAAATATTCTTGTTCCTAATTGGGTGTTGTACGGATATTTGACTATCAACTTTAATATCACAAATTGGATCTGAATTAGACAAGCCACTGATCACCTGGAAGCACTGAACAGCTGTTTTGTCGTAGTATGAGACTTCTCAGCAGTGCACATCTACGACTCCATCGGGGATCGAACGCAGGAACACCCTGGCTTCGTGGTGATCGTTCTACCATTAGACCTCTGAGTCGGCTCCTAACGATCGATATTTCTAGTTCAGTCACTTCGTGATACGTTTCTGTACAGGACATTTTAAACAACTTTAAATACTATATTTTAATTATTCCTAGTTACGTACCAACGTCCATCAATCCAAATTAATAAAATTACTGCAATCAGAGTCAGTTAGTTATCCTGTTTGTGATTATTTGTGGGAAGTAAAATGTGTTTTCGCAAGCATGACTATCACTGGTGTTTATTCCACTGACAGGTTTGATGGTGCATGAATAAATATTATCCATATTTACTTCATGAACCTTCCTATAATATAATTATTGTCTTAAAGTATCCTACTTTACCATGCTTTCGTTGAGTAGATGCCCTATGGATTGTAGCAACAAGTTAAGTTGTATTTTCTTTCAATCACTAATTTCGTTAATTAATGCTTTATTTAATGTTTGACCTTGAAAACACCTTGAAAATGTCTCGAAATAGATGCTCGTTGTGGGCGACACCCAGCTGACTTAGATTCTTCGCTAAGCACTAAACATGATGAAATGTATACGATACCATGAAATTTATTGTGATCATAATCCATTCACGTCTTCCAGGTACGAAGAGTGAACTATATCTGTATTGCATAATTAGTATGAATCTGCATAAATATTTTCAGATTTAGCACCCAATTGTTTTCGTTTCAGGAAAAAGTTAGTTAATAGTAGAAATGTAAATGTATTGAGATCTCGTTCATAAAAGTGGAACAAGTTAGTAGTTTTAGCATACAAATAAATTATAGATAGTTTTCAACATTTTCCAAAACTTCATAGAAGGATAGTCGATTATAAAAGTAATTGGTCACAGTATATAACTTGGAAAGCATGCGAACTACTTGATAATTGCAAGTAGTATAGCGAAAAGGCATGACAACTAATGAAAGTGTGATTAAGAAATAAACAGATTTAACTCTGAACTTTGAAACAGCAAATCGAAGGTGAACTCAACAAATTACTCCAAATAAATTTTTATGAGTAAGTATAAGTATATTCATGCTTTACAATATGGTACAGTTAATCAACAGCAATTTAAGATTTACCTACTCATTATACAAATAATCCACATGTTGATTTGTACTTCTTACAATGTATGATGACATTAGCTGTAAGATACGAACACTTTCAAATTATGTGCACATGCCTATTGTATAAATCCGTCAGCGTAGATTCATTATCCCAGTGGTGAAGAAGTGACGCTTGACATGAACGAACTGAGTCTGCGAACTAGTGTAAATATTAACACGGATACATGTATATCCAACAGGCAAGTCCTAATTAGGTTGACGCTCACATATAGGATTTCACTTTCCAGTTACAATTCAACTTCAATCACACTTGTGAAGTGCTTCTGTATCTAAGCGACCAGTTCAGGATTATCAAATAGTGATGGAGTCTGGTCGATTTCATTCCATAGTAACATAAGTGAATAACACAAACACTTTCAAAGGCCATCAGTTGTTGTACTTGCCCAGCTCAAACGTATACTTTTCTTTGAACACATTCAACAGAAGGAGTAAAATGCGATAAAAACATGGTCATTTTATTTCTTACTTGAATTTTGATGAGATTATTTCAGTCTGATTTATACTGTACAGATACCATAAAATAACACTGACTGAAATAATGACTAATGAAAGTCTGATCCCATTTCATTATTGTCATTACTATCAAGGAAATATTTAGCACAAGAAAAACTATTATCCAGATATTTCATTCAGTGATCAGTTGAATGATGCATAAAACCACTTAGATTGTTAACGAGTGGAGTATGTACAGACTTTATTCTCAGAATGATGACTTGATATTTCCTATATTTTGTTGATTTTTTTATCTACTGTTTACAAGTAAACATGCAGTTTGTTATGAAACAACTAAGTTATCACAAGTATGTGATCTCATAATCTTTTGAAAATAAATGGAATAGGGAGAATTTCTTTATTGAGTTATTTTATACAATTCACGGTTGTAAATATTGTTCGTACATAGTTATTGTATCAATTTCATATTCAATCAAACAGTTGCTGGTTTTCATTTCTGAAATCTCTTTTACTGTGATTTGGAATTTTGTTTTGTTACAACGAAAGTTTCATTTCAGGTACAGTAAAGTGATTATTTCAAATAATAGCTTGAAAATTGAATACAAGTTATTTGGGAAATCTTTATTTTTTAATGGCTTTACTACTTTAAGCATTTGGATTGAAAGACAGCCTTGATATTCTGCTGTGCTATTACTATGAAATGTGTCTACATTTCTTAATCGGCCTCCACATCATACTTTAAACATTTCTGCCTACAATGATTTCGAGATATAATTAACCTTAAAATTCTGAACACATTTTGAATACTATTTTATATTACTTATTAGTAGTGAGTAATTTATAAGTAATTTTATTTGTATTTGGAAAGTGGGAAAGGTGATGAGATCTATGTAGAACTCTGCATGATAATCTGAATTTATCATTTAAATTCACCATCCTTTAAAACAAATAGTTGACAATAGATGAAGATCAACTTGTGAAGTATGACAAAAGGCACAAATCATTCCATCGGCTTTTCGAAATATTGAAATTCCTTATATATTTTCTGCCAACTAATAAATAGCATAAAATCACATTCAAAATCTGTTAGATTTTGTACTATTAGATACACTACACTAATATCTGTTATTATAATCCTTATTTTAAAAGAATTCATAAAGATTAGTTTTCGTGTTAATTGCTTCCTATGGAATTAATTATTCACCAGTGAGGATATTTTATTCTGCTTTTCCAGTTTGTGAAAGTCAAAATTTTATATGGAACCTTCTAAAGAAATGTCTTTTACATACATACTTAAATAGAAAAAGCTACAGAAATATTTGATAACTGTTTTTTTTATTGTTCGACGATCCTCAGGATACTACTTTCTCTGATAACATTTAGTATATGAATGAAATGTTCAATGTTTAATTTGCTTAAATCGCCTGCATCAAAGTACGCATGGAAATACCATCTTAAAAAATGATTGAAAAATGAATAATGAAGTAATTTGATTCGTGAATAGAATAGGTAGCTTCTATTGGTTTATCATACGGATATATGTGTTATAGTTGAATTATTGATGTGTTTTATCGGTTTTATCAATAATTAATAGTGAATTTAGTTCTTATTCGATGTATCCAATTCACATCTCGCGATGATGATTTACTATGCCATTAAGTACTAACAATCTAAAGTTATGACGTGTAATTAAACTATACTAATTATCTAAGTTAACTATACATGGTAATTATTGTCTATTTGACCATGAACTACATATGAATCATTAAACCACTATTTTTTGCCAACACGTTATGCTTAAATTAAATCTCCTAGCGTCGTTACTTATAAGTGCATCTATGATTTGTTCCTTAAGAGAATGCATACAATATAAATCACTGAAAATTGGGCTTTTGATTATTTCTGAAACTTGGATTCGTTGTTACAATGATTCAAAACAGATAAGGTTTTACCGAGTATGCTGACATAATTATGTAATCGCTTTAGTTGAAGTAGTTTAGACAAAAGTTGTCTGATAATTAGGAACGAGGGTATTCAAATCAATTTGTGTATTGTCTTCAATTGAAGACTGTTAATTACAGTCTGGTTAGTATATGGTACCTATCGATTCTCTAATCTAATATTGCATGATTCTGAATGCAACGTAAGTCGGTATACTTTCAGTTTAAACTAGAGGCTGAAAATGTAGTTATTGATTGATCGGTAAAAATAATTTAACATTTGTTTACAATGTACAAGTATGGATCATATATACGATGATGATGATGATGATGATTTTGTACCCAGTGTTTCATGTTCACCATGAAGCTTAATAAAATTGGATTTAACTGTATTTAATGTCATGATAAAATTCTCAACGAAGATATGTCACATAATTTGATATCTAGTTGTTGCTTATTCATACGTAATTGAAGAAGATGATATTACATCGTTTGTAACAATAAACTTAGGTAGTTAATGACATATATTAGACCAAGAAAACACGAAAATATTAATCAGCGAAAGCATGAAAAAAAACTGACGAATCGTTAGAAGCCTCATACTTAGGTCACTCATCAATTAGCAAGTATATAGAAGTTGACCCGCTCTATCAGCTAATATGACAAGAGATTAATAAATTCAAAATCAGAGGTCAGGTCAAAGGAGAAAAAACCAGAATACAAGTACACATGAAAACAACACAGTTACAGATTATAACCCGCCCCCTAGTCGATTGCGGAAAATTTCAGAAATCACACTTCACCTTAAAGTACACGTTGATGATATCAGCTAGTAACTTGATGAACGCTTCGTAACCAAATCACCCAGTTTGGAAAACACAACACCTCTAAAACTCTACTTGTAATCATCAAATCTTCACTATCACTTCAAAATATGAAGGTACTATTTTTCATACAATAACTTTTGTTTAATAGTCAACATTTGTTTTCTAAATGTCGTATTAGCCGAATGAAGTGATTTATTTTACGGTTAGAAATGCAAACATTAAGTGAACAACCATTCTATCTGAAGTGATATGAAACTTGGTATGGATTGCATTACTGTTTAGTTTCATATGGTACCAGAAGTTATTAGTGCTCGTTGCTAGATAGTAGTGTTAGCACAACTTTATCTAACCATTAATTGATCAGTATTTTAGGGTCTAACGATAGTGGCCTAACAACATCAGCATCAATCCCTTTATAAGTTGTTGATTCTGTTTAGCGAAAATTCATCAAGCAAACTAATTGAATGCTAGTTCATAAGTAGTTAAATAAATTCCATAATGATATAATCGTAATATAAATACTTGTACTATATTTTCCGTTCAAATGAACATCTCCATGAGACTGAGTGATAAGTGACAGGTCATTCTTATGTAGTTATGTATAGATTGATAAGGTATAGTAATATTGAAAGTTCAAGTGAATACATTGATTGACTATACACGTTAATGAGTTAATAGATTCATATGATTTTGTGAAAATAACAAAATTAAAAAAATAATACGATGGTGTATATGGTTAACATAAAAACATACACTGAAAATCAGTGACTTGGTATTAATGTACTACATATTCAAGACTATAATACGAGATTGAAGTAATTGGAAATAGCAGTTAAATCATTTGATTTCATGCATAACAAAAGTATTCATTTGAAGGATTTCTCTAAAAGTTAATAATTGAAATTCACTGATGAGATGTTACATCATTAATTTAGTCAATTAACCCAAAGTCGCTTATAGATTCAGTCACTTAATTTAGGAAAATAAAGTCTTATTAGATTAAACCTACAATAAAATTGTACTGATTCAAAACTAAAATCTGAAAGGTAACGTTAATACTAATCGGTTAATGTTATGTTGGGCGATTAAAGAGGAGTACCAAAATTTGAGAACTGTGTTTTGGAGGACTGTGTCAATTATTTTAACTGTGAGTAATGTAAACATTTCGTTTACATGATTGTTACCTTCCTCTTACCTTATCCTCCCGTTTAGTATATTTACTCTTGGTATATTCTCTCTTACTATGAACCACAGTTAATTGGTTGTGTACAAGTTGCTCCTATTCACTGGTACTTTTTCCTTTGTTCTGTAGTAGTGCTAGTTTCTTAATTGATTGACTATGTGAACTGGTTTTAGGTATATACAAAGGAATGTATGAAATATAATTCGATTTTGTCTGGTTGGTCAATCGGCCTGTGTTCTTCTTATTCCGGCTTGGGACTCAGCGGGTGTTGGGTAGACCCGCAATTATCGACCGGGTACACCTAATTGGCATTTGATCAATCAACCAACAAAATTTCTAGCGTCATAATAGATAATATATTGATTTTAGGCTTTGCTCATCAACACTCAGAGCACGACATATTTATAAAACTAACCTACCTTTTATATTGGGTGATTTAACAACAATAACTGGCTTTCAAAATTGTTTTAAGAGACTGCTTCAATTGTTTTAGTTGTACGTAAAGTATATATTTTATTTCTATCATTATTATGCCTTTCAAGTCCCATCCTTCTTTTTGGCCTAATGACTATCAATTTATCCTCTTTCATTAATGAACTATAGCTAACCGATTGTTTATAAGTTACCTCAATTCACTATCACCCTCTCCCTAGTTATCTGTTGATGTGAATTCCCTAATTCGTTGACTGTATGTTCGAGTTGTGTGTATATATAAAGGAGTGCCTGAAATGAAATATGTTTTGTTTAGCTGATTCATCGATTTGCATTCATCTCATTAGGCCTGGGACTTAGTTGGCATCAGGTAGACGTACAGAGACAGTTTAGGCACTATCACTGGCACTTGTCCTTATAACTTCATACGCATACGGTCACATCAATTAATTAGTTGTATGTATCAGTCGTACAAGTTTTGGCTTCATAACACAATCAGTATGTTTTTTCTCTGGTAACAAACGCATCGATTATGTGACACTTTGGAAATTTTTATGTTTGTTTTTAGGTAGCATCACGCTGAGTATGATTGAATTCTTATAATTCTACTAAATATATTGACTAATTATCAATCTAAATTCATCATCATTGTATAACTGTATTGTACTAGTGATAAATATTTGTGGAAAAGTTGATCATTGATCGATTTCTTTAAATCTCTTCCAAGTTAGGTTTATAATATCAAACAATAAAGCTTGTCTCGTAAGTCAAATATAAAAGAAGTATAAGCGTAAGAGATACAACATGAATGTGCAGAATGTTTTGGTTAAAAGCATCTTTCTTTACAAATGGTAAACAGATATCTAGTTAACTTTGTGATGGAACTAGGAATCTTTAAGTCTTACTTTCAGTGCAATGACTCTTAAAAATGTCTTCTTAATTCCTTGTAAATTTAATATACTTAAATTAAATGAGTAAAAGAAGTAATCCGATACACTCGTTATATCTGTTTTCAGTAAGATATGCTAATATTCAAGTACAAATCCTTAAAGACTCTATAATAGACTAGGAGTTCCCCTATGGATTCGTAAGGCGAAATATAAACAGCTATGTGTTGATTAACTCTATGGTAATAGTTATCATACAGAAACTTTAGATGAAAACTAGTGTTATTTATGGAGCTGCAATAAATTACCGAAATTATTCAATAAGCAGTTTACAAATATCTGAAGCAACAAAGTATCATATTATAACAGTCCAAAACATAAAAGTGCTCCAAATCCACCCCACCATAGAAATTCATAAATCAAAGATATTTGATTGTTTGTATTCATCACAGATTGATGTTGGTTAGGTGACACTGAAAGCCAGGAAGCAGTGAAGAGCTATTTCGTCCTAGTATGTGCTACTGCGGCAGCGTACATTCTTGATTCCTTGCTGGAATAAGCAGTGCATGTTCTCTAAATTTCATGAGTAAATGCTAAAACGGTAAACAAGGCATTCTACCAATTGGTAACTAAATGAATATTTTCGAATTCATCAATTCCGTCCTAATCTTCTACACGCAATGTTGAGTGAATAGTATATTTCATTACTGATTCCGTGTACGCTGGCTGAAACTAGTTAGTGATTTTAATAAAAACAAAGATAAATTTTAGTTACTGAACACCAGATTGTATTCTCCTTATGTTGGGTATTGCTTGAAGTGTTAATTTCAGTTGCTGCCTAATTAGTGATATGGCGACTACTACAGGTAGCTGCATGCCAAATATACTAGAACCTATAATATGACGCTATGTTGTGGCAATCTGTTAAGGATGCTTATATATGTTGACAAAGAGAGAGTAGTTACAGCCTTGAGCATCAACAACATCAACAACCGTTGTTATAAGGTTTCATTAATTGGTGAAATATTACTTTATGGCTAATACAATTTCAATATGGTTGAATTCCACAAGTGGCTAACTTTTTCTTGTTGGTGTATTTATTTATACTACTCATTATTAAATAGTAGATTATATTTACCAACACAGTTTTCTGTTATCGCATGGTGTTGTGTAAACATTTTGCTACACTTGAAGTATTCTTGATGTTTAACTTGGTTCATTATTATAATTCTGCTAATGCTTCATTCTTAACTGAAATCTCATGAAATCTTAATTCCATTGGATTTTGTTTGTTTGCATCAATTTTCCCACTAAAGTTCATTTTTTATTCATTTGAATGTAAGGCGCCACTGAGTTCACTGATACAGATTCTTCTTGTCAAATAATGCAAGAGTTCTTCTTTATACTAAGATTTGGATGCTTTACACGCATCTAGAAATCTCAAAAACTGAGATAAGTACTTGTATAACTGTTAATTATATTTTCATAAAACCTCAACTTGTATGCAAGAAATCCTCTATTTTAATGATGGACATGAGCGTATTTGAATCGTGTGGTTTGTATACCAAAAGTACTTCAGCATATATAGTCACATACATATGTAACTATTAGTTTGGAGATATTTCGAATGTTTTTGAAAATACCAGCACAGTAAGTTTGTTACTAAATAGTTGTTTATAAAGTTCTCAGTTAATACGCATTGAATATTGATAATATTGAGGTTAAAGAGAGTAATTCAAAGTGTAATTTACACAACAACTCAGTTGGATAGCATTCAGTATGAATAACATTTAATATGTCTAGATACAAATTTCTTGTAATAATAAAGAAATATTTAATGAGAATGAAATATGATAAAATTAGTTTCGTGTGACAGAAAGAGTTTTAACTAGCAGATTATGTCTAAGCAGATTATTTTAAGATTTGGATAAGTAAATCGTCTGAAATGTTACATTAATTTATATATGGTGCACTCAAAATGTACATTTTCACTTTGTTAAAGATGTTCAAGAGATATACCTGATAATTGAATGTTACTAATCTACTATATGATCGAATAAAAATGATTACAATTATCAGAGTTGTCTTTTGTTTATATTTTCTGAAAGATGTTCATACCGAGAAGAAAGTTTTATATGATTTTCTTTACAGCAGCAGGCAAATAACTACAAGTAATATAAGATAAACTGTGACAACTTGTAATGATTTCGCAACTATATAGTAATATGGACATGGTAGACAATACGAATGTGAACTATCCGGTTAAGAAACACTCCTGTAACCATATGTACCTTGTACTCGAAGTTCATAACTAATAATTTTATTCGTAACTCTGGGCTCTGGTTTCTCAGGGTAGTTTTTCTCTGCCTATAGTTCTCAATAGATCGTTGGAAATTTATTTTTAAATAAACACTTCTTACCTGCAATCAGTCTGCTGGACAAATTTTACAAATTCTAGACTACATAAATTTGTTTAATCGCTCCCATAATATTTTCATCAATCATTTTTCAGTTTTTAATAACTGGGAACTTTCAAATTAATATGATAAACAAATATCTAACTAGAGTTAATAGGTTTCATTAGGATGACCTTCTGTTTGGTGATATTTTGTACTTGTCATAAACAACTTAAACGTAATATCGCTCAATATTTATAACTGAAAATCTGCAGATTAAGATCTGGCAAAGCTTTAAATTGAAGTGATTCGTTTGCCATCAGAGTGTTTTACTCTAGTATTAATCGATGGACAAAAAAACAATAACAGTAAAACCGAAAATTTGGTGCTTTAGAGTTAATACTAATGGAACTGTTGTTTACGTTTCTTAATATCAAGAAATAAAGTTCTCATTTGATTGTCGAAAACGCAGAAGTTCATCTGTCTTTGCCACGCTGTGAATGTCATCAAAATATGAGTATTATTTCATTCATGAACTTATAGAAACATAATGGTTACCCACAAGATAAAATATCTTCAACGAAAAAAAAACATTTCACAGCTATTCGATTCATGGACTGGAACTGACTAAAGAAGAACGCAACGATGTATATTCCTCGACTCATTTTTATCCGTTTGAATTATACTAACAACTCTAAATGAAACATAGTACTCTGTCAATCACTTTTACGTTTCGCTTAAATCAATCCTGGGGCAATTATTCGAAATTCTCCATTAGATGGATCAATGAAATCGGCTAAGCTGATTAACCGACTTAATTAAGTGGTCCAACAAGAAATCATCACCTAAGTAGACAACCACTACAAACACCTTATACTTTATCAATCAGTATGTTATTAGTAATACTGCTAATTCTACAAGGTTCTACAAAGTTTGAACAAATTCCTATCTCAGTTACTATGCAAGTTTAATGCAATAACAGTGTAGTATGTCAGTTACTATGAACAACTGTTTATTGTACATTTCCGAATAGATATTTCACTAAAATCTCAGAAATAACTTAACTAGAATTACTGTTTGTTTTAATATTACTGTGAAGTGGATGGTTAGTTTAGTAATTTCATCAAAACACAAACAGATTCTTAACAGAACTAACAATCAATAAAATTTAACAATCATCATGTAAGTTTATTAAATCAACGCAACTGCCATATGAATTCTATGTTATAATCAGTAGCTTTATATTTAATAGTACATTTAAACCAGGAATTTTCATTAACAAAACAATCAACACTGCACAAATATATGACATTTGTCTGTAACAAAATTACTTGCATTAAATAAATTTTAATAAACAGAATAAGGTCTTATTGAAAATTACATAATTTGACTGGAATAAGGGAAAACACATTGAATTATTTTATTAAAAGGTATGTTATTCACTGAATGACTATTAGTAGTTTCATAATTTTATGTAATGAATTCTGATAAATGAGGTGCAGTAATTAATTTTCGTATTAAATGAAAACACTTCTCAGTTTCACTAAAGGAGATGTCGACAACTGTGTGATTATTGGCTTTCTTTTCATTTATATTACTGGATTCTGATGTGATGGGTGTAATAGTTGTATCTGGTGATAAGTGAAAACACTTTTCAGTTTGACCGAATGAGATGTCACCAAATGTGTGATTATTAGTTGTCTTTTCATTTATATTACTGGATTCTGATGTGATGGGTGTAATAGTTGTATCTGATGATAAGTGAAAATACTTCCTCTCAGTTTGATTAAATGAGATGTCGTCAACTGTGTGATTATTGGTTGTCTTTTCATTTATATTACTGGATTCTGATGTGATGGGTGTAATAGTTGTATCTGGTGATAAGTGAAAACACTTTTCAGTTTGACCGAATGAGATGTCGCCAAATGTGTGATTATTGGTTGTCTTTTCATTTATATTACTGGATTCTAATGTGATGGGTGCAATAGTTGTATCTGGTGATAAATGAAAACACTTCCTTTCAATGTGACCAATTGAGATCTTGTTAACTAAATGGTCATTTATATTTTGAAATCCTGATACTTTTGACGGAGAAATTATTGATAATAAGTGAAAATACGTTCCTTCAGTTTGATCACAGTTTTCAAATGTACTACATTTATTTAATATATAAGTGAGATCGTCACTATCATTTGGCTTGTGAATAGTTGTATTACTATTAACCACAGTGAATGTGTCCATTAAAACTGGATCCGAATTGAGGTTGTTGATTTTGAATATTAATAAAAGCAGATTTAAAAATTAAAGGTAAAAGAATGGTTAAATTAGAGACTTTTAAATGTTCCAAATCATGAAGTTTTCTAAAATCAACCTGTCCCAAACGTTTTGTATCGTTGAACTCGAAATTTCGACAAGGAATAAAACCATTACTAAATCCACTGGTTAATGGGAGAGACATAGACGAATCTGAAACATGTAATTTCATCAATGTACTCGAATGAGAATCAAAAGACGGCTGAGAACTGCAAATCGAAACCACATTTGTAAAATTATTACTAGCAAACAAAGGTGCAACGAAAGTCATATTGGAAAAGGGACGAGTCAGAGAATTAAAAACAAATTCATTCGGATACAAGCTACTGGAAAAAAGACTGGTAAATATATCTAAATTACTCCGAGCAAACACCAGAAAACGACTGAACAAAGGATCATAAAACATCAGACTAAATAAATCAAACGATGGATATGGGGTAAAATATCTCAGAAAACGTGAAAAAGATTCAAAAACAGAAAAAGAAAAATAAACATCAGTCAAAACAGGGAACGAAGTGCAATTGGATTCAAATAAAAAACGGATGAAACGGGAATAAAGTGGACAGATTGGATGACAATGATAAAAATCAAAAAGATGTAGACTGTCAAAAAAAGGACGAAAAGAAACGACATCAGTAAAAAGAGGAAGGGAGAAATTCGATGAAACAGAACCATTTACAAATGGACCAGATAAACCAACACAAAATTTTGAAGCACAGAGATGATACATACTATCAAACAGTAAATAATTAACAGGGAACATTATTAGTCACATTCTTATGAAAGGAAGAATTTGATTGTGTAGATTGGTTCATCAAACACGTTCACTGAATGCACAGTATCAGACACAGTAACCAACTCCACTCTACCGTCAGTCAATCTCGGCATAGAAACACCGAACTCGTCAATGTTCACCCTGGTCGTATTGATCGGTTGAGATGTCGCTTCGATTGGTGACTCCCCATGTTGGTTGGCTTCTCCTGACTCACTCTCTCCTTCATTGTCCACTACTGCATGCTCACCAGCCGACAACATATTGTTCTTCCCACCGTCTTCAGTCACAGTCTCATCAGTAGAGTCTGCATTCAAATCCACTACAGTTGGCTCACTCCCATTCACCTTCAACCGCCCCTCCTTCGCCACTTCCATAACACCATTGTCCACACTCAATGGCTCGTCAACATTCCCACTGACATCATCAGTGCTGTCTTCACCCGAATTGTCATGTTTTATTCGATCAGATTGTGACTCCATTCCATTGTCATTCTTGTTGTCATCCCCATCCACAGAACCATTCGTGTGTGTAGTTCCGTTCTCATGCACGTTCACTGAATGCACAGTATCAGACACAGTAACCAACTCCACTCTACCGTCAGTCAATCTCGGCATAGAAACACCGAACTCGTCAATGTTCACCCTGGTCGTATTGATCGGTTGAGATGTCGCTTCGATTGGTGACTCCCCATGTTGGTTGGCTTCTCCTGACTCACTCTCTCCTTCATTGTCCACTACTGCATGCTCACCAGCCGACAACATATTGTTCTTCCCACCGTCTTCAGTCACAGTCTCATCAGTAGAGTCTGCATTCAAATCCACTACGGTTGGCTCACTCCCATTCACCTTCAACCGCCCCTCCTTCGCCACTTCCATAACACCATTGTCCACACTCAATGGCTCGTCAACATTCCCACTGACATCATCAGTGCTGTCTTCACCCGAATTGTCATGTTTTATTCGATCAGATTGTGACTCCATTCCATTGTCATTCTTGTTGTCATCCCCATCCACAGAACCATTCGTGTGTGTAGTTCCGTTCTCATGCACGTTCACTGAATGCACAGTATCAGACACAGTAACCAACTCCACTCTACCGTCAGTCAATCTCGGCATAGAAACACCGAACTCGTCAATGTTCACCCTGGTCGTATTGATCGGTTGAGATGTCGCTTCGATTGGTGACTCCCCATGTTGGTTGGCTTCTCCTGACTCACTCTCTCCTTCATTGTCCACTACTGCATGCTCACCAGCCGACAACATATTGTTCTTCCCACCGTCTTCAGTCACAGTCTCATCAGTAGAGTCTGCATTCAAATCCACTACGGTTGGCTCACTCCCATTCACCTTCAACCGCCCCTCCTTCGCCACTTCCATAACACCATTGTCCACACTCAATGGCTCGTCAACATTCCCACTGACATCATCAGTGCTGTCTTCACCCGAATTGTCATGTTTTATTCGATCAGATTGTGACTCCATTCCATTGTCATTCTTGTTGTCATCCCCATCCACAGAACCATTCGTGTGTGTAGTTCCGTTCTCATGCACGTTCACTGAATGCACAGTATCAGACACAGTAACCAACTCCACTCTACCGTCAGTCAATCTCGGCATAGAAACACCGAACTCGTCAATGTTCACCCTGGTCGTATTGATCGGTTGAGATGTCGCTTCGATTGGTGACTCCCCATGTTGGTTGGCTTCTCCTGACTCACTCTCTCCTTCATTGTCCACTACTGCATGCTCACCAGCCGACAACATATTGTTCTTCCCACCGTCTTCAGTCACAGTCTCATCAGTAGAGTCTGCATTCAAATCCACTACAGTTGGCTCACTCCCATTCACCTTCAACCGCCCCTCCTTCGCCACTTCCATAACACCATTGTCCACACTCAATGGCTCGTCAACATTCCCACTGACATCATCAGTGCTGTCTTCACCCGAATTGTCATGTTTTATTCGATCAGATTGTGACTCCATTCCATTGTCATTCTTGTTGTCATCCCCATCCACAGAACCATTCGTGTGTGTAGTTCCGTTCTCATGCACGTTCACTGAATGCACAGTATCAGACACAGTAACCAACTCCACTCTACCGTCAGTCAATCTCGGCATAGAAACACCGAACTCGTCAATGTTCACCCTGGTCGTATTGATCGGTTGAGATGTCGCTTCGATTGGTGACTCCCCATGTTGGTTGGCTTCTCCTGACTCACTCTCTCCTTCATTGTCCACTACTGCATGCTCACCAGCCGACAACATATTGTTCTTCCCACCGTCTTCAGTCACAGTCTCATCAGTAGAGTCTGCATTCAAATCCACTACGGTTGGCTCACTCCCATTCACCTTCAACCGCCCCTCCTTCGCCACTTCCATAACACCATTGTCCACACTCAATGGCTCGTCAACATTCCCACTGACATCATCAGTGCTGTCTTCACCCGAATTGTCATGTTTTATTCGATCAGATTGTGACTCCATTCCATTGTCATTCTTGTTGTCATCCCCATCCACAGAACCATTCGTGTGTGTAGTTCCGTTCTCATGCACGTTCACTGAATGCACAGTATCAGACACAGTAACCAACTCCACTCTACCGTCAGTCAATCTCGGCATAGAAACACCGAACTCGTCAATGTTCACCCTGGTCGTATTGATCGGTTGAGATGTCGCTTCGATTGGTGACTCCCCATGTTGGTTGGCTTCTCCTGACTCACTCTCTCCTTCATTGTCCACTACTGCATGCTCACCAGCCGACAACATATTGTTCTTCCCACCGTCTTCAGTCACAGTCTCATCAGTAGAGTCTGCATTCAAATCCACTACAGTTGGCTCACTCCCATTCACCTTCAACCGCCCCTCCTTCGCCACTTCCATAACACCATTGTCCACACTCAATGGCTCGTCAACATTCCCACTGACATCATCAGTGCTGTCTTCACCCGAATTGTCATGTTTTATTCGATCAGATTGTGACTCCATTCCATTGTCATTCTTGTTGTCATCCCCATCCACAGAACCATTCGTGTGTGTAGTTCCGTTCTCATGCACGTTCACTGAATGCACAGTATCAGACACAGTAACCAACTCCACTCTACCGTCAGTCAATCTCGGCATAGAAACACCGAACTCGTCAATGTTCACCCTGGTCGTATTGATCGGTTGAGATGTCGCTTCGATTGGTGACTCCCCATGTTGGTTGGCTTCTCCTGACTCACTCTCTCCTTCATTGTCCACTACTGCATGCTCACCAGCCGACAACATATTGTTCTTCCCACCGTCTTCAGTCACAGTCTCATCAGTAGAGTCTGCATTCAAATCCACTACGGTTGGCTCACTCCCATTCACCTTCAACCGCCCCTCCTTCGCCACTTCCATAACACCATTGTCCACACTCAATGGCTCGTCAACATTCCCACTGACATCATCAGTGCTGTCTTCACCCGAATTGTCATGTTTTATTCGATCAGATTGTGACTCCATTCCATTGTCATTCTTGTTGTCATCCCCATCCACAGAACCATTCGTGTGTGTAGTTCCGTTCTCATGCACGTTCACTGAATGCACAGTATCAGACACAGTAACCAACTCCACTCTACCGTCAGTCAATCTCGGCATAGAAACACCGAACTCGTCAATGTTCACCCTGGTCGTATTGATCGGTTGAGATGTCGCTTCGATTGGTGACTCCCCATGTTGGTTGGCTTCTCCTGACTCACTCTCTCCTTCATTGTCCACTACTGCATGCTCACCAGCCGACAACATATTGTTCTTCCCACCGTCTTCAGTCACAGTCTCATCAGTAGAGTCTGCATTCAAATCCACTACGGTTGGCTCACTCCCATTCACCTTCAACCGCCCCTCCTTCGCCACTTCCATAACACCATTGTCCACACTCAATGGCTCGTCAACATTCCCACTGACATCATCAGTGCTGTCTTCACCCGAATTGTCATGTTTTATTCGATCAGATTGTGACTCCATTCCATTGTCATTCTTGTTGTCATCCCCATCCACAGAACCATTCGTGTGTGTAGTTCCGTTCTCATGCACGTTCACTGAATGCACAGTATCAGACACAGTAACCAACTCCACTCTACCGTCAGTCAATCTCGGCATAGAAACACCGAACTCGTCAATGTTCACCCTGGTCGTATTGATCGGTTGAGATGTCGCTTCGATTGGTGACTCCCCATGTTGGTTGGCTTCTCCTGACTCACTCTCTCCTTCATTGTCCACTACTGCATGCTCACCAGCCGACAACATATTGTTCTTCCCACCGTCTTCAGTCACAGTCTCATCAGTAGAGTCTGCATTCAAATCCACTACAGGTTGGCTCACTCCCATTCACCTTCAACCGCCCCTCCTTCGCCACTTCCATAACACCATTGTCCACACTCAATGGCTCGTCAACATTCCCACTGACATCATCAGTGCTGTCTTCACCCGAATTGTCATGTTTTATTCGATCAGATTGTGACTCCATTCCATTGTCATTCTTGTTGTCATCCCCATCCACAGAACCATTCGTGTGTGTAGTTCCGTTCTCATGCACGTTCACTGAATGCACAGTATCAGACACAGTAACCAACTCCACTCTACCGTCAGTCAATCTCGGCATAGAAACACCGAACTCGTCAATGTTCACCCTGGTCGTATTGATCGGTTGAGATGTCGCTTCGATTGGTGACTCCCCATGTTGGTTGGCTTCTCCTGACTCACTCTCTCCTTCATTGTCCACTACTGCATGCTCACCAGCCGACAACATATTGTTCTTCCCACCGTCTTCAGTCACAGTCTCATCAGTAGAGTCTGCATTCAAATCCACTACAGTTGGCTCACTCCCATTCACCTTCAACCGCCCCTCCTTCGCCACTTCCATAACACCATTGTCCACACTCAATGGCTCGTCAACATTCCCACTGACATCATCAGTGCTGTCTTCACCCGAATTGTCATGTTTTATTCGATCAGATTGTGACTCCATTCCATTGTCATTCTTGTTGTCATCCCCATCCACAGAACCATTCGTGTGTGTAGTTCCGTTCTCATGCACGTTCACTGAATGCACAGTATCAGACACAGTAACCAACTCCACTCTACCGTCAGTCAATCTCGGCATAGAAACACCGAACTCGTCAATGTTCACCCTGGTCGTATTGATCGGTTGAGATGTCGCTTCGATTGGTGACTCCCCATGTTGGTTGGCTTCTCCTGACTCACTCTCTCCTTCATTGTCCACTACTGCATGCTCACCAGCCGACAACATATTGTTCTTCCCACCGTCTTCAGTCACAGTCTCATCAGTAGAGTCTGCATTCAAATCCACTACAGTTGGCTCACTCCCATTCACCTTCAACCGCCCCTCCTTCGCCACTTCCATAACACCATTGTCCACACTCAATGGCTCGTCAACATTCCCACTGACATCATCAGTGCTGTCTTCACCCGAATTGTCATGTTTTATTCGATCAGATTGTGACTCCATTCCATTGTCATTCTTGTTGTCATCCCCATCCACAGAACCATTCGTGTGTGTAGTTCCGTTCTCATGCACGTTCACTGAATGCACAGTATCAGACACAGTAACCAACTCCACTCTACCGTCAGTCAATCTCGGCATAGAAACACCGAACTCGTCAATGTTCACCCTGGTCGTATTGATCGGTTGAGATGTCGCTTCGATTGGTGACTCCCCATGTTGGTTGGCTTCTCCTGACTCACTCTCTCCTTCATTGTCCACTACTGCATGCTCACCAGCCGACAACATATTGTTCTTCCCACCGTCTTCAGTCACAGTCTCATCAGTAGAGTCTGCATTCAAATCCACTACAGTTGGCTCACTCCCATTCACCTTCAACCGCCCCTCCTTCGCCACTTCCATAACACCATTGTCCACACTCAATGGCTCGTCAACATTCCCACTGACATCATCAGTGCTGTCTTCACCCGAATTGTCATGTTTTATTCGATCAGATTGTGACTCCATTCCATTGTCATTCTTGTTGTCATCCCCATCCACAGAACCATTCGTGTGTGTAGTTCCGTTCTCATGCACGTTCACTGAATGCACAGTATCAGACACAGTAACCAACTCCACTCTACCGTCAGTCAATCTCGGCATAGAAACACCGAACTCGTCAATGTTCACCCTGGTCGTATTGATCGGTTGAGATGTCGCTTCGATTGGTGACTCCCCATGTTGGTTGGCTTCTCCTGACTCACTCTCTCCTTCATTGTCCACTACTGCATGCTCACCAGCCGACAACATATTGTTCTTCCCACCGTCTTCAGTCACAGTCTCATCAGTAGAGTCTGCATTCAAATCCACTACAGTTGGCTCACTCCCATTCACCTTCAACCGCCCCTCCTTCGCCACTTCCATAACACCATTGTCCACACTCAATGGCTCGTCAACATTCCCACTGACATCATCAGTGCTGTCTTCACCCGAATTGTCATGTTTTATTCGATCAGATTGTGACTCCATTCCATTGTCATTCTTGTTGTCATCCCCATCCACAGAACCATTCGTGTGTGTAGTTCCGTTCTCATGCACGTTCACTGAATGCACAGTATCAGACACAGTAACCAACTCCACTCTACCGTCAGTCAATCTCGGCATAGAAACACCGAACTCGTCAATGTTCACCCTGGTCGTATTGATCGGTTGAGATGTCGCTTCGATTGGTGACTCCCCATGTTGGTTGGCTTCTCCTGACTCACTCTCTCCTTCATTGTCCACTACTGCATGCTCACCAGCCGACAACATATTGTTCTTCCCACCGTCTTCAGTCACAGTCTCATCAGTAGAGTCTGCATTCAAATCCACTACAGTTGGCTCACTCCCATTCACCTTCAACCGCCCCTCCTTCGCCACTTCCATAACACCATTGTCCACACTCAATGGCTCGTCAACATTCCCACTGACATCATCAGTGCTGTCTTCACCCGAATTGTCATGTTTTATTCGATCAGATTGTGACTCCATTCCATTGTCATTCTTGTTGTCATCCCCATCCACAGAACCATTCGTGTGTGTAGTTCCGTTCTCATGCACGTTCACTGAATGCACAGTATCAGACACAGTAACCAACTCCACTCTACCGTCAGTCAATCTCGGCATAGAAACACCGAACTCGTCAATGTTCACCCTGGTCGTATTGATCGGTTGAGATGTCGCTTCGATTGGTGACTCCCCATGTTGGTTGGCTTCTCCTGACTCACTCTCTCCTTCATTGTCCACTACTGCATGCTCACCAGCCGACAACATATTGTTCTTCCCACCGTCTTCAGTCACAGTCTCATCAGTAGAGTCTGCATTCAAATCCACTACAGTTGGCTCACTCCCATTCACCTTCAACCGCCCCTCCTTCTCCACTTCTTTTGCATCATTTTTCATACCAAACTGCTCTTTTACGTTGCTGCTTGCCTCATCGTTTTTTTTATTATTTATATCGCCAGCATTTTCTATTTCTTTTGTTGTATTGCTGATTTCTGTATTATTAGTTTTCTCTGTTTCGTTCGAATGACATACTTTTATTATCGTTTTTTCTTCACATATGTCGTTTTTTTGACTTTCGTTTTTCTCTATTTTTATGTCTGTTAATCCTTCGCTATTTTTTATTTTCCTTTTTGTTATCTATTTTTTTGTGTAGTTTTATCTTATATATAGTTTCTCTTTTTTGGTTTACTTGTGTCCTTTCTGTTTTGTTGTCTTTTCCTTCTATTGTTGTTGCATCTTTTGTTTGTTTTTCCTCCTGTTTTTCACCATTATATTCTTGTAGTTTCCGTGTTGTTTTATTTTTGCTTCGTTTATTTTCTTTCGGTTTTCTTTTTCTCTCGGATTTATTTACCGTTTTTTGTATTTCATCCTTCTCTTCTTCGTTGTCTGTTTTCTTTTCTTTTCTGTTATAAAATTTTCTTCTTCCAGTTTTTTCTGTCCTGTTTCTTATTTTCGATGTTTCGTTATATATGCCATTGTTTTTTTGTGAGTCTTTTATTGTACTATTTCCTTCATTTATCACTTCGCCAATGTACCACTCTTTTACATACTTCATGGATGAATTCCATTTTGCATTATTTTTCGCTTTTTTATCATAAGTTATCGATTTGTTGTTGAATCCTATATTGGAGCAATACATAAAAGGTATGTTTAAATGAATTCGTTCATTTGTTTTTTATCAATAGCCCTTTCAAGAAATTCCAGTCTACATAATCTGTAATCTATTCTTTTGGATTTCTTGTGTACTTTTAGAATGTTATTCTATGACGAAATGTTATCTTGTGGAATGAATCGAATTTCAGAAAAAAATCAATGATAATGATAAATATTATTAATGATTCGTCAATCTTCCTGAAGATTTCATTTGAAGTCGAACTCAGAATATTCAGTTTTCATTATAAATACATATCTATATATCACTCAATTGAAATTCACTAATTCATATTCCTGAATTCAGTATTGTATTTTAAACAACTACTACTGATAAAAACAACTAAACTCGAGTAGTCTTTTTGTTTCCTATACATTCCATGTATACAGTTATTTAAGAACTTCTTATTTCTAAACCAAAATTTATATTAAGAAATAACAGATTCTTATAGTTTTACATCATACATCATCTTCATACAGTCTTCATTTATACATTAAATACTGAATGAGCAACTGACAATAATCAATCTCCATAAATTGAACAAGTATTCATTCATGAATATACTTTAAGAAATTGTTTTTTTTTCTCTAAACTAATAAGTCATCAATGGTAACAAAAAATGTTTACAATAACATTTAATCATTATTGATAATAAAAGTAAAATTGTGATTTGCCTACCTGTTTCATTAATATTCATTGGCAAAGATTTCACTGTGATCATAGTCACCCAAAGTAAAAGTAGTAAATGATCGAACATTCTTTATTTAATGTTTGATGTTAATTAAAGTAATAATCTGAAAAAATGTTTATTTTATCAAAATAATTTATCTACTAAAGATATGGTTTATTTAAAACAATTTGTCCCTTTGATAAATTTTGATAATGCAATAAGAATATGAAGTTTATCAGAGCTATGTGATACTAGCATGTAAGGCTAGCTGAACACCTACCTAAATGGCTCTAAAAACAAATGAATTCCGAAGGGAACAATAAAAGTACAGGATAAACAACCTTCATCGTCTATGGCTAAACAGGTAGTTGGGACAGGCCACATAAGTGATATCAAATCATCTTTTGTGGTGTTGTATAAAAATGTGCTTAAGGTTTGTTGAAGCCTTAGCTATACGGAAGTTCACCCCCCTCCTTGTGTGTTCAAAAACAATTTGTAATTTCGCTCAACCTACCTTGATAGAGTGTAATTCACATTGTTCTCTTTATTAGCCTTGTTTACTCTCAATTGTCTAGTGACCTTTTATTTTTCATATATGAATGTCTTAACAAGTGTAGATGTGATCAGATTGTTCGAAATGCATTGCACAAATATATCACATAGCTCTGCTAAACTTCGTCTTCTAATTGCATTATCAAAATATGGTTAATTGTTAAACAATCATCAAATGTACTGACTATACGATAGATAGATAATCTTATTATTTGAGTCTACTTAAAACGTGTTTCATGAAATATTTACCTGGTATTGCATAAAACACGTGTACGTCAGATAACAAAAGTTTATAAACTTTGACAGAGCAATTTGAAGATGAAACTGAATTGAAAAATATGATGTATTCACTAATACAGATCAGATTAAATAAAAGGTCGAGTAACAACACTACGATAATTAAGAAACAAAGAGAGGCTAAAATCTGCTGTCCAAAATACTTTGTACTGCTAAATCTAATCACCACTATGAAGTCAAACACCCTGATTCCATATAAGCCTCATGATTGTGTTAATGATTACATCACATCACACTCTATTTACGAAGTTACATATATGTGTGGATACACATGTACAGAAGAGTAATTGAACACTGTAGTCATAGCTGGGAAGGGGGGCAGAATACACACTTAAGTGGCCTCAAAAAACAAATGAAATCAAGCTATCCAAGAGAGGCAGGGAATAGAAAACCATGCTCGTTGATCGTGAGACATTAATGATACAGGCTATGAATATGACCTTGCAACGACTTTAAAGTCTTTGTATAGGAGTTATCACAAACGTACTCCTAAATTTACAGAAGCATTAGCCATTAGAAAATGTAACCTCCCTTCTCACTCCTTTCCGTCTACAGTAACAGTTCGTTATAACATCGAATCTGCGCCGGTAATAATAATCATTACTATCTTTACAGTTTTTACGGTGTGACAACATTACTCAGCCTTCCCATTTTTTTTGCTTCAATTATCACATTGTAAACATTCGATCCCTTATTTAACATGATCTTTATTAGTTATCCATGTTTACATATAAACACCCTCACAAGTATGTGTGACCAGATTGTTCGAAATGTATAGTGCAAAGACATTAAATTTTTCAGATCAACTCTACCTGCTAACCATACTAAAAAAAAACAGACAAAAAATTCGTGAATATGTTTGTGATGACATCTATATACAAACCTGAAAACCATAGTCGAGTCAAACTTAGTGTCTAATATCAATTATTTGTTATGTGACAGATGAGAAAAATTTTCTATTAATCCTTTTTGATGTGCCTGAATTGTTCTGAAATCAAATTATATGGAACAGACCTATTGAGGTAGGAAGTATATGCAGGAGTCACCACAACCATATTCTTAAATTTGTAGAGGCCATTAGAAAAGTTACACCTCTGTTATGTTCTAACCTTGAATCTGCCCTGGTGATTTTACGTCTCAATTGGTATAATAATTTTCTACCCTTTTCATTTTCTTTATGTTTCTCTCTTCGTCCCCTAATTATCGTATAATTGTCACTTGATCCTTTATTCAGTTTGATCTCTATTAGTCTCACATTTTTTATATATGAATGTCTTGATAAGCATATGTGTGATCAGATTGTTCTAAATGTGCATTGTGAATACATCATATTTTTAAGTTCATCTCTTTCTTCTCATTACTTTGTTAAAACGGTTAAATGTTGTAAACGTTTGTAACGTATATCACTATATGTTTCTTCAGGGTTTCTAACTTCTATAATATTATGTTTATTTTTTGCGAAGTTGGATTAAAACTTCACATCAATACCGAATTGATTATTATCTATTATGAATAAGCGTTCACTGACTCTATTAAAAACATAGTTCACGTAAAATATTATTTCTCCGGCATTGTTATCTCCTTTGAGAAGTATTAACTGTAAACAAATAACACTTCTTAAAATGGAAACACTGAGTGAACAATCAATCTCTTAAATTGTAGATGACTAGTATAGTTATGAAATTAGTTGGTAGTTTTGACTTGAGTGAATGTTGATAGTTATCAAGGCACTTTTTCAAATAGCATCTGCTTACAGTCAGATATTGATGGTTAGTTATGATGTATATGAAAAAGATATATCTATCAAAACTTCAGTGTATTTTAATAAGTCTTTCATGCCCATTAGTTTATCATCTGGTCCCACATTAAGTAGTATTAACACTATGTTGTGAACACCATAGTATTAGTATATACAGGCTATCGTCAAACAAATCAAGTACTGATCTTTAGAACATTTTATCTTCTTGAATTTTAACTACTTTCAAAAGAGCACATTCCAAAATTCGATTGAGAATTTATTACCTCAATGTATTCTGACTTAGACTATTATCTGTTGTAATCAAAAAGGCTAAAATTCTATCGCTATGCATTTGATTTTCTTAATGATGCGTTCTTTTCATAAGTTAAATCATCTACGAATGTCTAATTTACTATAATCCAATATCTACTCTACTTAATTACATATAAAACAAACAGCATTTTGGTAAATCATAAAAGTTTTGTTGATAAAATAAGTTAGAATCGAAGTGAACACTAACTGCAGATGTCTTCGTTCCACTTAAAAATGCCGTGTTAACAATTTATTTAAACACTATTATGATTCGCTAAAATAACCTCGGTAAAATGTTTGTATTTTCTTATCGATATACCAGCTTAAATTTAAGAAAAATGAGGCCGCTAGTTATCTATGTAACGAAAAATTTCCCTTCAGATATCAAGAAAGGACGAGAAAAGCAAGCGATTTTTTTAATTAGCTTTTCGTCAAAGCTCTACACTAATATATATATATATATATATATATATATATATATATATATATAATCACCTTACTGTAATTACTTTAGTTACTATAATAAGTGAATGGATTGGCATATTAGTGATTACACAATATCTATTGGGAAAAAAGACGGTAAAGTAATTATAAGAAATCCGACGATGAAGACTATTACGTTAGAGTTAAGTGATAATCAAGAGGCGACAAATTTTAAAGTTATGAAACGAATCCTATGTCGGGATAATAATAATATTAACAATAACAATAATAATAATGACAGAAGTGAGTGTAATAAGTTATTTGTAAACCATACAAGCCGTGATTATTATGATGGCCAAGACAAAGGAAAAGGCCGTACATATTGCTTATGTAAACACAGGTCCTGTTTGAGAAAGTGAATACCGATGACTTCTGTTATATTCAAAAGGACTATGCACAAACTATACGGTAGATTAGGTGGGACTCGACAGATGATTTTAAAAGCTCTTCAGACGTCTATTTGGTGTTCCGTATCAATCAAATGTGCAAGTATAGATCTGTTTACCTACTATAGTTGACCTTTACTCAGCTAGGCTGGGCGATGTTCGGAAGTTATATGACGTACCTACCGATTCGTGCGCCCAATGTAACTGGCTCTACAGGAACAGATAAATTGGTAATATACATGGACGAGGTGAATTCAGAGAGTCTATCTTTAGTTGATGTTCTTATGATAGGGTGATCGTAGAATATAGTATGCAGTTTGGCTGCAGTAAACTTATTTTACAACACTTTTCTAAGTCGTTGTTTAGTGATTTCAGTAATGTTGTCATCTAAGAATTATAATTTCAGAAAAATCAAATTTTCAGGGACAGTTACATTTTCTGATTTCGTTTTTGTGAGTATCACATGTTTATTTATGTATTTCAACGGATAGACGTTCATACTGAGCATATTGCGAATAGTAGTTAATTCATCTTCCACAGTATCTTCAGAACATATGTAACTAGCACTATGCGTTTGACTTTTCACCAAATTCCTTTTGTATCTTAATGGTATTGAACTGTAGAAATGAGTTAACACATTGAAACTTGTGAAATTATTACTTAACATACCACTAATTAGTTGGCAATGATTTTAAAACTATTGTAAATGTATATGTACATTAGTGCAGAGCTTTGTTGAAAAACTAATTTAAAAGAAATTTATTTACTCCTCACATCCTTTCTCAATATCTAAATGAGAATTTTTTTTCGCTGTTGAAATCATCTGAGCAAACCTTTGCAACAAAGTTACTTGATGAGTACCTGAGGTATAGCGCAAGGCTAAATGAAGCGAAATTAAATGTTGAATTCATAAATAAATGCATTGAAACAAATTTTTATCCTAAAAAATATATTGGAAATCATTACAATCGAATGGAAAGACACTGAAAGGCTACCATTAATTACTTGATAATGATTTTAAAACTATTATAAATTTTTATATATATACATATATATATATATATATATATATACATTAGTGTAGAGCTTTGATGAAAAACTAATTGAAACAGATATGTATATGTCTACGTTGATATGGTAACTAAATCACTACCATGATAACCATGATTACGTATCACATTGTTACATAATATTACTGAATTCAAAATACTCGTCAATAATTCATGAATATAATTAATGTTATCAATAACTTACTTAACTACAAAATTCAATTAATGTAAATTGTTTACTTAATAAATTAACTTGATTTTCTTCAATGAAAAAATTGAAATTTACATTAAATACTACTTGTTATATTGACAATTATTTAAGTAAACTAAAAATTATTTCATTATTAACTGATTGACAAACTATTTTAATTTCTACATAAAATACATTATTCAATGTCAATTTACCATGTAATAATTGAGAAACTATCTTTTAGAGAGTGTTATTATATTCAACTAAATACTTTTACATTTACATTATTTGACATTGAATGAATGAATAATAATAATAATAATAATAATAATAATGATATAACAGGTAAATAAAATGAAGTATATTTTTGTCAATTAAAGAAGAAGTTAAAAAAATAGAAGTAACTATGAAAAATGTATTTCGTTGTATTCGAAAAGAAAATCAAAAACTTCCCTCATTCCATTTCATATTCTACTTTGATTTCTTTTCTCTTGAATGAGATATCGTTTAATGTAAATTGATCACATGTACAGTCAATTAATAATAACTTTGCTAAAAATGAGATTATTTGGTAAGTAATTAATCTTTTAAAATACTGTTGAATATAACAATGAAAATATGAGCAATCTCTTTTGGGTAATATGAAGTGAACAGCATTAAAGTCTTCTATCATAGAAACTTCATTCTATACAACGTATAATGATGATATGTTTGTAGTATGGAATAATGTAAATCACTTAAATGCATTCTTAACACAGCATATTCTAATATGAATTTTACAGTGGAGTATGAAATTGACAATATATTTCAATTACTAAACTCAGATATTTCTCAGAGAAACTTTCGTAGTTCACCCCACCCCCCTACAAATCGGTGAAACATTTTACTATAGATCCAAGTGACTATGCTCGATAGATACACTCTATGAACAATATAGAAATATACGGACTGTGTCTACAACAATCTGGTTACCCCCATGTCGTCCATAAAGAAGTATAGCAGTGAAACAATACGAAGAAGGTAATCGGGAAACCTAAATAAAAAGATGTATCCATTGATCTAGCCTTCAAACACAATATTATTGCGAGGAAGATTAATCGATGACTGGAAGTGGCCGTCAATGTCAAATATCTAGAAGCTGGGCTAATGCCCATAAATAAAATCCGATGTTCAATAACACAAACTAATCTAGATGTGTACCCCCCCCCTATGTCAATTACATTTCCATTTACCAGTTTACATGTACACACAGAAGTACTATCAAATCCCGAAATCCCTTCATTTCTACGGAAGAAGTAATATTCAGAACTCCTCTGCATGACAGCAAGAGAACAAGTAACACGAAGTTGACATAGTGTATCCAATCAAAACAATCAATAAACAATCCAACCCTATTTTACTAAAATTCGCCAAGGCCATAGTAATTGGTTGGTAAAACCTAACCAATGTGTTCAAAATGATCAACTTGATTACCATTTCTCCACTCCCGACTACCTAAGTAACAATAACAACGTTAAAATTTCCTTTTTAACAGAATGAATATTATTTAATGATTTTTACATAACTTTTCTCCGCACGTTATTACTTATTATGATTATTTTGTTACGTCACATAACGTATTTCTGGAAATGTCATCCAAAATATCTACAACAACGCTTTTAAAATCTTTAATCTCGATTTTAAAGTTAATCAACTCTACATTTCCATTGATCCAAGTGATTGATCAATCCTTCATCGTTATGGACATATCTGCTAGTGTGTAGATGATGAAAAAGTATGTAACACAATGTATTCATGTCATTCTATAAAGTCTGTCGTTTTCGCTTCATTAAAAGTATACTAAGATCTCCATATACAATTAGAAAGATCTATTTTAATAATAGAGGTCTTTGATATTCTGATAATCGTTACCATTTGTATGCATGAACTAGCCAAAATCAGTAGCACCTATTTAGTTAATGGGAATTCGGCGACAAACAATAAATCCAGTGCACTCTGCAAATGTTGTCATTCATGATTTACTAATAGAAAAAAATTGTCGAAAACTCCTACTCAATCTGTATTACTGTTACGTCCTAATTTTTATGCTCACTATAGCTAATATTTGGTCTTAAGTTCAAGGGAAACAGTATGCCAACAAGTCTGACTTAACAATAAGTCAATCATGATAAAATCTAAATATCATGTGCAAATTGTTAGGGTACTTCGTTATGCACTTTAAGATGGATTATTGTCAGTGTTGGTCTAGAGCAGCTGCTTACCAAGTAGTTTAACAATCCTTAAGTCAAACAACTGTGATAAGTTAAACTATATTAGTAAACTGTTAACATTTTCACAAAAGATTTCAATAGAATAAATAAGAATTTTCAATAAACAACTGTGACTGGTCTTACTAACTTAAACTTAAACAGAGGAACAACAATTGGCTCTGAATAGTATAAATTCATTTTAATTTCGTCGATTTTCATCAAATATATTAGAACTATAATTTTCATTGAATGATAACATCATAATAAGTAATCATAAGCATTCGTAATTGTCAACACAAATCGGATATCCGTTCAAATATATGTGTAAGCTTATTAAAACGACATGCAATAAAAACATAAGGTAGTAACTTAAGATTAACATTTTTCGAAAACCAACCTATTCTGGAAAATATCTAAACTATAAATATTCTCATGACAGTTGTTGGGAGCCTGATAAACAGAATTCATCAACTAACCACAGATAAAGAAGGCCAAGAAACTGAATTAAACTTAGTGATGTCTACGCTGATGATGAACAACTACCCTAAGAACTATCAAAAAGATACTTAATGAGAAAAGTAATGGGAAAGACAAACCTAAGGTTCAACTGAAAGAGTGGATCGACACTGTGGTCGTGCCATACAGAAATGGAACATCCGAAGACACTACACGAATTTTAAATACACCTGGTATACGTGTTCTTTTCCTAACAAACAATACACTGGGCTCTACACTTGTAAATTTCAAGAATCGAGTACCAAAAAAAGAACGAATGAACTGTGTCTATGGGATCAAATGCAAGGAATGTGATGCTATATACGTAGAAGAAACATTACAACAGTTGACTGTAGGTATGAAGGAACATATACTTTGTTTGAAGCATATTCTTAAATCCTCTGGAGATCTAATAAAATTTGGAAATAAGTCGGTAATAGGATTACATACAATAGAAACAGGACACAGTATCAATTTTTATGGAATTAAAATCTTTCGAAAAGGTTTTATTTCCTACAAAGAAAGGTTAACATCTTAAGCCCTACATATATGGGCAAATCTGGACAATATAAATCAATGAGATGGAGTACTGTCAACTTCACCATGGCAACTAACGATTAAAAAGTGAATTCAAACATCTACTACTCGAACTTTTAATTGATTCCATTTATTTATTTAATGACTGATTCTGTTTAGAATTATTTAGTCTAATTACATAGTCCAACGTGTTACCATTTGCAAATATACCCCCATCCTTTGACTTATAATTATCATTACACTGATTTACTTCTACTATGATTTAATAGCATGCCGATCTTCAGACTGTCTATCCCTCTCGGTGAACATAGCTCAGGATAGTATGTGTGTACAAATGATTGTAACATGAAACTGAACACGAAATGCACACCTTCCTTCATCCACAACAATTCCAATATTAGTTTACTTACAGTGACTCATGTAACATTTTCATACCCTGTATACGATTGGATATTCATAATTAAATTTGACCTCTCATTTGCATTTATATTTAATAATTTTTGATCTTGGTTAAATCCCTGAAGAAGCTCGGACCAACTTGCCGAGCGAAACGTTGGGATTTTCCTTAATTTCATTCACTGAGATTATTTACAAATATATTATATTCTTATGTCTTATATACACTAGGCACCCAAAGTGGTGAGTTTACAAATCAATAATACTCAGTGTATAGTAACCATAAGAGACTAAAAATATTCACGTAAATTTTAAAGAACTGGATGACCGAAAATCACGAATGATTAAATGGATAATCTTTTAAGGTAGATGAAAAGCACTAAACTCAATGTGGATTTTACAGTATTATGAAGATTTAAGCATTATCGTAACAATAATAACAATGAACGGATTTGATTGAGTTTACCATAGAAGTGATAAGTCAATAATTGTCACTTACTGAACACAAACTTGGTTCTAACTTTATAATTGCTACCGCTTCAACGAATTGGAATGAGATTGAATCTATTTGTGTGTTGACTATTTTGAAGAATTGATAGTGTGATCACCGTCAATCAGATTTCTAACTTTTGCAATATTCAGAGATATGGCGATTTTTTATCTCGAACTATTTAGAGCATTCTTAGGAATTCGTATATATGCTATCCACTCTGTTTTGCTAGCCTATATGTTTTGACGCATACATATGAACTGACATATGTGACTGGAGGCAGTCAGAAAAAGGGACTTTTCAATTTTTTGTTTGCCTTAAGGAACAGTTTACCTAATTTGAGATTTTATGCCCTACCTCTGGATAAGTGCGTTTTAGTGTAGAGGTTATTTTATGATTAGTTAGTCCCATAATTTGTCTTCTATGAAGGCCAAGTATATAAAACAAGCTTACTTTTGACTGTATCGAGCATGGAATGTGGATTGTGCTGTTTGTAATATGTATTTATTTAAAATGCTTTTGGTAACCACTATCGAGCCGACATTTAAAAATTTATGTCAACTTTTCTACTCTTTTATGGCTACTATACACTAAGCACTATTGATTATTAAACTCACCACATTTATTTAAGTTGAATTGTGACTGGCTAGCAGAATCCAGGAAGCGCGTTTCGTCCTATTTGGGAATCATCGGCTGGATGTACCAGCATCCCAATATTGATTTTCACAGTGGGATTCGAACTCATTCCGCTTCGTGCCAAACGCCACCGCGTTCACCACTAGACTACTGTGTCTAGGCAGTCGTAGTTGTGCAACGGGTATATTTGTAATTAGAACAAGCTCGTATTTTCCCGTACATCCAGCTGACGAATCCCAAACAGGATGAAACGCGGATTCTGGATTTCGGTGGCCAGTCACAATCCAGCTTAAATATTACTTGTGTATTATAGCTTTATCGAGGCAATTCGATCTGGATGAACATATAGCAACAGAGGCTGACTAGTTTCAGTACATTACAAATCGACGGGAAGACACGAGCTTATTCTAATCACCATCTTTATGTTTTCATTGCATGTCGTTTTAATCAACTTACACATATATTTGAACGGATATCCGATTTGTGTTTGCAATTACAAATGTTTACGACTACTTATTATGATGTCATCATTCAATAAAAATTATAGTTTTAATGAAATTGTTGAAAATCGACGAAATTAAAATGAATTTAGATTATTCTGTATTAGTTGCGTTTCATTCAGATTCATGAGGGGATATATAATCACATAAAACTTAAACTTATTTTAACTACTGACTGGCTCATCATAACTTCTATCTGGCTATTTATGTTGACTCTTTAATCATATCAGAAGTAAGTTAATTATAACTCGATCATAAGAATAAACATCTAATTTGTGATCTCTTAACCCATCAGTTGCATACGATTCTCTGAAAAAAAATTTTTTTCTTGTTATATTTCATGATAGTACTAAAATCTTGTGTAAAAATCGTATTATGTTATGCAAAAAGTGCGATGTTCAATGTTTTAAGTTAAAACAATTATTTAGTGGATAAAATAATCAATTAGATTGGTGCTACTTGATCCATATTCATTGTAAATTTTAAATAGATTTCATCATTTATTGTATAATTTGACATTTCCATAACTTCTAACTTAACAAAACGTGGTGCTCCAAAACATGCATTTCTCTCACCAGTTGGTCTACCCAGAAATTGATTATAGTCACCAGTTAGACTAGGTTTAATTGTATAGACAATAGGCTTTCGAGCATTAATCTCAGGGTTTTGGTCAATTAGAGTAAATGTCAGCTAACATTTAATTGAAAACAAAAAAATAAACAAAGTAAAAAGTAATTCAGTGAACTAGGATACATTTAAACATCACTGTTTCGCTAGTTTGATCATAATAAAACTGCTAAAACGAAATAATCATTACTATGGTTTTATTCATTCTGTAATTTATCAGTGATCATTCTATATTTTCTAATGAACTGACAAAGTATAGTTATGGCCTGTCTATACTTTTCGTCTAGTCCCATTCAGAAAATGAATTAACCATATTTAGCTTATCAACCTTTACCACTAGTGACTTCATCAGTTGTGAAAACTTTATGGATAAAAAAGAATTAAATGATAAGCCTTATTTTGAATGTATCAATACAAATGTCGACATTATTTGGAGAATAGGACGTTAAATGCGTCACAATTATAATACAATCATCTGTCTTAAAGTTTTGTAAATACACTTTCACAAATTCACATTTTCATCTATATATACATAGATGAACAGAATATATGATGGTTTATACTGCTTTGACGCTGTTTTTGCTTATTTCGGACATCGGTTTATCTTACTTCCTACACCTCTTATAATTTATACACTAGAGACATTGTTACATTCATATGTTCATATGATTTAATCGCTTCATTGGTTAACTTTTTCAAGAGCAACTTGATGATTAGCTAACCAAAGATTTGACTTTACGCTTAAATCATTCCCTGTTCATGTCAACTTAATAAAAACTTCTAGATCTGACATGTGTATAAAAATAAACTTCAGTTAGTTTAAGTGTTTGAATAGCATGTATAACATTCCAAAATAGAGAATATGAAATGATCCAATTTTATAATGATTATTTAGATAGTTGTTTAATGTTAGTGAAGTGGTGAATATCATTTTTGTACAGAATATAGGTTTACAACTTTCAGGTCTTATCATCAACCGGAAACTCAAAATGAGTAGCATGTATACACTTTTATTGTTGATTTCTAACTGATTTCCATTTTCACTAATAAACTCAAATATTTTTTTGTTAATGTATAACACATTTTTATAGTTTACCTGATGTGAAAATGGCCATTGTAAAAGTGAATCATGATCTCCACGAAAAAGACAAGCATAAACTGACATAAATTTGCCTTTCGCCTCTCCATTTCCATATAGTGAAACAGATAAAGCCATTCGATACCCAAATCGATGAGTATAGAATGGAGTGCTAAATAAAGCGTTCTGTTTACCAGTTCTAGCATTGTTTAACTTTTCAGAATATGAATCAATTTTCCACAAAAAGGGTGGTCCAAAGCACTGTTCTAGTGTTGTTATACGTTTCATTTGATATTCTAATGAATTACGAATCTCTGTATATGTCTTTGTCTAAAATAGATTAAGAGAAATGCTATTACGTAATAATTTCATAATGTACTTTACATGAATTATTCTTTAATATTTAATAAATTTGAAAGCTTACGTATTTTTTATAGTATATTGTTCCTTAATTACTAAACATAACATAGATTATGCCTGAATATCTGAAATGATAGGATTAAGGCATTTAGCTTCTGTTCACGATATACATTAGCTTGTTACTGAATAGTTAATAAATGGTACTCGTAAACAGTATGTTGATTGACAAGAAAAAAACTCCGTATCATAGCAGTTCGCTTTTATGTCGTGACAGTTGATCAATCATTAATACAACCTTGCCTGAACCAATACAGTGACCGAAGACAATAAAGCTGATTAACCAGTGTAGGCTTCATTACCAAGCTCGGACTCGATAACTCCAAATAGAGTAGGCATTAGACAAGTAGTTTGTAAAGTTAAGTAATATGTTTATAGAAATCCACTATGTAGAAACTGAGGTTTCGTTACTCAATGTAAGCCACTTCTTCAGAGAAAAATAACCGAATTACATTAACCCAAGTTTAAATAATGCAATGAAACAAATCGAAATCAAGAAAATTAGTATAGTCGAATTATCATTCTGAATATGTTGAAGTCATGTTTTTCTTGGTAAAGGTAGTTTATGGTGAATCATGTTTGTGTGTACTTTAGAAAGTTTGTTAATTGTCTGTGAGTATGAAAAATGTAGTGTGCGATAATCGGTGTTTTCAGCCTATGAGAAATTTGGCTCATCTGATTGTCGTTGTTTGGGCAAATAGACCATATTGGATGAATGATAAGGTATTGCCTTCCATTAAGTTCAGTGGGGTTTAGCAAAATATGAAATACTTTAGCTACATGTCTTTCTTTTGTTGTTCGAAAACCATTTCTGGATGATTTTGATACTATTTATGTCTACTTTGTGGTTATTATAAATAGCATGCATTGCTATTGCTGATTTAATCTTCAGCCTTTGGAGTTCCGCAGAGTTATTGGGAGGTTGCAGACTGAAAACACAGATTGCCGCCAAAAATTTTCTTCACCTCACACACTACATTTTTATACGCACAGATAATTAACAAACTTTCAAAAGTACACGCAAACATGATTCCCCATGAAACACCTTGAACCAGATTAACATGACTTCAACATATTCAGAATGATAATTTAATCGTACTAATTTTCTTTAAAACGGATGAAAGATCCAGTCGACACCCAGCTTCGAAGATCAACAGACCGGATTCCGTAAGGATCGATTATGTACCGGATAAATCGCGACTCTACGAGTCATGTTGAACAATCGATCGAATGGAACTCACCGCTTTACATCAATTTTCTTCCCTATTAAAATAGGTATTTGACAACGTGGATTGTTAAACACTAGGAAATCTTCTTCAACATTATGGTGCACCCTGAGAAGATAGTCAATATCATACAGAATCCTTATGACGATTTATACTGCCTAATCGTGCATGGAGAGTAGCTCATGGATTCATTCGAAGTGAAAACCGGTGTTAGACAGGTTGCTTACTGTTGTCCTTTCTCCTTCTGTTAGTGATTAACTGATTGAAACACCTCAAGGCAAGCATGGGATTCAGTTAGAAACTTGGATGCATCAAAATGACTAGAACTTTGCAGACGACTGACCTAGCTCTTCTATCCCACACATAACATCAAATATAGGTGAAGACGAACTGTGTACTAGCAGCCTTGGTAACAGTAAGTCTCAACATACACAACGGAAAAAGCAAGATCCTTCAATACAAACAGCAAACACTAACCCAATTACAATTAACGGAGAAATTCTCGAAGATGTAAAAACCTTTAAATACTTGGGCAACATCATCAATAAACAAGGAGGGTCTGATGCAGATGTGAAGGCGCGAACTGGAAAGGCAAGAGCAGCATTTCTACAACTGAAAAACATATGGAACTCAAACAAACTGTCAGTCAACGTTCAAGTCAAATTTTTCAATACAAATGTGATGACACTTCTGTTGTATGAAGCTGAAACTTGGAGAACTACAAAAAGCACCATTCAAAGGATACAAGTATTTATAAACATCTGTGTGTGCAAGATACTTTGAATTTGTTGGTCAGATACCACTAGCAACAACCTTTCATGGCAAAGAACAAAGAAACTTCCAGTCGAAGAAGAGATTAAGAAAAGACGCTGGAGGTGGATAGGACACACGTTGAGGAAATCATCAAACTGTGTCACATGACAAGTACTAATTTTGAATTCTCAAGTAAAAGAAAAGAGGAAGACCAAATAACACATTACACCAGAAATTGAAGGAAGAATTGAAAGAAATGAATAGCACTAAACTAGAAAGGATATCCCAGGGTATAGTTGATTGGAGAACTCTGGTCGTTGGCTTATTCTTCACGTGCAGTAACAGACATTGATTGATTGATTGACTACTTTTTTTGATTTCGAATTATTCGATTGTACTATTTAAACTTATGCTAATGTAATTCGGTTATATATTCTCTGAAGAAGTGGCTTATATTAAGTTGCGAAAAGTTAAAAACTTCACTTCTTACTGAATGAACCATTACAAATTTACCACTTAATTTTGATTAACCGGTGCCTGTAAGTTTATCTTGATGCTGCTAGTCCTAACCCAAAATGCGGATAAGATAAATAAGTCAACCACTAAAATTTTAGTCAGTATTTCCAGTATTCCTTCACATACATGGAAGAGCAGACCAACTAGAAAACTGGCATCATCAAAAAGAAAAGGTAACATTAATAGGAAGCTGGGGTGACATGCACACATTTATTTAGTTATAGTTCGTAAATGAAATATAATATTATAATAGTTAGTGGGTCAAATGAAAGTTTAAGGTGAGGGTAACATAATAATAGAAGAAATAAAATGTTCAGTGCTTGTGCAACTAAAATGAATAATTTGATCTCCTGAAAAACCATTATGAAAGTTGATTGTTCTTCTTTCTGACTCACCGTACGTATCAATAATACAGATGATCAGTAACGCCTCTAAATTTCACAATCAAAGTAACATCACTTAGATGTTTTCCTTCATAAACTGTATTCATGAGGAATATTCGAGAAATGAAACCCTACAAGTTGGGTAAACGATCTAGACCTGCAGATACCTACGAAAGTTAATAAGGCACTCCTGAAGAACAGGTGAACACAATAAACCAGGGCTTTAGACTTTTCAAAATAATGAGATTTTTCATAATGTATAGATAGTGTTCTGGTAAGTTTTCTGTATGATGAATAGCTAGACGTTTGGATTTACGAAGTTTTAGTAGATCACTATGTCGTTATAGATCACTTGACTAATGAGCAATTCAACTAAATAACGTGAGTAAAATCTTGATTTCTAGTAGATAGGCTTTTGAACTGTTAGGATAAACTGAAATGTAGTGGTTACTGGGCATTAAATTATAGCTCAGGGGTAAAATATTTTACGGATCAAGTTTTCCAGTCTAACAATCTGTCGCGGTGATCTGCATTTATAGGTTAAGTAGTGGTGACACCTACTTAACCTAATTTTATAGTTGTTAGTTTTATTTATCAAAGTGAATCTTTTAGACTGCTCTTAAACAAACTAAAAGTAAGTGGTTTCTGTATATTCTATAGGAAGTAGCCAATTAACAAGATCTGAAGAATGAACTTGATGGGGCACACAAAAAAACTGGTGACAAATTTTCAAAAATTATTTCAAGATAACCAAACAAAATATTTCTGATTTTTTTTGACTTACTTGTGCTTCTATCAGCAATGACATTTGTTGTACGGATAAATTGAGAAGATTTAAATGTTTTATGAGTGATAGCTCCAAATGTTGGTCCATTTTATATTTACGACCACGATATTCACAACCGTGAATATTGAAAGGACAACGTAAATTTTGTCTGGAGCATTCATTCTTTAAATGTTCTGGAATGAGAGACCTTGGAATTGAAGTCATTTCACATTTATTTGGACAAGGTAATGGATATTCTCGACAATAGCTAATATGTTTAGCTTCTTTTTCAACAGAGAATTTGGCCCCACAAAATTTGCATTGTACATTGCGTTTTGGACAGCCATTTTTAACATGATCCTCTATAGATTTTCTCTTGGTATACATTAAGAAAGTGAAAATATCAACTGCTGTTATTGCCATTATTTAGTTGCCACTGTTCGCCACAGACTGATGCTAGTTGGGTACTAATTAAAACCAATAAACCATAGACTCATGTTTTGCCCTAGGTGAAGACTTCTCAGCAGTGCACACCCATGGTTCCACCAGCTAGTCGAACAAGGGCCTTCAGGTCTAATGGTGGACGCTTAACCATCTCCACCACTGAGTCAGTTAGTATTCAATGATAGTATTCCCGGTTCTGTCGTTTTATGTTATGGAGCGACGATCACCCATCATCAATGATTAAAACTGTCTCACTCCTGACAGTCTGTGATGAGTACAAGCAAACCTAGTACCTGTCTCCACTAAACCGTCTCAACTTAATTGTAATAATCGGCCAATTAGTAACTGATTTCAGCGTGTTACTGAAATTCTACTGAGAAGTCTTAATCGGTTGAGTTCAGATTATGTCAACAGACGGACAATTGTCACTAATCATTATGGATGATCATCGCATTATAACACAAAATGATGGAACTGGAAATACTACCACTGAACGCCGACTGGTCCAGTGATGCAGATGGGTAAGCGTCCACCATTAGACCTGAAGGTGTGCATTGCTGTGAAGTCCTCAACTAGGACAAAACAGCTGTCTAGGGTTTCTTGATTTTCAGTCATATCTAGCCAACATCATTCTGTGACGAAAGACAAAGTAGAAACAAGGTGCATTTGTATTGTACCAGACTACTACTAAAATGTGAAACTCCTGTTAAGTTAACTAAATGGTAACATAGATTATTTTCACATTAATGATTGATTATTGTATTCAACAAAGTCTGTTCAAGATGTTTGTACTTATGATGTAGTGTATGTTATACATAATTCCATTAAACTGTTTAATAACAACAATAAATTTTTAGTAAAGATCTCATTCACATTTTTGTGCTGGCGGTTAACAAAGTTTAGCACAATTATAAACCCTGTCATTTATGTTATTAATTACCACTAATGTTAGGCATTATGTAGGATTTGTCTTCAGAAAAGATTTAAGTACACAAATGAATTACAAAGTATTTTCATTAGAAAATTTTACTTTATAAACACTAACTTGAAATTCTGTACCACATTCATTTGGGCATAAAACAATTTTATATTCACATTGATTAAGATGACAGCCTAATTCATTAAGAATTCCCATCCATGGACATCCTTCAGCATAATAAGAACACCTCACATTTAATGCGTCCATTTGTTCTTGAAATGCTTTATCTAGGTGAACACGATCTTTTTTTAAATTCTGCTTATCAACAGGACATTTTGATGTAGCTCTTTTGTAAATAAGAATTTCATTTAAAGCAGAAAAAAAAAGTAAATAGATTTTCAAGACTAATTTATTTTAAGCACAAACATGTAATCTTTACTCAATTTCAAAGTTACACTTGTTTTGTAATAATTCATGTTGAGAAAACACTTAAAGTGCTTGATATTGTAGTTACTTAGTAGTTAATTTGTAAACGTTACTTTGTAACACTCATTCAATTTCACCTATTGTACTATGGAAAACTGATGAGTTAATTATGAACATTACTGAATGTTTATGGAATAGAATAGTTTCATAATTTGATAGAAATAATTATCAATTAGTTTAAAGTAACTTGAAAGCTATCAGTACAATAGCTGATCTCAATTAAATATTCACAAAGTAATGAATACAATGAAACAATTAAGTTATACTGTAATGGTTTTTGTTACTGTATTCCATTTACTGCTACAGATGATTAAATTGTATACTACCTAAAGTATTGGTAACAATAGGTTGTCGTAAAATTCTAACTAATATGCAAGTGTATCTTAATTTGTGCATTTCTTTGAGATACTCAGCTATTGAGAAATACTATTTCGTAATGAAGTATCTGTATAAATTCTCAAGTATATTTATTGTTGTTAATGTTACTTGACTTCATTATAACTAAAATAAATGAACTAACAACAATAAAATAACTTGTATTCTGTTTAATCAAATATGTAATAAATAGAACCCCCAAAAATTCCAAACTTCTAGTCAGAATTACTAGAATAAACAATACAGAACACGCTATGACAGGTTTTCTGTGATCTTTAATCTTTAAGGTGTAGGCAAATTAAACTGTTATATAAGTGAATTCAGTAACCCACACAACACGTATCTTAGTGTCCACCAGTTGCGCGATATTACATACATGGATAATCTTAGATTGAAGTGGCTGGAAACAAGCTACTGATATAAGTCAACAATTTATTATGTTGCTTCATGACACTAATTGCTAAATGCTATTATAGTTGATCTTGACTTGATAGTTAGCATCAGAAATAACGTTACACTCCAAAGTTGATTTTTTTTTAAATAACTACTCAAAAGTGACAACATGGCTAGTATACTTTTTGTGAACGAGTGACTATGAGATCCCATCTGTGTAATTTCTCATCGAAAGTTTTAATAAGTTCCAATGAATTCTTCTACACAGAACTCAGTCAGACAAATCTATATAAAAATTATTTTTATATAAAACTATAGATTCATTGTGGTGGGATAACTGGTATATTTTGTCATAAGTAATGAGAACAGGTGGAAGGGGATTGAGTACTTCATTAGAGAAACATTAAATTTAGCGCGATTGTCTAGTTAGTATTAGATCGACGAAACGTAGTGTATTTTATATCAATCGTTTAAGTAACTATGTCGATGATAAACTTAAATAATCAATTTTCACATACATTAAATGTTAATTCGAGAATGACCTGTATATAAGTAAACATTTGGTAATTTATTTGCACCTTTGCTTCTAGCAAACAATATGGTGTTGAGAGTTCAAAACAATTTTTACCAAACATAAATGCATTACAATATAACTGTTAAGTTTGCCATTACTTTTTCTAGAAAACTTGTGAAAATTCGTCACTTATAATTCTCACCTACCTGAATATATCTGGTACACAACCAGAACAGCATCTATGTCCGCAATCTTCAAACAAAAACGGTACACGCAATACACATTTGCAGTTTACACATCTATAAATATTATCTAACTGGTTCACAAATATAATCTCTGGTTCACAACTTGTTTTAAACTGAATCTCATTCATTTTGCTTTTAGCTGACCCTGATGATTTTGATTCGTCATTTTCAGTTGATGATTTTGCTGTAAAATAATTTTCAATTGTATTTTTGGATGTATTAGTTTTTGGCTTTAATTGTTTCTTCCTAGTTTCTGAGTAAATAGAATAACTTCATAACATTACTGGAAAACATTTAATCAGATTTATCATGCAAAATTAAAACTAAAACATGAGTACACTGTTTTCTGTTAAATCGAAAATTTCTTTACTTCTTTACTTTTTTACTGATACACTGCGAACTGAATTTTAATTCATACTTCGATAAGAGATTAATATATAGAATAGCTTAAAAATTCAGTAGATGCTGTTTATTACTTCAAAATATAGTAACTAGTTAGTATAAATGACAGTTTTAAGGAATAGTTAAATATGAAATTGGTTACTACTTAGTGTAAATGATGTAATATGATAGGAAGATTTGTGTAGTTTTACAGTGTAAACGGTTAAAAAGTAAATACACCTTTAAATAGACAATATATATTTGCATTACAATGATTACTTCATAGTAAATAACAAAATAGAGTATCCTAAATTAATTGATTTGAATGACTGTTGTATCATTATACACAGTCATTCAATTACTATGTACACTGAAAAACTCTTCTCTACTCCAATATTGAGGTTTATTTTTCTTAACATGAAGCATCACTGAAAATTTGCTATTATTAATGATACAAATAAATGAACTTTAAAATGTTGTGTTCAAAATACATTCTGCAATTTGATCAAAGTACTTCTTTCATTTCACTGAATATGGTCAAATTTCTAAGTTTATGATTGTCTAAAACTATTAAATGATTTCATATCATAAAAAAATCATGTAAATCATTCTTAGAAGTTGAATATAAATACTATATTGATTATTTTTTTTATGTTTTAAGCAAAATTTTGTTTTTCCAAATTCAAATTGGACAGTCTCCACAATACCTCATTGCAATCAATATCAGATCACTAGTCGATGGCAATCGACGAAATCATGCAAATCTATCACAAATTTACTAAACTGGGAATGTTAGTTGTTGGATGTCGTCTCAGAGGTTTAGAGGTTTTTTCGTTCTCCGAGAAATCTGAAGGACATGTGCTCAGTTTCCTTCTGGAGCAGTGGATGTGCACTAATGAACAGTCCTATACTAGGATGAAGCAGGTGTTCAATACTTCCTGAATTTCAGTGGCTGCCGAACTCAGGCTAACTCAAGATATTAAATATTAGACATAAACTATAACTGACCAATTTTCTCTTACCCTTACTGACTTCATCACTATCATCAGGTGCTTCTTCAGATTTTAATAGAATACCAGTTTCACTCATTATAAATATTCCTTTGTCAAGTAAAAATTGATCATTTAAAATGTCAACTATATATATATATATATATATATATATATATATATATATATATATATATATATATATATATATATATATATATATATATAGTCAATTAAACTAATTGAATAGATCTTAATAATACCCCAGATGTCATGGTAACTAATCATACTTTATACACATTGTGGTTTTTATATTACCTCTAAGTATTAATTTTCATATGTTTCTTTTTTATTTTGGTACTATGGTATCCGTTTTTTTTAATGAATGGGAAAGGATGAACTCTATTGTTACAATGTACTAATAAGTAATATGTATGTACTATCTGAACAAATAAATAAAACGTAAATAACTTTAACTTATATACAAAGCTTTTAAAGAAAGTTATTTAAAAATAATTTTATCATTTACAAATAAATGTTTACATAGTATTATTAAGTAAATTAGTGATCTTAAATAAAATAGTTGAAGTTTTACTAAAAGTTAGTAGTTGATCTTATATAACTTAAGTAGTTTTGAAAGTATACCTTACAATGGGAATGTTAAACAATGTTAGGACTTTTTTTCTTTATACTTCGGAAGAATCTTAAACAAATTAGTCATTGAACAGTAACTAATTTAATACTATTAAAATTATAGTACTAATCTTACTCTCTTGGTTAAATTTTCATCTTGATTACTGAACTAAGTGATTCAATAACTTGCAGTAACCGATTTAACTCTAGTTATAACATTTTGTACATTATTTTTTTCACTGTTCTATGTATGCTCAGCGTGCGACTGAACTCAATTTGAAGGTTACTCACTACTGGCGCTTGTCTCGATTCAGTGCTCGTTGAATTTACACTGTGTCCCAATATAATTCTTATTAACTTATCGTTACTGACCTCTGATGTATACACCTACCAGTTTGTTTATTAATGTGTATTAGTCAATTGAATAAACTGTGATTTATAGATAATTTGAAAATATATTATTGCTGAATATATTTTTCTATCGTAATCCAGTATTAACAAGAATTAATGATTTATATTCCAAACAGTCAGTCAAATACCCAGCCTATGATAAATTATATATTGCTTATCTGTAAACTTAACATTAATGGAAGTTTGCCTGGGCTTCACTAAAATTTCATTGCGTCATGTTCGATATTAAATGGGATAATGTAATAGGCATAAAATCTAATCAGCACACCCTTTTTTGCCTTCTTGATTAAGTATCTTCAGTTTATGTTCATACATCAGTAAGTGAATACAATGCCCTTAATGGAATGTAGTCTACATTATGATTGCTTCCATACTGTAATACTAACTCCTAACATGGATATGTTTACAATATCTTTTTCTTCTTTTACACACAGATTCGCTGTTACTCGTGTCTTCGTGCAATGGTTCGATTTTGGATCTTTGGTGGTGTCCAACGAAAGATATCTAGCCGCTCAATTTCACTGTTCCCAGTGAATTCGTAGGGATTGTATTTATTCCTAGGAATAGTAGTTTATTTATTGTGTACTAACATGTTAGTATGTATGCTTAACGTTTGATTTAGCTTAAGAAGCAGGAAAAACTAATTAACTAGACGGCTGGTTGATTTACTTGATTGTTTGATGTTTGATTTGTTCAGTTCTAAAACCTTTCCAGCCCAAATCTTTGTAATTGACTTTTCATTATACGCATATTATATCGTTTACATGTGTATTTGACTTAGTATGATATCCAAGGATTTATATATGCATAGAATCTACAATTAATTAATCTGAACTTGGTCACTATCTTACAAAATTATCAGTAAATTCAAGAGGTAATTTGCCAGTTTGTTTATTTACTTTTTTCAATCTAAGTTTATCTCTTCACAAATCATAATTTTCGTTTAGCTTCTTTTTTTCTTTTTTACCATTTTTTGATTGCAACACTTTTTTTTCATACTTTCGCCTCATTCCCAGGGTTGTTGAAAGGCTAGTCTAAATATAAAAATAGTAGAATTATGGGAAGGATGAAGGATTATGAATAAGTTGACTTTGTTTGAAAGAATAGTGAAATCAGGCAAGGTAAGCAAATGGTATAGATAGACATAGGAATATATGTAAAAGATGAGATGAGGTGGGACGGAAAATTATAGTAGTAATGGTTGAGGTAATGGTGAAAACAAATAATTCACAAAAATCAATGTAGGTAAGACTGGTTATAAAAATACCTGTCACTCCAGATATCTGTTAAAGTAACTGTCGTATTTATTATTGACATAAGTCTGAAGAATGGGGATGATCGATAAACTTTGATAGTGCCTCTTCTATTGCAGAATACTTCAAAACTCACACTTTGAGGATCGAAATACGATAATGATCGAAGACAACTTAAGTGTAGACTTATAAAACGTATGTTAAACGACTGCGGAGAGCGATAACCAATGAGAGGAGAAAAAGATAGAGAGAACACTGGCAACACTTAACACCAGGAAACTTTTAAGACTTGCAAAAAGTCGTAATTAATAAGAATAATGTTGGTAGTCTTCAAATGAGACAGAATCATCATCTGCCCTTAGAATAAACATTAACCAAAGATGATATGCTGCTAGTTGTAGACCCAGTCGTAGTTATATTAATCAAATATCCTCAACTAATGGTGGTTCTAGTGCATAAGTGAACTTGCTAGCACCTGAAAATAAGTACACTTTTGACCCTGAGAAGCAATGGATCCCACTGAATGAGTCATTCTATAAAAGTGTTTTCTATTAAAAAGCATGCCAAAACAGCAAATAAATATTGTGAAGGTTCATTACTCAAACACTACTGGTCTAGTCAAAGCATATTTCAAACTGACATCTAAACTCTCGATCTCAAGGTTGCTGACTGTTATCATTTTATATATTTCCGTCGTAAAAATACTAGTAAAATTGCATTATTTTTATACCAGAGTTTTCAGGGAACTGATCAAGTCACCAAGAGATCCACTTAGTGAATAAGAATATTAAGATCATATAGTTTTGTTTGGTAAGGGTGTAGCAACAACGTTTACATGCTTTATTTTCAAAAATCAATCATCAAATTGACTATTTTCTATGTCTAAGCACTATATTGATGTCGGGACATTAGATGTTGTTTTTTCATTTCATTTATATACATACTGAACACTTTGATAACTTACCTGTAGCGGCTTAATTTTTGAACTCATTTTCATTATTGGTTACAGCGATAAATATTTTACAAACCTCTCGTTTTGATTTTTTAATACGCATCGATAGTTGTTCACGTGTAGTTAATTTAAGTTAATGACGAAGTGCATGGTTCCTAAAATATTGTGTTCGAATAACGCAGCCACAGTAACGTTTCTAAACACTCTTCTACTTACCAGCCACTAAAAGAGAGCCAAAACTGACGTATTTTGACCTCATAAGGCAACGACATAAACACGTGCGAGATGAATTCTTCCCTGTTCGAATAAAAAGCGCTGCTTTAAAATAAATTCCCGTTGTCACCTAAACTGAACACATAGAGTGGTATTTAGATACTTCGATGCATTGACTTATCCTAGAAGCAAAAAACGAGCGGCATCCACAGAGATCCAGTGTTTTATTACATGGATATGAACTTCCAAAGTGTGTGAAATTCATAGATTAAAAATATTTTGTCCTTGATGTCCTCGAAAAATTAATAACGTTTACTGAGACAAATGAATGAATAGTGCACGGGTTAGGCCAAGGAAATCGTAAGAAGACTGCAAATATGTCGACAAAGTTATATATTTTAATTAATTGTGATCACAAAGACATGTATGACATATTCCAAAACAACAATTACATAGGTACGATAATGAATGGTTTCAAAGTTTTATGGAAGTAATCTAGTGGTTGCCAAACCAAAGTGTGTCATCGGTCTCTGTAAGTAGCTGACTGATGATGTGAGTAGGCTGCCTGGTGGGGGCATAAAGTAGAGGATTGGCGGCATCCTATTGGTAACCAGAATAAATCTCAGGTCATGCTTTATTGGGCTGCTGGAGGTATGTTGGCTGCAGAAAAGTAGTTGGCTTGTTGCTCTTCTTCTATTCGTAATACATCCCAAGGCACTTTCATAGGTTGAAGGTCAGACTGTTTCAATACTGTCGATCCGCCTAGAAGCAACAGATTTCAGTGAATTACCGTCGCATCTGATGAATCTCCAAAGTTTGGATAAATAAGAACATATGAGCATAGGTTTTCTGGAATGTCGTCAATGAACATGAAATATCACGAAAGATTCTGTATAGCCCATTGAGGAGATGCTCTGCTCATTTCGGTTTAAAACATACCAGTAAACCATAGGAATCGAAATTTCATCAATGGTTCGCATACGCCATTTTATTTCGGATGTCGAGAATTATTAGATTTGATGTCTTAGTTTCATCAATAACAAGCTTAAAAGTACTCTTACCCGGATTCTCTTCCTTCCAAAGTCTATGAAAATAGAGGAAACTACTCAAGTTGGAAAACTTCTAAATAACTTCGACACACGATACCTAACCAGATGTCTTAGTAAAATGACTACATTACATCAGACTAAAGATATCTATGTATCTGTTTACCGATCTTCCTTCGCAATCAGGAGTTTCGTTACATGGAAACCACTGTGGGGAAAAAATAATTTTAGCCAGCAACACAGTACGTAAAGTTATCCGCTCTTCCATTAACTTGTTTTTAGAGCTTTAGTATTCAAACTTAACTTTTTACCAATGATCATGTCATTCTGAACACGAAGCATATATTTAAGATGTTAATAATGAAGAAAAGTGGCTGTAATACTAATTATCTATGCTTTGTGATAAACCCTCTAGCCCAGGAACAAAAAATTATCACGGAAAAACCATCAAAATGTGGCTAACTAATATCCAATAATCTATTTCTTGTCAAAAATGTTTAAATCTAAACACTTAAAGGCTGCGGTAACCACCCTGTAGTCGCGTTCAACTAAATAACCAGCTAATTCCCTACAAAAATGTTTAGTCATTATACCTTTATTATGCAAAGACTATGATGAGTGAGCACCTGCATTAAGCTCCATGACCCTGAGACTGGAAGGAATTTTCTGCGGTTGAGCACTGAGTTATCATGCAAGGAAATACTAATGCAACTCCTTCGTTGAGCATATAGAAGGAATTGCATGGGCTGGACAAATGGAGGTCATCAGTGTAAAGCAGTATTCGGCGTCTTTCGTAGGCCAGGATTGTAAAATCCATTCTGCTTGTGTGGAAATCCTCCATTTTTATTGTACCAAGAGATTCCTTATAACTTGCATTTTGTGTTACTTTATTGTGCTTTGACTCTGTAACAGATTCTATTTCTGTTCGTTTGTTTTTTATTATAACCGTTATTGGATTCTTGCTCACAATTAGGTTCTTGTATGTGTTTTTGTTGACATATGTTGCTTAATATTGATGTATTCAGTTTTTTCCACTGTATTTCAAAGTCTTGCTGCAAGCCATATGAGGTTGATATTTTTGGTTGTCTCTGCCTTAGCGGTTTGGCTAAGTTGGTTGGTTACAGACAGAATCTGGTTCCTTTTATTTGTTGGAAATATTTCTTCTCGGACAAGTAACTAAACTGATGTCTTTTACTATCTATTGTTTGTGCTATAGATTAGTTGAATAAATTGTTTGAATCAGTTTGGCTTTCTACGGCAAATGAACTGTTGAGGTTTGTGTACTTAATTTGCGTTTATTGTTAAATACTGTGCCACGTTCTACTGGTTATCGCATTGTGGATCCATGAGTGACTCAAAAACCTGTTGGCCCTGTATAGAAACAACGCTGAGTTTTAAAAGTAAAAGGAAATTTTTGTTTCCACAAAGAGAAAAGCATGGTACAAATGAGAAGCCTCGCATATATACCCAGATAACTATGTATATTTTAAATTACGTGTACGTGGTGTACTTCAAAGGTTTGTTATGGTATAACACTTTTTTACCTCAAGCTTTGATCTCGCCCCCAACTAGCTGTTTAGGTTCATCATACAAAAGAACAACAACAACTGAAGATCTGTGTAGATCACAGGCCTACACAAAATAACTCTAACTTGGAGGCCACTATGACCTTCGATGAGCATTTTCATAATCAAATAAACTAAAAACCAAAACTTCAGGCAAAATCCATTCTCACAAGCCTGTATGTGAAAAAGATGCATCAGCCATAATAGCAGGATTGGTTTTGCATGAATTATTCACTCTTAAAACCAGAATACCGTGATAAACGATGGGTAACTGAAAAGGAACACGCAAAGCCCTCTGTTACCTTGTCACCGACCGCTTTTGGTACTCACTTCAGTTCATTCAACTCCCATAAGAGTTGGAGAAAAAATGGAAGGACTTGCATTGATCTTTGGTAATCTTGATCTTCAGACTTTAGACCGCACTAATTTGATACAACCATAGTTATACTATAGGATACATTCTATGACATTAAATTGTATTGATTGAATCTGACACTCAATTTCCTTAAATAATCATTCATGCTAATTTTTGTAAAAGTTATATAAGGTGATGATTACACTTGAGTTATAATCGTTGTAGACTAATTGATGAAAAAATAAACCCACACAAATAAACATTGTTCGCTCGTCTCGTGCCACTCTTCTCCACTAAACACTTTTCCTGCAAGTTTCGCTTTTTAAACAGCTTGTGGCTGGAGAGGGACTAAGTCGTGTTATCCTATCTAAAGTACAATTATAAGGGATAACAGCCGCGCTTACGGCATTTAGTATCGACGGCATCAACTATACAATCGACCGATTCTATACTTATTAGCTGCATCATTTCTCACACTATATAAAACTACAAGAACCCATATGTTTTTTCATAAGAACATGCTGTAGAACAACGTGACGCCGCTATAGTGAAACGTTTGACTGCGGTTCCTAACACGCATGATACTTTTATAATGCATGGCATTTATCTGACTCTTTCGGTAATGAAGACTCATAAAACTCTACAATCAACGCTTGGGAACTCTATGAGGTTCTGTAGCGACTTAAGTTGACTAGTTAAGAGTTGACTTCATAACTTATGTATACAATATAATAATAAAGCTTAAGTATTCATTTACTTCCTTATTCTTTATAGGGATTATATTTCCTATTGTCTTATACTGAATGTTGAGAAACATTGTGTGTTTGAATGACTCGCATCCCGCTTCACTGTCTCCTGCCCACGATACGAAGTAAAGACCTACTACCAAAGATTATTGTTTCTTCTGTTAAATAGAACGGAACGTACCTAGACGCTAAAGTTCCATGCACAATAAAAACGGAAAATTAGTTGACACGAGAAAATGTAATTCAACAATTCAAATGAAATGAACTTAGACCGGAAAAGGCGGATAAAGCAAAGTCCGCTGTTCAGTCGTACTACAATATGCATACCAAGAGAACAATGTACAGTAAATGAAATATGATATTAAGGGTTATCAATGGCTGCTGCGATACCAACAACTATGTGATTACACAGCCTACAGTCTGTCTCCTTATAGGGTAGCTAGCTTAGGAGGTGCCTCGACTGGTCAACAACTTATGTTACCGTTATATAGGTAAAAACGCCTACTGTTATACGCGATGTACTAACTGCAACTATAATCTGCTAGTTTATCTACGCCAACTGCTAATCACAACCGTGACCAACAACTCGACAACTGATTACTTACCCCAAGCCAAAATCAAGAAGACACGAACGCAGCACTAGGAAGATTCGATTCTATTATATCCCAACTCTGCATATATGGTTACTAAAAGCAACCTTGTGGCAATTAAAGTAATTAGCACACTAAAAAGACACTACAACCAATCACAATTAGCAAGGTCAGAGCGGAGGAAATGAAGGGCAGTACCGGTTACCGCCTACTTTACAATTAATAAAAAGTAGCAAAAATAGGAATGATTACATGAAAAATAACTAGATCACTCTCCTCTTAACAGTTACTCACCCTCCAAGTTCACTCTTTCAAGTAATTCCTATTACTCTTTTTCGCCTCCTGTAACTGTGTGTAACGGTAAATAATCCCCTAAATAAATAGTTGTATAGGCTCTCAACATTGATGCTGACCATGCTTGTTTAGCGGACACGACTAGTTGAAGGCGCTCCGCCACACATCACCACCAGATCACGACACGAACATAATGGAAAGCAGCTCTCTTTCTAGTTAGCAAGCCTAGACGCTTGTCATACCACTGACGCTCTACTTACGATCAAATATAACTTCTCTTCCATTCTTCATTGCCTTCTGATTTCTTCTTATTCGTGCGAGTTGGTTCAATCGTCAGAAGTTGCTCTGGTTATACGACAAACGTTACTTGGTCATATACTGGGCGCACTACATGTTTATTCTGACTGATCACCAAACTATCTTCAAACCCGGATCCATATCCTCGCTTTGGATTCTATTTTCGTCACTACTCACTATCCTTTATTTCGTTTATGCTATCTCTTATATCCCTTTATCTTTAAATCTAGAATTTTTTTCTCATTCTAAATCCTTATTCCATTTTATGTTCTATCTAGCATTTTAATTGCATAGAAATGGGACGGGGCGTCTCTGAATATATGCACATCCACGCAGAGACTACTTAAAAAATATAAAAGTATAAAAGTTTATAAAAAAGTTAAATGAAAGCCTGCATGGAGAAAACACATATATTAAACAAATAAAATTTAAAAAAAACATATATAATAATTTCCTCTGCTGGCGTCACTAGGGTTAATTCAGTCGGCTGAAAAGAGAACATCCATTGAAGAACACTGAAGGCCAGCCATTGAATTATAAATGACAACACTTGACAGCTCCCAAAACATATATTTTATGCCAGCTTGATAAAGTGATATTGGACATTTGTAGGATTTTAGAGGTCGTGGTTTCTATTCAAAGTAACCGCTGGATTCGTAGTTAACCTTTATCAGTTTTCGTAAGTGTAGTAGTCCCTCATTGTATGGTTTATTTCTGCTCTAGTTGGTCATTCTGTGTTATTTGAAGTGCAGAATTGTTGCTTAGTATATTCATCTAGCTTATGTATTTGTATAATAACCAATGTGGCTGTATGTTCGACTATATATAGTTGCATTTTGCTGAGTCTCCTATATTTCCCTAAAATTTACCGAAAGTTACACTACGCTTCCACAAAGCTGTTTACTTGGTTATCGATTTCCTTCATGTGCGCAAATACTCGATGCAGAGCACGATACTTGTCTATGTAAACTCAGTGTTCCACACTGCATTTGTGGTAATCTACTGACTAAATGAGACGGAAAACTGAAAATCAACCTTTAAGAGTAAATCATTTTGTAATAATCCAGTCGAAAAGAAGTGCCTGAGTAACTAAATGTTTTTAAGTCCAGATTATATCGGCGCTTTACGACCTTGTCCAGACAAACAGTCGATAACATGCCTTTATATGGTCCAGCCTACCCTTATTAAACCTGTGTAATGTGCTGCGGAATCATATATTACTAGGTACCAAACATGTAAATAGGGAGATAGTCATGCCTTAAACCTGCTGTAACCAAATAATTGTAGCTTACCGATATCTTGTAAACACCTCGAGGGGATAAACTAGTTTCTCACATCAATCTTCCTTCAAAGTGCAATAAATGTTTTGTTTGCCTACATGGACAGACTAAGCTTGACCGACAAACGGATCGGATATTTCAACTTTATGATTACATTAAGCATATTAGATCTACAAGTAGACTAATTCGACTTCTACTAGATATTAACCTAAATAAACCCTAAAGTTTTGTTTGATAGTTTTAGTAGGTGTTCGCAAAATGTATCCTAGTTGCCCTTAAGATATCCGTGTGGAATACTCTGTGTCAAATTGGGTAGCAAGCCTCCCTATCTAAGACACTAAAATCCTGCTCCATTGGTGTATGTTGTCTCCGAAATTCTAGCGTGGTCATTCACTTGACCTCATCTAGGTAGTATGAACCACCTATGCGATACTCACTTCGTTTATCTGGGCACATCGTTATCTTTTCGTCTTTTCTGCCCACGCTTCAACTGAATGCAACTAAGATGAAGTGGAAGATGGATTTTACAGAAAGCTTTGTAAACTTCTTCATAGGACTAAACACTCAGATTTGGTACTCATGGCTGGTGATTATAACGCCCAAATAGGTAGCTTGAACCAGTTTGAAAGTTATTTGGGTGAGTATTTTGGTGTTCCCAGCTCAAAGAACGGATAACGGGAACCGTCTGTCGTAATTAGGCTCAATCCTTTATTTTTCAGCAAGCACGATTACTAAACATAAGCAGCGACCTCCTTGACTTACTCAATGGTAGACTCAAGTAGACCATATACCCATCGGTCACCGTTGGAGGGGCTCCATAGAAGATTTCCGATCTTTCTGTAGTACGTGTTTAGATTCTGATCATATCCTTATATGAGCATGCATTTGCTTGTATCTTACTGAGCGAAGGAAAATCACTACAGGGAAACCCATTAGAATTCAGTTCATCAACGTGACAGCTAAGACTAAATTCCAGGAACAACTAAAGAACTACTTGGGCAACTATAAAGATACGATCCACCTAGGCGCTGCTTGGCAAGGTATCTAAGCAGCTATCAGGCAATTGGATTGAACTTATCCTATCAGGCTCTGAACACGATGAGGAGCGAAAAGAAATCAGATCTAAACTGGCAGATGTCTGTGGAATGATCATCAGCAGTGGTGGGTAACAAAATCAAAGGAGATGGGAAAAGCTGCGGCGATGAATAATTACCAGGCAACTTTTAAGGTTAATGAAATAAACCGGGTTAAAAATTTGTGTTGGTGAGACAATCTCCGATAAAGATGGAACGCTCACCTGATCTCAATCAAACGTTTAGAACTGATGGGCTGAACACTTAAAAGAGAAATTCATTTGGCCTTCAGCTACTACAGACGTACCTACTATTTCCAAGCAGCCTAAATGGAAATTCTACTTATAACCCTGACTTTTTTCGAAGTTGAAAAAGCCATAGCTAATCTGAAGCCAAGAAGATCTAGCGTCTCCAATCGGGTTAACTGTAAAGATAGTGGTCCCACTTTAACAGTTAGGCTAACTGTTATTTCGGCTAAAGTTTGGAAGTTAAACATAATTTCATCTGACTAGTGTCGAGCGTTAGTCGTCCCAGTATATAAGAAAGGGTCAAAATCGTTCTGCAATAACCATAGAGGAATTAGCTTGACTAATAGCACTTAACTACAACTTGTGAGCCGCAAATGCAAGAAAACCAGGCTGATTTCAGACCTGATCGCGGCTGTATAGACTAAATATTCACCATTCGTCAGGTTTCAAAACATAGGCATACTTTCCAGCGCTCGACAATGGTAACTTTTCTTGACATGACAGCGGCACTTGACCCTGTAGACCGAAAAATCCTATAAGGGTGCTTATCACTGAAGGGCGTACCCCAGAAGTACATAAATCTTGTGAAGGCTCTTTACTCAAACACTATTAGTTGTGTTACAGCGTATGGATAACTGTAGTCCAAACTTATGACGTCCGACAAGGCTCCCTACTATTTCCAATTTTGCTTCATTTCATGATCGGTTTACTGTTGGAAATAACACTCATCTGACTTTTCAGGAATTAATCTTCTACCAGGAAATCCAGTTATTGACTAAATATGCAGATGACATAGTCCTGTATAGCGAAGACGCTTATAAAATGCAGAATCTTTTGACACCTATAAGGAGCAATGCAAGCACGTTCGGGATGCGTTTTTTCTCCCTTAAATGCAAATTATTACTTCAGGACTGGTCTTCACCAACACTACCTAAAAATGAGGCGTGAAGTAGTTGAGCATGTCGATTACTTCACTTATCTTGGGAGTCTGATTAGCCCTAATAGGTTAATCTCTGGCGAAATCTCAGTACAAATTCAGAAAGCTCGCATGGCTTTTGCCAACTTACGTCACCTATGACCTAGGTGATATATTTGTCTCAATGAAAGGAAGAGTATACTGCGCAGCAGTTTGCTTTGTTCTACTGTATGGATGTGAGACGTGGCCATTAAGAGTAGACAACACCCGCAGGTTATTGATATTTGACTATCAACGTCTTAAAAGCGTCGCACACATTAGCACACAAGTAAGTAAACACGAGGTTAGACGCCGAGTATTACGGAAAGGTGGCAAATCAGTCGATGAGGATGTAAATCCTCCGCGCGAATGCCATAACCAGCGGTTGAAAACTTTGGGTGATATGGCTCAGAATCAGTCACAGTGGCGCAGGTGTATACACTTTGTCCTTCCTTAAATCGTTAGCTTAAAATTATTTCATAGTTTTCTTTTTACACACCAGTTTTTTCTCTCATAAGCATATTTTATATGTTCACTCTCCTTTGTTTTCATTATTATTATCATTGAAGTAACTTCTATTGATTTGGTGTTAATCTGGCTGCTTTTGAGGTATGGCAACTTGAACTGATGTACACATGCCCCAGGTTCAATGTTGACCATACATACATGCGATACTCGTTGGATAGTTGTAACTGCAGCTCATTTCAGAACTATGTGGCGTTTTACGCCAATGAACTGAGTTCAAGTCCCAATGTGAACGATATCACGGATGTAGACAGATTCGGCTGACGAGTCTTACTTAAGACAAAACGCGTTCTGGATTTCCTTTTTCAGCCCTTAATGTAACTCGAATCATACTGCCCAACATAGACAACCTGTCTTTACTGGTGTACATGAACAGCGAAATTAGCTTCTGAGTCTATTCCTTTTGCTTTAATTTAGACTTCGCTTTAAGAATTCATCACTACTTGTCATTTTGCTATTGCTTAGGACTTTACTTTACGCTTCTGCATGACTCATCATTTGTATCACAATCCACTAACTCGCAAATGATTCGATTATTTGTAACCGATTCACTTGACATACTTAAAATTAGCCAATGTATATATATTTTTCTACATTATGTTTATTCTGATAAGTATGCTTGTTTTTCATGTATTAATGGCTCTAACATACTTATCCTTCCTTTGTTTGTCCAGCTTACTTAAACGTGAATAAATTTGTGCTGTTTTGTTCATGGTGAAAGAAAACAAAGTGCAAACAGTATCCGTCCCAATTGAGGTTGCACAAGAATATGTATCAAAACTACTTGGTTTCGCACCTCTTCAACTTTCAGATGATTGTAATTGTTACCTATTCCCTCCCTTTGATTGTTCCTTTTTAGTGTACAATGTGATCATTACTCATTTGGGGCAAATGATAGATGAGTTTGGTGAGAAGTTACTGGATAAAGTTTGGTCCTTTTTTCGGTTTTGTAATACCCTTTCTTTTAGTTTAGCTCAAAATTTACAACGGAAAAAATTCAGTCACTAACTTATTACTTGAAGGAAAAACTTGAAGATCGTCTTATAGACATGTTTGACTCTTTTGATGTAAATATGTCGCAATTGGTGTAAATTCAATTATTGTAGATATTTTTAGTCAGTAAAGTGCTTTATCTAAATCCTTCGGTAGTTCTCAAAGATGATGAACTTCAGCTATCTTACTCTGAAAAATATGACAAGGCTATCGACGATCGTATCATTACTTATACAAATAGAATCTCAGTAGTAAGTGAATGTACATCGTAATAAGTATTCTATACAATATGTTTCGTTTTTCTGTCTTGATGTCGACATAGGTAAGGACTAATGACCGATTTAGTAAACCGTCAATAGTTGGGATTCTACTTAGTAATCGAATTGTGAATGACTTAAGTCAAATTGCTGTTAGTGAACCATTATTGTCACTAACCACTTGGTTTTATAAATCAAAAGTATTTATTGTTATTCCATCTCCTTAAGTACTAAAACATTACATGGGTTATTTTGCCAACATTCGGTCCGTAAACACGAATTTAAAAAAAACATTTAACAGCCTATCTGCGATGGCAGTACTAGTGTTTTTGCATTTTAAAATATATATTGATGGTAAATGCCGAAAATTGTAGGATTCATTTTCAAATGTTAGCAGTTTTGATGGATGTAGCCGTATAATCCTCATTTAAGTATATATCACTGTTGAAAGGATCATTTTCATATGTTTATTGTCATATTTGATTAAGTGCTTGCTCCACTAATATAGATAGTCTAATTTCAACGGCTTATTAAAAATGTATTTCAAAGATTTGACTAAGCCACATTTTAACAAGTACAGCTTTATTGATTATGAGGAATATTCTAGAGAGTTGATTATTTCTTACTATATCTTTTGATGTGATTTTATTAAATTAATTCAGTGAAGCATACAGTTCAATACTCTAACCGTAATTCGTAAATTGTGTTCTGTTCTTAGTTTCACAAAAGGTAGTCGACTGCATGTTATTTTACTTCCTATATGCAACATTTGTATAAATTTTCAATGTGTATATTTCACCGACCCTTTTTGTCATGATTTCAGCTTAAAAGTTGCTTAACAGAGACTGAACAAGAAGCTGCTAAAATCAACTCAATTATACATAACTTAAAGAATATGAAGAATAATGTCAAGCAGACTTTAGAAAACGTTTATGGCGTCAAATCAGGTCGGTACGGTTTTTGGAATATTTTCTGAAAACGCCTTTTAGTTGCTCTCTTATCATGAGTTTAATCTAGAATTTATGCTGATGAATTAATAGTTGGTAATCAGTATCTTAAAAGCGAGAGTTTTGATAGTTTTTTTAAATATAGTTTCTCTTTGGCTCACGAGGATGCGATTCGGTCTACCGGTTGAACCTGGAGAATTTAATACCGTTTTTACAACACATTCTCTATCTACGATCTTGACCTCGCTACCCACCTAAACAACGGCGAAATCGGTTGATCTGAGTTAAGTTGATGCGTGTAGACTACTTGTCTGGGGCCCACGCGTTTATGTGGTAACCAATGGTTGGAGACTGGGTCGGTCGCAATGGCACAGATCCGTTCTTTATCTTCCCTAAATCCCAAGCCTTTAAACTTTTGTTTATTTTCCTGATATATTTCTCTCTTCCTGAACCATATTCTCTATTTCTTATCTCTTTTTACTGACAGTGATGTTACGACTACTTTTACTACTAGTATTTGTCTGATTGTGTAGATGTGGTGTATCAACTTAGACAGATAATCATATATACCACGTTCTACGTTATACTTAAGTGATTGACTGAAATAAAAGTAATTTATGAGTTTTCAGTGAACCAACTATATGTGAATCTAAATTATAGTAGCAAACTGACGTAAAGCTTAAACGAGATATGTTAACTACATGAAATTCCATCTCCATAAGATTAAGTTTCTTCTTGAATATTAACTATCGTTGTATAGCTCTCTTATAATTATCTATTCTAACCTATGAAGAAAATGTTAATTGTTTCTCACACATAATTTCCATCTGACATACTATTTCAACACTATACTATATCACTTTGATCGTTGATTTTCCCAAAACTTAACACCAAGAACGGATTTGTTGCGAAAAATTTAGATATTCGCATAGTGCTTTCATCGAGCTAACAGCTCATCTATGCTTACGTCTATACAAAGTGTACTGTAACTAAAAGAGTGGTCATTTAAAGCATTGTCTTTACAATAGGATTTTATTTTTGAAAAATATTGGCCATAGATTACAGTTAGTACTAAGCCGTCTACTCACTGTGCTCCTATTTTGTGCATGGAATTATCGATTTGTTTTAAAGGTTCATTAATTTTTTTACTAAAGTATCTATAGTTTATGCCTGAAGGGCATTTTACATATCTTAACATAGTAACTTCATTTACGCGTATAGTCACAAGTTTTAAAATATACATATAGGAAAATAATATGGGTGAATGGTTCCTGATGGCTTAAATAAAATTTAGCGTCAATTATTTATATGACGTATATATTTATCATCGTCTATGTATATGAAACTTATGATTGAAAAAAATAATCGCAAGTGCTATAATGTAGTTAATTATGGTAACTTATTGGTTAAAATATTCAGCTATCAACCAGTAGTAGGTGATCAATTTGAACCTAGCTGCACCTAATTCACTTCAGGCAGTCAGGTAATACCTCTACTCATCATATAAGGTGTGATAGCCGAGCAAACAAATCCATTCTTGATAAAGTTCATAATCACTATATCAGTAGTTACTTACTAATGCGCAACATCTATTTTTCGGAAACCAGAGTTTCCACCTTGTAGACAGATTGAGTAAGTAAAGCAAAATCCTAGTCTATAATCTAATGTTTAGAAATCAAGATGTCTAAACTAGTAATTTCAGTTACTTTGAAAGAAAGTAACTAATGTTTACTTCTAACCATTACAACTGTTTAGCAATTTATTTAAATGTAAAATTTTGGAATAATCTGTGTTTTATGTTTATGTTCCCCCTTACTTCTTTTTTGTCATCCCTTTTTACAATTATTGTGGCCTAGTCGATGAATTATGCGCCTCAGTATATGAACGGAACAATTCGATTAGTCGATTATATACTGCTCTAAATAATATAAATTTATCCAATGTCAATTTTCTTTCAATTTGTCCACCTCCAAAGAAAAAGAGAAAACACAAAAACAAGTGATTTTACTCATGACTTACTTAAATGATGTCTTTTTGAAGTGATATTTAACGTAAACGTCTATGTATATACTCTGTACAGTAGTATGTGGTTCTTAAATGTTATGTAAAGATTATCGTATCTGTTTCTTGTATATTAATTGTTATCTATTTTAAACAATACAATACTTTGATAATGTCCGGTTCACTGAGCTGGTTAGTCTGATTGAAAAGCGTTTGTTACCGTTCTGAACAACACCTTCAGCTCCTACTTCAAGTAGAAATGAGAATTTTGATTATTCCATAAGTAAATACTTGTATTCTGATAACCTGGTGTCCGACTTGTTGTCCTTACATGTCTTTCATCCACGTTTGTTTTGTTCAGCTGGCCTTTGATTGTGTGGGCTGGTGGGTTTATTCTGTGTCGACTTGTCTATTGATTACCGATTGATCTTGGGTGTCATGCTTTTAGAAATTTTCTGAAATATCTTCAGTCTAGAATTTTAACACTTCCCCATGCATTGTTACATGATATCATACTGTGTCTTCTCTCTGCCAACTTGTGTCCAAGCTTTCGTAAACGATGATAGTGTTCAGTCTTTACGATATAGTACTTCTTACAGTTGGCTGAATTTATTTTATAGATAATATTGCATTTTTATTCCGTAGCTGTTATGTCTTTTAGTCTGCATAAGATACCTATTTATTTTTTGTGAGGAAATTAGTGTGTAGATTGTAGGGATTAATAGGGGAATAACAATCAGATTGTTTCTGTCTAGAAAAAATCAATATATTGAGTTAAGTATATAAAGATGTAGTTTGGTCAAGTTCAATTAGAGTTACACGAATAGATCTATAGATACTTAAGAAATATTTAACGATATTACTCATAAATACAAATAAGAAAGTATTTATGAAAGGTAAATGGTGTATATGAAAGGAAACATGATTCACCAGGTAATCAAAATTAACTTCAGGTTAATTGAGCACTGTACAAGTAGTTTGTAAAATTAAGTAATGTGTTCGTAGTAATCCAATGAGTAGAAATTGACGTTTCGTGACTTGATGTAAGCCACTTCTTCAGAGAATAATAATTAGCCGAATAACATTTACAAAAGTTTAAATAATACAATGAAGCAAATCGAAATCAAGAAAATTAGTACAATCGAATTATCATTCTGAATGTATTGAAGTAATTTTAATCTGGATCAAGGTGTCTCATAGTGAATCATGTTTGTGTGTACTTTTGAAAGTTTATTAATTGTCTATGCGCATGAAAAATGTAGTTTGTAATGTGAGGAAAATTTTGGCGATATTCTGTGTTTTCTCATTGGTCAGTTAAAGTCTGACCTATTAATATTGGTATTAGCCACAACTAGTGTATAGATTCCTATAATAAAGTTGAGAACGCACCATCTGAGAGTATCTCCATATTACTAGTCTATGAAGTTGAAATGGACTGCAAGAGAATACATCAGGGCTGGTCTCTTCATACACTCCATTTTTAGCCAATGAATTTTGCCTAAGAATACTGGAATCAAGGCTTCATGTTCTTACCTCATGTGAAAGCAAAATAGATTTCAATAAGCTATGATCCCCAAACTTATGCATTATATTATGGTCTAACAAATCTTGAAGCATTCTTATGCTTATTCCTGGTATCTTGTGCCAATAAAATCTTGACAATGAATTAATCCGTATAGTACTGAGAAGTAAATTTTTAATATGAGCATAAAAACTTTCGACAAAATCTTCATTCCATACCTATTCTAAGTAATACCACTTAGATGAGTTATTAGGTTATTTTCGTCAAAAAAAGACATCAACCGGAGAATAAAAATCCTGTATACGGTTGGCTGCATAGGTCATGGCTTCTTATTGGAACCTCAGGCGTCCCATCTCGGTCATGTGTTTCCTGTCGATATTGTTTATCCTGAATATGGATCATAAGATGATTCATTGCATTGGTTGTTTTGAAAAAGGTTTGCATAATCTGAACATGTGTTTTGCAAATACGTAGAAGTAGCTGCAGTATTTATAATGACGATGAGAGTACTTTGGTGCTATTACTATCCTTGATATTCGCTTGGTAATCGGGAATTACCCCGTTTTATGTTCGATAAACGTCTAGATGAAATAATTCGACCCATAACATCACGTATCCTACGTAAAATGTTGTGTCATGTTCGGCTTCCTGCCGAATTATCCAGGATTTTGCAAAATCGATTGCTGATCATGTTAAATAGTTACCAAAACGTTCACTTTTCCTGAAAAATCTACAACCTAACGTCTATCCTCTATATTGTTTATATTGATTTCCCCTTTTAATTACAGTCAAGAATCAATTGTCATGTGTTACAAGTTAATATGCGAAAAATATTGGTTATCTCATTCCAGAATAGGATATTGTCCGAAGAAGCTTGGAATTTGTAAAGTAGCTGCATGCTAACTGTTGAAAAATACCAGTCACATTGTGATATTATGGTAACGTTTAGCAATCAATCGTTTACTTATCAACAATGTCTTGAAAATTAACATAATGTTGCAATCAGTTATAGTTGAACTTGTAGTATAAATACAACTGTATAATGCGATTTACACACAAACTGACTTTTAATTATTGTAATTCTCTTATTGCACTCTAAAGCAGTCTGTAAATGAGAATCGTGAGCTAATAGGGTATATATTTATTATATCAACATTTGATAATATAGACCATAACTGGCTACATTCCTTTTGTTTAGGTCATCAGAAGTAAGGTTTAAATTATTAAAAAACAAAAAGTCAAAAGTAATTTCTTATAATTATGAACTGAAAAGTGTTAATTCGTATCAAGAAACGTTTACATTTTTGGAATAGGTGCTCTAACATATGACTCAATATAGCCTGCTTGTACTCCACGTTGAATTTTTACATATCCATTGTCACCCCATTCTTCATTCCACGAATTTGCACATAACCAATAAGGTATTTTTCCTTCATAACCCCAACCAATTATTCGTAAAGTTATCCAACCTAAATTGCGTGATCTAGGTGTTGGTAGATAAACTCCTGACTTATAAACTAGAAAATCTGTGTTCACAGAAATGCTAGCTACTACAGGCCCATTCATTAAAATCTCTTTCTGAATATCCTCTTGAGTACCATAAACATTGTAAATCCTTTCACCTAGCCAACAAAACATTTAGTAATGTAAGGGTTGCACGATAACTGGTTAACATTCGCGAAGTAAAATGTATGTCATATTGTAATCAAATAATAATCAACTAAAGTTTGTTTTTCAATCACTATCAAAGAAAACAGTTGCTTTACTTGTTATTGTTTCTCCAAAGTACAAATTGTTATGTAACAATAAAAAGTTATCTATAACTGTCGAGATGCAAGTAAATGAGGTAAACGTAATGTTTAGTAAGTTAGTCATAGCTTGAAGTTAGAATCACTACAGTCAGTTAACCTGGTAAACTAATTGAATAGTCTATTAAAATTGAAGTTTTATGTCATGAACGCAAGTTGTCGAAGTTACTTAAGAAGAAGTCAAAATGGTTTCAAGTATCACTTAAGAGTCATATAATGCTTATAAAAACAAGAAGACAGAAATAGGTTACGTAATAGTCCAAATAACTGTCGAGAATTTCTTCGAAAGACCAAATTATGATAATTGTCCACTTGAGAAATATAAGGACAAGAATTATTTAATGAGGAAGAATCAGCTAATTAGTATTTAATAGAAAATTGAAAACTAATTATAGAGACAAAGAGAAGATTAGGGCCAAGGTAAAATATGTGTTTGAATATGTTTCTTTTACTAGTTTGAACTGGTGAATGACTAGTGCCTCGACCGTACATAATTTCTTGATTTGCACTCTTGGAACCATTTTGTTTAACCTTTTAAATTATCTGGAAAGATGATTCTGGTGGGGCACTGTGACCGTAGATCAAATATTCAAGAATAGAGCTGTTGATCGATCTACGTATTCCTCTACACAACCAAGCAGGGTAGTGTTCAGAATGTAATTTCTCTATATTTACGATTGTACAGCTTATGTGAATGCCATCGTCGAAAATTTCCACTGATTACTTAACATTTTAAATTCATAAGTAATTTGTATCGAAGTGGGGTAGTGGGTTACATTTGCTTTAACTGGATAGTTATAAGTATTCAGTACACTATTCTCTTTTTTGTTGATTACTTTGCAGTATAATGCTTTTTGTATTGGTCTTCTGGTTGTTTCACCCGTTTTTGGCAGTTTTTCTGTAAATCTATTCACTTAAAGCTATTTAGCCAAGCTAGCAGTTTTCTTAAGTAATCATGAAGTTTATCCCGACATCAGTCGAAATTTATAATGAACCGAAGACGATACTTACCTTGATACTATAAGATCTGTTTGTACAAATCAATAGAAATTGTTGATCAGTCAATGTCTTTTTTTAATTTGTTAGTCTAGTGAAGTAATGGCTCTAATCAATAACGATGAAACTAAACCTCTTTAATGCTTATGTTAGAATTTTGACAACATGAATTTCATCAATCTATTCATAACTAACTGAAAAAAATCTCCACTACATTAGATAAGAAAATATCCACTGAGTAGTTTGTTAATATCAGAAAATCATGTATGAAGATTATCTAGTTAAGATGAGATGAATTAAAGTTATAAGGAGTCATCAGAATATAAACTCGGTATTTACATGCTTTAATATTAATACTTCAAAGGAAATAAGGTGTTATTACAACAGTACTATTCTAATACTGTGTACTTCCATTGGAACATGACATGATAATGGGAAGTATTTTGTAATCATATTCTACATACAAGTTTACTTAATGAATATTTCACTGAGTAACAAAATTAAATGCCTAATTTTGCTTAATGTCAATTTTGGTAATGAAAATTATAATTCCTGAAATAGTCCAGTCTAAAGCCAATTCTACAAATACAGAAATGTTACATAAAAGTTCTGTGTCTATTAAATAAAAGCTTACGGAAGAATGGAAATTATTTACGCATTTTACTATCATATTTCATGCATACTTTCGAATAAAATAAACTTCTAGAAGCAAATATAAACTTGAAAATATTCTTACCATAAAACTTGTCATCATCATATGTCTTGTTATACCCATCTTGACATTCATTTGTACATTGTGGAAACTCGAAAGTGTTATTATTACAATCAAGAAATCTAGACTCTGGATGATAACTACATTTTGGTAAAGGATAAGGCTGGCATCCACTTTGATCTTCGTACGATCCGCCGGTGACAATACCATATGTTATCCAATATACCAGAACTTCTACTTCACTCCCATGAAAACATCCAGGACTAAATCCGCAGCTAATCGCATCACGTGCACTCAATTGTACAGAAATTCTACCATTTGAACGAATACAAATTCTATCACTAATTGAGTCAACAGTTGCGATGGCCTGAAACATTTTCATGAAAATAGTTTACAAAGCGATGTAAATTTCAATAAGAAAATCAAGTAACATGAATATCCTACAAGTGAACTTAGTACCTTTCTAAGTTTATCTTTCTTTATATAAGCATTACTACAAATTCTGGTCTATCCGTTAACCATCTGTCTATCAAATCACAAAAACGTTAGTATACTACTGGATCGTTACAATCAAAATGTAATCGGCATACAATTTTTTTGATAAAATAACTATAGATCTGCAAAAACTCTTGATTTATATTACAAATCTCTGATTCTTCTATAAGTTCTCAGTCAGTGCACTATACTGTTATCCATTTAAACAATATATAAGTAATACGTTTTGTTCTCATAAATAACTTGTTGCGTTGTTAAACACTACTGATTTTTACTATAGTACTATTTCTATCTCATGTCACAATAAACTGATGAAAAGATTTATAAAACCTTTGAATACTTATACACATTGATTCATATTATTTCCTTATTCTAAGATGAATACTAACTTAATAGTTGTAGATGTACACATGTTCTATTATTTTTAAACGCAATAAATAATACATGGCTTCTTTTCACCTACTTTACTTGATCCTTTTTTCAAATTAATAAACTTTCAGATCTGGTTATTTACAGAGATTTAAGTTTGGAATTTTCCCTCAGACGTACGACAAAATATACTACCACCTTTTTGTAAAGGTTTGAATATTCTAAGTGGTTGTCAGCATCTGTTAGTGATATTTCTGTTTCGTGTATGTACTTGCAAATGAACTAGTTGACCTGTATGTGTAATACTATCATAGTGAAATTTCGAAAAAAGTGGACAAGTCTAATCCAGTGACTGAATGGCATCATATTTACAGTAAGACATGTGTCTTGTACGTTCTCTTATTTGGAGTCATTCATGTCCTTGTATGAAAGGTCTTTAACTAGATCGAAATAATGCAAGAACGACAACATTTACAGAATACTTTGAATTCAATGCATTCAGTTGCATTCTCATCAACTACATACATACATGCTATTGATTTTAGATAACTCAAATTATTAGTACGTATTGATTTTGTTAATTGAATTGTTTATCTGATCATCGGTCTAATGCTACCAGAGCGATTGAGGATTAACTACTGATTCCCTTTGAACACAAAGGTTAGGTTTTAATCTTCTAATTACAATGGCCTGAGCAAATTTCAATAGAATCGATTTATGTTGTTTATTGATGATTTCAAAAGCATTTGTTACATCGACCTCATGTCTTGTGTCTACCAAATGACGCGTAATTGAACTTCTAAAAGTGGTTGCTTCTTTCAAGCTTATGTTCTTCGGGATATGTTCAATGAATCGTAAATTGACCCGTCTTTCTGTCCTTCCAATGTACCTGCTTTTGCAACTGCATGTGAACTGGTAAATACAATTGGAGGTGATATGAGACGGATACTTATCAACTTTTGTTTAACTTATTAAACATCATGTTTTGTAGAGCGTCAATAGTTTGGCAGCAGGGAATGTTTGTTTGATGACCGTTCTAAGTCTTTGATTGAATTGTTTGGCTACTTGATCTCCTCTAAATACTAGTTGAATAATTACCCTTTTCATTTCGGGTTACCCAGCTTCGAATTTTTGATTACATCTATTATTATACTTCTCAATGAATGTTTCAGGATACTCATTTTGTCGAAGACATTCTTTTATGATTGAAATTTCATCATCAAGTTTATCGGCAGTGCATAGTCGTTCAGCTCTGTAGTAAAGTGACTCGACTAAACCAAGTTTATAGCTGATTGGACAAAAGCTATGAAAATGATGGTATTGACCATTCCATGTATCTTTCCGGGATATAAATGTTTGGCATGTTCTGTCATTTCTTCGTGAAATTCCTAGATCTAGAAATTGGAAGATATTGTTCTTTTCGTACTCCATTGTGTATTTGATGTTGGGATGAGCTTCATTAAAGATTTAAAGTAGTTTTTCGCTTGGTTTATGTCGTTGCATATAATGAAAGTGTCATCAATGGACCTTCTGTATAGTGTCATTTGGTTTATTGCAGGCATTAACTTTGTTTTTTCCAGATTAGCTATAAACATGTCAGCAAGTATTGGTCCTTAAGGGCTTCCTATGACTACACCGTCTGTTTGGCACTATAATTTATTATTAAATTGAAATTGGACGTTTTTTGTGCATTGCCGTATAAGTTGTTAAACTAATGTTTTCGGCATAGATAACAGTTCAGAATGTTGACTTATTACGTCAGTGGTTTCTTCTAGGAAAATATTGGTAAATAATGCTGAAATATCATAGGATACCATTAGTTTATTAGATATATTTATTTGCCTTACTAGTTCAGCGAAATCAAATGTATCTTTTAAACTGAATACAGACAGCTCTTTGCAAATCCGTTCTAATTTGTTGACCATCCAGCGAGCTAGCTTATGACATAGTGAATTGATCATGGAAATTATTGGTAGATCAGGTTTATGTAGTTTGGCTTGCCTATACATGAATGGTAGGCGCGAGCCTCGTGGTTTCAATTCATTGTATGTCGAGCTGTCAATTATCTTTTGTTTTAGTAATTCTCTAAGATGTTTAGTTACTCGATTTTCTAGTGCTACCGTTTTGTCTTTGTTTGATTTTTCCGCTTTGAATTTACGTGTCTTCGGGAATCGATAGCATTTTCTGTGTATTTTCGGATTTATTCATTAATACTTCTCTGGAACTTTTATCTGATTTGAGTAATAGTAGGTTATCGTCATTTCGTAGTTGTTTTATGGCGTCATAATGAGCTCGAGTCATGATTTTGGATTGTAAGGCTGGGGAAATATGAAATTGATTGGTTATATCGACTACTTTTGATTTGGACCAGCCCCGTTTGTCTTCACTTACTGGCTTCAAATCAGATTACTGGTGATAAAGATTTTCAAATTGAACTTCTGTGTCAATTCCGTTATTACATTTTTGGGGAATGTGAAATTTAAAACCAAGTGATAAGGCTTCCGAGTGTATTTTGTTAAGCTTCATATTCGATAAGTTATATACATATTTTTCTGGGTTATTAGGGAATTCTTCGGTTATTTTTCCTTTTGTTAGGGATTTGGATAAAGTTTTGTATGACCTTTTGGCTGTTTTCAGTTGTACTTGCAAAAGCAGGTACATTGGAAGGACAGAAAGACGGGTCAATTTACGATTCATTGAACATATCCCGAAGAACATAAGCTTGAAAGAAGCAACCACTTTTAGAAGTTCAATTACGCGTCATTTGGTAGACACAAGACATGAGGTCGATGTAACAAATGCTTTTGAAATCATCAATAAACAACATAAATCGATTCTATTGAAATTTGCTCAGGCCATTGTAATTAGAAGATTAAAACCTAACCTTTGTGTTCAAAGGGAATCAGTAGTTAATCCTCAATCGCTCTGGTAGCATTAGACCGATGATCAGATAAACAATTCAATTAACAAAATCAATACGTACTAATAATTTGAGTTATCTAAAATCAATAGCATGTATGTATGTAGTTGATGAGAATGCAACTGAATACATTGAATTCAAAGTATTCTGTAAATGTTGTCGTTCTTGCATTATTCACAATTTCTGAAGGGAATAAACAGTGTGAATGATCTATAAAGCTCTCCATTATTCCGTTCTTGTCCTTGATGTAAATTATTAAAAAGATCTTAAGTCGACAATAAACAGATTGATTTATTGATAGCAAGATTTTCCCTTATCGTATAAATTAACAATATTACACACAAGGATATGAAAATACAGCCAACTAGGTAAAGTGACAATATAAAAAAGATTGTAATCATTGGATTATCGTCGGATTTCCAACTATCGTGGCTGTGTACAGAACTACATTTTCGTATTTATCATCAGTAAGTTAAAGTTTATTATTCTGTGAGTAGATTACTGATGACTACACTTTTAGTAAACTCATATTTACTAAATAAATCATTTAAAAAGAATATCTTTCAAAATTTACCCAATCGGCTCTACAAAGTGATTCATCATGAATTTGTCTAATAGTTGAGCAGTTGATCCAATGATATCTTGCATCAAACGAACGAGGTATTTCCATATTTATACTGTTATGAGAAATTGTTTTAATATGTTTTGTTTGTATATTTTCAGTTTCAATATATTTTCTAAACATCTTTTCAATATCCTTTGAACTCCTGAAACGATGGTTGGTTCCAGCTTTCCATCCAAATTTAGGCTAAATATCAAATTATTAATTGAGATGGTGTAAATAGAAGGCTATAATTTATCGCAAAGTATATGGATATAACTTTCAGTAGTAAGATAAGAAACATTAATCTGAGTATAGCTTCTCATTCTAACTTTGGAACTATTCATCACCAAGTACGTAATGCCTAAGTACTTATGATGTCAATGAAAATTCATCAGATTTCAAATTAGAACTTTACTTCTTATCGACGAAAATAAATTTGATATGCTATTGCTTAATGTTTCCGTGTATTGACCAAATCTTTACTCAACGGTTGATTGTTGAACAACTAATCAAATGGAATTCACCACTTTACATCAACTTCCTCGACTACGAAAATGCATTCGACAGCGTGGATAGGAGAATATTATAGAGCCTTCTACGACATCATGGCGTATCCGCACATCATACGGAATTCTTACGATGGACTGCATTGTAAAATCGCAGATTCATTCGAACTGAAGACTGGTGTTATACAAGGTTGCTTACTGTCGCCCTTCCTCTTCCTGCTGGTGGTTGACTGGATCATGAAGACTGTAACATCTCAAGGCGATTTCGAAATACAGAAGACAACATCGATGCAACTATATGACTTGGACTTTGCAGATAATCTAGCTCTCCTATCCCACACACAGCAACAAATGCAGATGAAGAAGGACAATGTAGCAACAGCCTTGGCAGCAGTAGGCCTCAACATACACAACGTAAAGAGCAAGATCTTTCGATACTAACCAATAAACACTAACCCAATTACACTTGACGGAAAAATTTTCGAACATGTAGAAACCTTTGGGCAGCATCATCAATAAACAAGGAGGGTCTGATGCAGATGTAAAGGAGCAGATTGGAAAAACAAGAGCAGCATTTCTACTACTGAAAAACATCTGGAACTCAAACCAGCTAGCTGTCAGTCAACATTAAAGTCGAAATTTTCAATACAAATGTGAAGACAGTTCTGTTGTATGGAGCTGAATCTTGCACAGAGAACTACGAAAACCATCCATCATTCAAAAGATACAAGTATTTGTAAACAACTATCTGAAAAAGATACTTCGGATCCGTTGACCAGATACCATCAACAACAACCTTCTATGGCAGAGAACAAATCAACTTCCAGCCAAAATTAGGAGAATACGCTGGAGGTAGACAGGACACAGATTGAGGAAATCATTAAACTGTGTTACAAGACAAACACTAACTTGGAATTCTAAAAGCCAAAGGAGAAGAGGAAGTCCCAAAAATACATCGCGTCAGAACTGTAGACAGACATGAAGAGAATGAAGAGCACTTGGGAGGAGCTTGAAATAAAAGACTAGGACAGAGTTGGTTTGAGAATGCTGGTCGGAGGCCTATGCTCCACATGGGGTAACAAGGATTGATTGTTTTCTGTGTCAGTGAAATCACAAAACAAGCCATTACTCAGAATCGTATGTATCAATGTTCATATAAAATCATTGCTGTTACATGGTACTGTCCTGCTCTTAATGATTCCTTAAATATGCTTGACAATTCTTTAGCTCTTTCGTCGAACATTCATTACGGTTGACATTAGCGTAAAACTTTACAACTGTAACATATTTTTTATATTCATATTTACAATGAAGATTAAGTCAGAATAGCATTAAAGTTAGTGGTATAGTTAAATAACGTACATGTAAAATTAAAATTAGGTCAAGATTCAGGTGTACACCTCAATAAATCAGCATACTACCCTTATCAATCGAAGTATTAAAACACTATAGAGGCCGTATTTATAAAATTGGAGAGCCTACCAGGATTCATATACTAAGAAAGCAATCATTTTTCCCTTTATACGACTGTTTTTCAGAACGATTTCTCACTTAACAAGAGAAACGTGAAATGCGCATACAATAATGCTGTAAGACACCACAGTCATATATTCTGCGACTACCCAAGCTGACATCCACGATATAACCAACCACATAACTGGTCACACTAACGAGAGTTTAGTTACTGTAGAGAATGCAGTGTAAAACTTGCACCACGCACTTGAGTGCCTATTTAAATTTCACACGTGAGTGTTCTAGATGATCTTACTGGGTTTTAATCACGGTTTTTTGTTCTACTTTCTACCTTGTAAACATTTCACATCTGGGCCTAAGAAAGCTTCCATTAGTTGCTGACCGAATATATATGAACGATACTGAACCTTTTATGACACAGTGTAAATTAAATATTATTAGCAATTTAATGTATACGCTAGTGTATATTTGATAGTAATATAATTCACTCCCTATGACTCACTAAATTTTCTAATATACATGATAACTTCTATTTAGAACTTCTTAGAATCAAGGGGACAGTACTTCCATAAATCTAATCAACTAACCGAAGATATCCAGCTGTTTAACTGAAATCATAAACATTGGGTTAATGTGCTTCAATCGATTGTTCTATGCTAGTTAACTTCAGTCGGTGCAATATATGTACAATAATCTCCCATGGATTATTTACTGAAACTATATTATCATTGCCTCTCTAGTTATTCTTATTAGTAATATCTTTTTAGTAGTAGTTTTGCAAATCCTATAACTCGTGCTGTTTACTAATAACAGCTGTGATATCCATGTATCAAGAATTGAATCACATTCTTCATGTTCTATAACTTCACTTAGTCTTTTTTTATTAATCCAAATTAACTAACGTAAAAAGAAAATTGATTAAAAGTTGACCACTAAGTTATCTAATAACTGTTAATGGATATGCATATGAGAATGTAAAAGATAAAATAAATATAATTATTAATATAGTTGATTGGATTCATCACAGATTGATGTTGGCAGAGCACCATTGGAAACCAGGGAGCACTGGACAGTCATTTCGTCCTAGTACGAGATCCCTTGGAAGTGTACACCCTAGATTCCGACCCAGGAGTTTAAAATTGGCGACTAATCAACTAAACTCAATACCAATCTCCACAAACCATCTCAATTCAATAATGACATATGGTTTATGAACCACTTACGTTTCGATTCACATATTCAATTAATTTTCCAAATAATGGTTCAATGTGTTTATTCTCTACAGCATTTAATTCACAGTTACATATAATGTTCAATAATAATATGACTACTAAACAAGACATAAGTTATATCATAAGAAATCATTATTGTAATCATATATTTATATACGTTTGATATCTATTTCTTCATGCCTTTTGATCATACTTAAAGTGTATGATGATGGTGATAAAATGTATTTATGAATGATAAAAATATTTACATTTCAGTCTGATCATCCGAACTATGAACAAATAAAACACTTAAAATTACTTGAAAAACACAAATAGTTTAAGTATCTCTTTTTTAAAATATAAGAATAGAAAATAATCTAGCTGATATCTAACATGCAACATGATGCTTAACAGTGAGTTTTTGACGTTTTTCTCTAGAGATTGTTTTGAATTTTAAATTATGAATCCTTGCCAATACATTTGTACCTGTTGAATAAGCCAACACTTACTTGAACTAAACAGATTAATGAGGGGATAATTCAATACCATTTCAGTTTCCATATCATTGAGATGTAGGTACATCTAACTGTCGGGTCTCAAATAAAACTAAATGCACATCTTGGATCTCATTATTACCAACAGCCTAAATATATTCTATAACTGGTAAGTTCTCATGAAATACGAGTAAACGTTATCCTGACATATTTGGTATTTCTTTTGGTTGCACTTTCTTTAGTATACCTATCAATCATTTTACTCAGTTGCTCTTATTAACTTAGTTTATCATTTGTCAGTGTAAATTACGAAGCAGAGCTGTAATTTTCAGTAGTCCTTTTGAGAACACAGATTTTATAGTCTTAAAAATTCCTGCAATATAAGCATTTACATTAACTTATGAATATAAAGAAATAAACACTAACTTATCAGTCAGTGCATACGTTCTGTTGAAACGACTAGTAAGTATGACGATATTTTACAGTGTAACTTATCTCCCCACTTTATTTGCATTAACTTTATCAACGAGACTATGACGATCCCCTTTGAATAAGTAAATGAAATTAATATAGCACTATTATATGACTGGCTTCGCTTCACTTATTATTATATAAGAATACATATGTAGGATCATAAATACAATTTCATACTGTTGAAAATTATATTCCCTTGAACGAAACAAGCCACTACAAAACAGTACATTATATCACAAATTTATGACATAACCACCTGTATTTTAAAGTATATATAGGTACTTATCAATCACAAACCGCCCCATTCTTATAGCTCCGAACTATTAGTAGTAGCCATTAAAAAAACATCCTGGAAGCTTTATTCGGTATACATTGCCGACTTTCATCATTTTTGTACAGTATTCAACTTAAACCGCTTTCCTTAATTCCATCATTTCACTACATTTTTATCGTATTCTAGAGCTAGTTTCAAATTCGCAGTGTTTTCTACAGGATAATACATATTTTCCTTATTAGTTTATGAATAAATTATCCCCGAATTTAAAGGGTAGTTCGGCTAATTGCCAAAACGAGATATTTAGTACTAGCATCCATATTACTTTAAAACATCTAGTAGAATGACTTTTTCTACATAATTTTTCATCCTAGAAGTTGTTGGCATACATTCTGGCAAATATGATACCAGTTAATACACTTATATGAAACGTTTCCTAGAGAAAAGTGGTGATTTACGGCTGAGCTTGAACCATACTGTGGGTTATAATACATCTAAAGTTACTTCGGAAGATTACTTAATAGAATTAAGCTTATATCAGACCCTAATGCACCATAATGCTCATTAATATCCATAAACATTAAAACTGCTAGAAATCGCTTGGCAATTTTGTTGTTATTGTATAAACTTGGAAAAAGTTTAGGTGCCTAGGAATCTCAAGTCTTCTAACCAAGGTGTGCACTTGTGTGAAAGAATCAAAGAGAAAGTATCGTGTTTATTCTATGAATAGAGATATAATTTTACTTAAAAAATGTTCAAGATTTTGTTGTAATTCATGTACTTTTCAAGGAAAAAACCGTATATAAAAACTAACATTTGATTATATTACGTAATAATCTTTCATATACTTTATATTAACTCATGTCTGCGACCCAAAGCGCGTATTTTCTGAATGCGCCATCGTAGGGGTATAAATAATCACAGAGGCTTTACTAATTTATGCAAAATATCTATCCAGTATTGTGAATTTCTAATTTCACTATTTTTGTAGAAGATAAAAAGGTATGCAATAGTAGTAGGTGATCCTGGAAGATATCACTGGTCCTCATTGTACCTAGTTTCATTTCCATTCTAAACATAATTAATAAGTCTGTTTCATCTTAGCTTTTCCTCGAAACATTTTAAAGTCCTATAACTATTGATATGTGATCGTATAAACGAACTAATGTTCAAGTACAGCTTATAATCGTATAAATCTCTCGCAGTCTCTCAAGCTAAACTGAGATACCTGACAAAATCGATACACTGGATAAGTCAATATTCTAATAAAACCACTTACATATAGCCCTTTTATAAAAGATTTGATGATCCTTTCCTACGCCTGATGAAACCAATAGTCAGTCACTTTAACTACTAATTTCGGTGACCATATATCTCTATAACAGATAATGAGTCAATAAGCAAGCTTTCCAATATAAGGAATCGTAAAAGTAAAGTGATAGACAGAGATTTCTTTTCCTTTGTATAATCATTTAAAGATTAATAGAGTTTGTATTTCCTAATAAACAGGGTTTGAATTTTCTATCTGTAGTGCTGAGTTCTCTAAACTGAATAATTTAATTGCAATGATCTCATTTTAGTTTCTGCTTGAAGTAGAAGACTCAACTGACGCTCTACAGAACGATAAATGTAAACCACTTAGCTCAAACAATGCAAACTATCGGAGACATTTGAATTATTTGCAACAATACGATTTCTTAAATTTTAGCTATCGAAAGGATATGAGAGTGTGTGCGAGATGAAAAATATAATAAAATGTAACCGAATAGATTAGGTAACTATTTAAGATAAAGATTTTTAGAAGGTATCCGAAATCAGGAGAACAAATAAGCCAATGCAGTCATTAGTAATGAATTAGAATATGTACCGATGGATTATAAGGTGACTGAATAAATTAATTCAGTTTAACTCTGTATAAACAACTTCGACTTAAAATTCTCTATTGTTAACGTATCAACAGTACTATGCCTGTTTTCCATACTTCCCTCATGGATTTTGTGCTATTGTGAATATCTTCATAACTAAAAATAATTATTTGAAAAAGACTAATTTCATGTTGCTTGGTTTATTTTTTTAAGTAATATAATCGAATTGTTGATTTCTTGAAACTTAAACTCTACGACTTTCTTATATTAGCTACTTTTGGCAATACACCACTTCGTATTTTTTTAAATATATAAAGAGTAATAAAGTTAATTGATACACTGTACTGAAGGATTGTTACCATTCAAAGTGAATTCTAATGTTATCCTACTCATTATTTATTTTTTTCCAGTTTGCTATGATTTATTGGTTGAGTAGAATCTAGAAGAATTCCAAGTTAGTTATTGTGTAACAAAATGAATACCATAGATTTCATTTATACTAATGAATACATAAAAGACTGGTAAGAAGTATAATATAATAATAATAAAGCAAATTATAGATAATCAGGCCCATTGTAAATTTAACAATTAACATCTATCCTATAGTCAGGTTTTATTAGTAGTGAATGTCTTTTGTATCAATAAATAGAACAAACTTTACAATGGTTGATTATTATGTACTAACCAATTTAATGTTCACCAAGTCCTTTAGAGTACTGATCGAATAATATCGAACGGCTTGTAACGAGTCCACTAGGTTAAGTGACTTGACATCAGTGGCACTATATAGAGATGAGAAGTGGTTTGGGAAAACCTAGGTCCGAGGTTTCCTTCCGATTACCCTCTCCCCTTCAAACCATTTTCCATCAGTGCGGACTATACATAATGAAGAAATTGAATCGAAAATTTCATGTACATTAAAGAAGACATCTGATTTTAAATACCTATTTCATTTCATAATTAAAAGTACCTTCTGTTACGTCGGACCACTAAAGAAGAGTGGAAAACTTCCAGAACTGTATTTTAGAGAACTAATTCATTTATTCTGGTCGTGAGTAGTGTAAACATTACATTTCTATCATTGTTACGCTCCTCTTACCTTATCTTCCCGTTTAGTATATTTGCTGTTATTATATTATCTCTTATTATGGACTACAGTTAATTAGTTGTGTACAAGTTACTCCCCATTCACTGCCACAATCTCTTCTGTTTCGTATTAGTGTAAAATCCCTAGTTGGTTCGCTGTGTGGTCTTATTTTGTTTATGTATAAAGGCATGATTGAAATACAATTCAATCCTGCTTGTTGGCTCCTCAATCGTTGCTTTTTTCTCTGTTCTGCCTAGGGGACTGGTAGTCGCGGGGCAGACGAGTTCATACACTGATTAGCAATTATCAAGGGCACTGTTTATTTTCGCAATACATAACAATTTGCGACAGGGCTTAAAGTGAATCCAACTTATGCCGTCATTGGTCATAAAGTCTATTATATTTCATTTCCCAGTCAGCATAAAGAATCGCATTCAGTGTCATAAATCATAAAACATAACACCTTCAGTTCAGTTTATTACTGAAATGAAAGTACAAAAGTTTATATATTTCGTATTTACTGGTTCAATTTCCTACTGATTAGTTTACGGAAAGTTTAAGATAAACAGGTCTTGACATTAATTGGTCAAATACTACAAGTTTTGATCCACCCATTTTAAGACACCTCAATTTCCATAATAAATGTTCATACTCCATGTTTATTTTAATGGAATTATTATATATGTCATTATATCACAAAATACAAAGTGGTGGCTCAGGGATCAGAATGTTCGAATCCCAGTGTTTAATTGGCAGATTAAAAACTCAACTAGATATGCTTTGCTTTTAAAAAATGAATAATGTGACTAACCGCTCCACACACACACACACACAGAGTGACTCGAATCCAAATTTACTAGGCTGATAAGTCTACTAAGTTAAACTGTATTCATGTTATTTTATAGAGCTTATAACTTATTGTATTCATAAGATACTAATAGGAACATCGTGGTAGTTAGCATATTTTTACTCTTGTCGACTGTTTGAACAAACTAAGGAATATTACATTGATAATCGTCTATTTAACATATCATGTGATCAGAAAATTGTTGAAAACTTTTTTGTGTGTAGTCGAATATCATGTATACATTGTTCCAGTGTATTTGATAGGTTATTTTTCAATAGTTACAAATGATATGTGTTAAAGGGGAATTTCGACACTGTACTCTTTACTGTAACCAAACTTATATTAATAAATTTATCCATTATTGTTATAAATTTAAATTTAGTGCTTGGTTAATTTCAGTACTTCAACGACAAATCTTCGTTTCTCACAAGGCTTTCTAATAAAATAACTCCAATTTACAATGTGATACTAGTAAATTAATCAAATACAATTCTTTAATAAAATGACTGCATTATTTATCATTCCAATGTGATGAGCGATTTCATGACTGTATATTAATGTGAATTTTCCCTACAGTTACCTGTAATACACAGTTTCATGTAGTTACTGCAGTATGAGTACACTTCTACATGGTGAACAGATTGTTTTTTATAAAAGACAATGGAGTTACGGGAATACTTATTATTGATTAATCATTTTGTTACCTTCATTAATCCTTCTTCATTTATAAGCTCAAATAAAATCTGATGCTACCCTATGAATCTATTCTACTGGTGCATGTTTTTCAAAACATTAACAGAAAACAATAATATCCAATTTCGTACTGGAACAAACTTTAAAGAAAGACAAATAAAGGTAGGTAGCTCTAGTTAATTATAGAAGAGCAGATACCAGTTGCTCAATAACCCAATGACGACTGGCTTGTTATATTTTTCGAAAGTTCTAGAAGTATACCGTCAACATTGTTGATAATTTAATGACACAAAAGCTGTTCAATGTACTGTAGTATCATTTAATTCCCTAAATATTCACACCAGTTAAATATTACAAACAGTAAAATTAACTGTCATCATGAAATACCGTAAATGTAAGTTTGTCATTCGTACAGTTAATTCTCAAATACCTAACTTGTTGTTGGCAGCTATTCAGTACTAATCACCTTCACACAATAATTGTATAATTTGAAGTTTATAAACAAGCATATTGTTAATATCAAATAAAGAGAATAAACCTGTCAATTCAATTACTTAACAACAAAATAGATTATTCTAAATCTGTACAATTTAATCTACTAAACATTGGCTAATTTTTGATAATAAATAAACAAAAACTAGACAATTTTCTACTTTTATAGTCAATTCATTAGATATGTAGACATTTGTACATGAAATTAGAATGTCTTAATCCATTTTTAATAATTAGTTCATTAAAACTATCATTACCATAGCTACTACTATTTCAAGGATAAGACCATATCAACGAAAATTTGTAAACAAACTACATGTCGAAGATGTCAATAACAATTACTAGTGCAATTATTATTATTATTATTATTATTATCATTATCATTATTATCTCAAAACATTTTAATGTCAATCTCTGTATTATAAACTATTGTCCAAATTACAATTAATCCATTATCACAAAGAGGATTAAATTTACTACATTTCAGTCATATTAAATCTAATCAGAACTGAAATGTTAACTGAATAAACAGAGTCTTAAAATTATAGTTGTGTTTAACTAACACAAAGATGATTGTATACTAGAATGTTTGTTATAAATTTAAGTTGACGTCTGTAAAAAATATGTGAATTAAAATTACGTCATCCTTAGAAGTATATACATTAAGAATGAAGGTGAATACATAAAGGTCATAATACTTTTCTTCTTATATGGATGATGATGATGAAATTAAAATGAGTTTAATGTAGTCAACTGGTAAATTTGATTCTCCCTCTCGACATGAATTGGTTGTAATCAAAAATAATGAAACATAGAAAGTGTTTCTTATATTCTTATAACCTGTAAAATGCTGAAAACTATCGAAGTCTTATATGAAAATCACTTAGATAAATCATAAATGTTGAGTTGAATAATGTCTAATCAAATGGAAATGTCTGTTACTACATAGTTTTGAAAAATCAATGTTGAATATATAAATTATCTGAATAGATTAAACAACTGATCAAAAGTATCAGTAAATTGGATTTGTGTGTTATTGTAAATCGTTAACTTAAGCTCACGATCTCATATCAAACAGATAATTACTTCATAGGCGTAATATACTAGAATTATTGTTTATTTCATTTCAATGTAACCATTTTAGTTTAAATGTTTATTAAACCCAATTACTTCGTACAATTTTACACCACGCAAACACATCGTCTAAACTCAATTACCAAGTACAAACCATCTCATTTAAAAAATAAAAAAAAACATTAAGAAATATCGACTTTTGCAATGTTTTCTCTTTCCATTAGTGAGGGTTCGCAATTCCCTGTTGTTCATCATGTACATTTAAAGGATAAAATGTATCTCATGAATTATTCTGCTAGCCATATACCTAGTACACAAAAGCTCTTTTTTATACCTTGAGAAATCTAATGAAAAATTAAGTAAATAATAATTAGAAAGTGATCAGTGTGATTTTACCATTTAATTATCACAAGACCTAGATGATACCAACTCTGACGATCCATCAGATGATTGTAAAGAATTCATAATTACTCTTTTTTAAATAAAATCAAATTTTAGGAAATGGTTTCAACATTCTGCTTCCATTAAGTATAGTTATATTTACTGAACTAACAACGAATCACTGGTTAATTTATTGAACTTTCATACAAAAATGTAGTCAGCTCATCAGTGACAAGCTTCAGGAGGTAATTCCTAAAACTCTCTTGAGATAACGTGACTGGTAAACTTCAGTCATCTCTATCGAAAGAAAGTTACTCACCGACAGTCAATAAAATTTGTTGTGAATTGACTGAAGTTAAAAATCTTAACCTTTCGATATCGATTAAGTGGTTTGATGGTTATAAGTTTGATGTGAAATCTAAAGATTCTGTGTTTGATCCTTCGATTGGGTGATGAATGCGCACTGCTGAGGAATTCCATACTAGGACCAGATAGTTTTCAATTGTTTGACTTAGGTCAATACGTAATATAAAATTCAAATCCAACAATAAGCACGACATCCAACTGTAACAAAGTATTTATTGGCTAACGTAGTAAAACCAATGAGTGACACATATAAACTATGATCTATTTTTGTTACATTATGTTTGTATTCAATTGTTAGTTTAACTTAATGTTGATTTGCATACATCATTATTTATACAGTTGATATGAAATCTAAATTTTATTGACTCACTAATTGAAATTTCACAAAATGAAAACTAAGAAATGTAACGATACTTACTAAACCAATATAAATTGAGGACAAATATAACACAAAATGTGGATCTTTTAAGAAAGTACACCGTTTTGAAGTATCATGCTATTGCTCATGTAAAATAAATAGTCAAGTACTTGCTTATCTAGCGCCCATGTAGTGAGACAATAGCAGATGTTTTAATTTATTATTTGGATATATAAATCACACTAACTGTTGGCATTTTTTTAGTTCACTTTGATAGTTGAACTGTCTCAATCAAGTTGGAAAACAGATATCAGTTTCAGTAACTGATCACTGAAGTGTAGTCTGTTTGATGTTGGATGGCTGAATGCATTTGTTAGAAATAGATGGATCTGAGTTTCATTCTACTTGATACATTTCATTATTTACAATCCTGTGTGGAAAGTATGCTGGTCATAGCACTCGAAACCTTGATCTACATCATTATTATCAGAGATTTCATTATTAAGTCATTTAATCAAAGGTTGACCTCTTATAAAGCTGAGTAGTTTATAATTGTTATCTGTATTTCCAACTCAAATGATGATTCTGATAGATTCTGATACTAGAGAAAGTCACCTTCAAATTCACTTAATATGCAATTCACAAAATTAATTATTCCTGTTAAGTAGTTACATTTAATTGTTTATATAATAACCGCTATCAGATCTATTGATATTATTTTTTTTCTATTGAAACGTTCAGGTAACCTGATTGTTTACTAAAGTGTTTGATGATATACTATCATATTTTGTGACCTGATTTCAATGTCTAGCTATTCTTGTAAATGACCTAAGAGAATAATTAGTTCATATAAAATTTGCTTGTTGAAATATTATTCATGATCACAGATAACATGTTTAATTCATAGGCAACTGAAACATGCATTTTCTAGAAAGATATCATAGTTACCAATATTTTGTAATGGAGTATTTTGATCAAAAATATTTGTAGCCTCATTTATGAAAATGTAAAGAAAATGAAACCTTATTAACAGAATTTTCATGAATACTGGGTAGTAGCAGCCCACAAACTATATTTTCTCTATTATTAGTCATATATCAACATCTAGTTTACACATATAAATAACTAGTATCGTTACGTTACGCCTGTTACCCCTCTCGGAGGAGCATAGGCCGCTCACCAATATTCTCCATTCAACTCTGTCCTGAGCAATCCTTTCCAGCTGTCTCCAGTTACTATTCATCCTCTCAATGTCTGCTTCCAGTTCTCGACGCAGGGTGTTCTTTGGCCTTCCTGTTTTCAGTTTTCCAACAGGATTCCAAGTTAGTGCTTGTCTCGTGATACAGTCTGATGATTTCCGAAATGTATGTCCTATCCATTTCCGGTTCTTACTGAGAATGCATTAGTCAGCTGTCCACCATGCACAATTTTGCACTGTAGTCCGTCGTAAGGAATTCTGGATGATGTTGACGAGTTTCTGTGATATACCGTAGTGTCGAAGAAGTTTCCATAATGATCTCCTGTCTACGTTGTCAAACGCCTTCTCATAGTCGATGAAGTTGATGTACAATGACGAGTTCCATTCAATTTATTGTTCAACGATGATGCGTAGTGTTGCGATTTGGTCTGTGCATGACCGATCCTTACGGAAACCAGCCTGTTGGTCTCGAAGTTGAACATCCACTGAGTCTTTCATTCTGTTCAACAACACTCTGTTGAATACTTCCCCTGGTACTGACAATAGTGTGATTCCTCTGTAGTTCTCGCATTTGCTCAAATCCCCTTTCTTTGGTATCTTGATAAGGTATCCTTCTTTCCAGTCTGCAGGCACTTGTTCTTCCTCTCAGATCCTCTTGAATAAAACGTGGAGCATCCTTGCCGTTATGTCTATGTCTGACTTGAGTGCTTTGGCTGGTACATTGTCAGGTTCTGCTGCTTTCCAACATTTGATTTGTCTGGTGGCTATCTAGATTTTTTCCACCGTTGATGGAGTGACATCTATCTGGAGGTCTGTAGATGCTGCTTCGATGTCTGGTGGGTTCGCTGGAGCTGGTCTATTCAAGAGTTCCTCAAAATGTTCTACCCATCTGTTTCTTTGTTCTTGAATCTCGGTGATTACCTTGCCTTCTTTGTTCCTGACCGGTCGCTCTGGTTTACTATATTTGCCTGCCAGTTACTTCGTTGTGTAGTATAGCTGTTTCATATTTCCTTCTCTTGCAGCTTTTTCCGCTGTCGTTGCAAGGCCTTCGATATACTTCCGTTTGTCGGCTCGAATACTCTTCTTTACTTGTTTATTCGCTTCTGTGTATTCACTTTGTGCCTTGATTTTCTCTGCTCTAGTTCGGCTGTTGTTGATTTCAGCCTTCTTGTTCCTCCTTTGTTGAATTTCGCTCAGGGTCTCACTGGAAATCCATTCCTTATGATGATGGTTCTTGCAGCCCAGAGTCTCTTGACAAGTTGAAGTTAGTGCCTCTTTGATTCCTTTCCAGTTGTCCTCCATAGTGGTTTCTTCCTCGTTCAGCAGATCTTGTAAGGCTTGAAACCTGTTGTTGAGAATTATTTTAAATTCCTTGAGTTTGTCAGTATCCCGAAGAGAGGCTGTATTGAACCGTTTTAATGCTGTTGCTCCAGTTATCCATTGCTTCTTTAGCTTCAGTTTCATTTTGGCAACCACTAGGTGGTGATCTGAAGCTACATCAGCTCCTCTCCTGGTTCTCACATCTTCCATTGATCTTCTGAATTTTTTATTGATGCATATATGATCAATTTGATTCTTAGTAGTATGATCCGGTGAAACCCATGTAACCTTGTGTATGCGTTTGTGGGGGAATATTGTACCACCTATAACCATTTTGTTGAAAGCACATAGATTTGTAAATCTTTCACCATTCTCATTTCTTTCTCCCAGTCCTTGTCGTCCCATGATGTCTTCGTAACCGGTGTTGTCCATTCCGACTTTGGCATTCAGGTCCCCCATTAGGATTGTCAGATCCTTTCATGGACACTTCGCTTTAATTGACTGCAGCCTATCATAAAACTGATCTTTGTCCTCGTCGTTGCTGTCGTTGGTGGGTGCCTAACACTGGATGATGTTCATTGTAATCCCCTTCTTCATTGTCTTGAAAAATGCTTTGATGATTCTGGGTCCATGTGGTTTCCATCCTACAAGTGCATTGCGCGCTTTCTTAGACAGCATCAGAGCAACTCCTTGGGTGTGTGGGGCATTTTCCTCTTCGTGCCCGGAATATAGTATCACCTCTCCCGTAGCTAATGTTTTCTGTCCAGTTTGAGTCCAATGCGTTTCGCTGATCCCGAGCACAGTTAAATTGTATCTCTTCATTTCTGCTGCTATCTGGCTGATCTTCCCTGTCTCCCATATTGTCCGAACATTCCATGTACCTATAAAATTTTTGCTCTGGTCGTTAGAAGGGGTGGCATCGGCCTCATGACTTCCGAAGAATCTCGGCTTTCATCATGAAGCGTCATATAGATTCCTTCCACTCCCAGGGCAGAGTTTAAATGGTTAAGTTTGTTTAATCTGGTTAGCCTTTTTTTAGCAAGCTTGTGTTTTACGGGATAGGGGTGCTAGCCCTATGCCCAACCCCTCTCCTTTACCCGGGCTTGGGACCGGCAACAACCCTAGAAGAGCTGCGGGCGGAGTTAATAACTAGTATATTTCGACTTTATTCATGGAATCCAATATTCGTTCATTCAACTAGTGTTAAGTCGAAATACATTCTATAAGAAAAAAAGTTAAATTAGAAAAACCTTAACAGTTTCTTATGTAACATTTTGTTACTTAAAGTTTGTTTTTCAGTGACCATTCTGCCACATTTAGCGAATCTAACATTCCATTAGTCGATTGTAACTTTTTAACAGTAGTGAAGGGACAGTAAGATATAACATACACAGTGTATAACACAAGGCTTGCCAGCTACATTTACTACATTGTTTTGTACTTGTTAGAAGTTGGAAATAGGGTCATTTTCAATTGTTAAGTTACAACTACCTGTTAAATCAACCCTAATGTAAGTTTAAAATACAATTATTAGATACATTGACAGTAAATTTTGTGCATCGAACATGATCTTATGCCTTAACCATATACCTGTGTAACAATACTCAGTTTGGAATTTTTTTCCTTACAGTTAAAAAGGAGTTTGTTAAAATATTTAGTGTATTTACAGGGAACTAGATAATAAGAACCAACATGACTGCTAAGACCGACAGTACTGAATGATTATCGCTAATTCTCCATCCCTGACTGATTCATAACTTGATACAAGTAAGTGCTTAAATATTTCCTAAATAAGTAACTGATATGATTTCCTAATATATATTCAAGTTGATTAGCAAATTGATCTTGTTATAACGAGGTGAGGAATCGAAACCACAATCTATCAAGTCTATTCTTTGTGATACTGTTGCACAAAGGTTGTTGAACATTTAGTAACTATAATATTTATATTGCTTAAGTTGTAGGTTTTTCAGACTCATTATTGATTATCATATCTAGTTTCCTTCCCAAAATATTGTAATTCTACTAAAAAGCTGTTATCCTGTTTTTTGTACAACACTTTCCCCCCAATTCTGTCTTTAGTGTATTTCGCATTACTTCTTACTGATTTGCCCAGAATGTTTTATATAGAAGCTTTTGTTCATACCAAATAAACGAGTTAGTACTGTCTTCTGTATGCTGGTACTTTTGTTCTCTTAATCTCAACCTCTAACGAGCTTAGTGTCTAAGTATTCCGATCGTAAAAAACTCTAGGAACAGATTCAATTAATCCGTTCTAATGCAATGTCAGAGTTACACTTATCTCGGCCGTCTCGTATCTTGCCTTCACACCAGTAACCTCGAAGGTTATTTCAGATGTTATCTGAAATGTGAAAAGCAACGTTTCATGATTTTAACTAATGATATAATATATCTGTATGATGAGTACCTGTTCTGATAAGTGAAATACTGCATTTTATAGAGATTTTACTCAACTCAACCAACAAATTCCAAGTAGTTCCTTTAATTCAGAAATTTCAGTAAGGCAAGAATAAACAATGTAGTGAAAAAATACGAATTCATTATATTTCATGGTTTCTCTTCAGTTATAGTGCAATCTAGTATAATTATTTATAATCACTAGAAACAAATCAAGTGTGCATACTTTACATCAGAAAATTCTTGAATAAATTTGAAGTTGTCATGCAGAAATTGACAATTATGTAAGAAATGAAAGCCATTAGCACAGTTGTTTATATATGGATCAACTATAAGAAGATTTCTAGTCGACTGAAAGCAACATGGACAAATGACATTGGTTGTGTAATAGAATTGATTAAGTGAGTAAAGCTTAGATACGAAATTGAAAGCTAGCAATTAAAATAAGTTGTGTAAGTAAATATTAAAATAAACTTACCAAAGCAAAGCAAGATTAACTACGTTAGCTTTTTGAATGTATACATTTGTTTTAAATTATTCTGGCAAAACGTAACAGACGTAAACTTATCTACTTATCAATTATTTTGAAAGGTGCTTAGACATGTCGACGTTATGTCCACTACGAACTAAGTGTTAACATGTCTTGTCTTTTCAAAAATCGAGATTGCATTCACTCAGAGAGGGAATCCATTTTTCACATTGAGTGGTCAACTACTGTAACGCACTACCTGAACCTAGTGGTATCAGCTTCATCGGTGAATTCTTTCAAGGAAAAGTTAGATCTACACTGGAAAAACCACTTCAAGGATTAGCATAGGTTACTAGATTTACTATCTTTATCAATGAAAACTAAGTGGTAAGCTATTGCCCTGGTAAACATATACTGTTCCTTCAAACTCGACTTGTACGGAGTATCCAAAAAATTCATGTGCATATGATCACTTTTCAAATGAATTCATAAAATACCACTTCATAACAAAAGTACTAATGAAAAAATTTGACAATGAAATAACTAAAGCATATAGATTCAAATATTAATAGTGGAAAATGAAACTATGAACTATACGTATATACATCAAATGATCATGCAACCATTTGTCAAAATCCGTACCACTATCTCTACTGAATAAAATGTGATTCTTTAGTGGCATGCTTCTTAAATTAATGTTAAAATTGAGTCTATGAATTAAACAACTATATCCCCCCCTCCTCCACTTGTCCTCGGTCTAAACTATCTTCGTACAAATCATCATTATGCCTTTTGAATAATCGAAATCCGGTTTAAGATTAATGCTTCATAAAGGAATTTTAGAAATGTATTTTAATTAATTATTATAATAAATTATTCACTTATGAAAAAATAAAAATCGGAAAAATATTTATTACTTTGAATTTTTGTGTAGAGAGAAATTAAACTGTTACACTAAATGTTAATTGTTCAATGTCACCTTTTATTGGACATTTTAACAGTATTTGATTAATGCAAAAGTCACAGTTATGATTGGCCAATTCTAATGAACCAATAAGTTAACAATCTATCCGTTTTAATACCAATGCACCATTCATTAATAACAACGAAGTTTATCATGTCACTTGGACAATACAGTTAGTGGAAATGATCTCATCTAAATTAAAGCAAGAAATCACATGTCCACTATGTAATCAAATCTTTCATATCCCACTGTTACTTCCATGTGGTCATTCTGTTTGTTCTGGATGTATAGCTAAACTTCGTAGAACTTCGATCAAATCATCAAATATTACCAATAATCAAATTCATTATTCAACAGCTCATACAATTCTATCAAATGGTATTGAAGATGCTGTTAGTGAGGCAGATTCAGGCGTAGTCGTTTGTAGCTTGGAATCTAATACAGATTGCCAATTGATAGGACATTCACCCCAAAGTGTTAATCGTACACATTTATGTCAAGAATTATGTCGCATATGCAGCTCTACTCGTAGTAATGGTAATTCATTACAAAACGCCAGTAATTTTACAAATCAACATTTAGAAAATGGAAACTATGACACATTACCAAGTGAAACATTACCTCATAATATAGCCTTGGAAAATTTAATCACAAGATTAACAAAAGCTGAAGTAAATCATTGTGATAAAGACACAACAGTCACTAAAAAAGAAAATAATAGTTTATCTACGATAAGATGTCAGTTATGTGAATCATCAAATGAAATTTCAACATTATCATTCTGTGAACAATGTAATCTTTGGTATTGTAAATCATGCCTAAACTTATGGCATCCACCTACTGAAATGTTGATCAAACATCGTATTTCATCTTTTAATAGTCATAGTCGGTTATCATTTTCAATAAAACAGTTAATTCCTGAAGCTAACGGACCAACATGTTTACAACACTCAGGATATACATGTAATTTGTTTTGTATAACGTGTTCAATGTTTGTCTGCTTACGGTGTTTAAGTTCAGGTGAAAAGAATTACATTAATGATAATAGTCATAATAACACAAATGCTAATAATACTATAGCAAATACGTCTAATTCATACACATCAGGCAGTAACTTTCCTCATGAATGCTCTTCCCACATTGGTCATGCAGTATGTTCAACTAGTATTTATGCAAAAAAGATGAAAGTAAGCGTTTTTAATAAGGATAAGGATTAGTGTTAGAATCTTACTGATATTTTCTATAAATTGCAATCAGGTCTGTTGAAAACGTGTTTTTTAAACTACTGTTTTACGGAAAATGTAAACATAGTCACCCAAATAAACGTGATTACCGCTAGATTCATTAATCTTCTGAGGGGTGCTACTGAATTAATCTGGTATGATCTGTGATTGGTCATTTACCCTACTCAGAATCCTAGTACATTCTTAACCTTAGGTAATTTCATTACTTTAGAAACTTTTCTGTTAGTGTTTACTATCTTCATGCTGTGTCTGTTGGTTTTCTCTTAATAATATATATAGTCGTTCTTTAGAACGTCGCTGCTAAGCACCATCTACACATAAGAATTTCAAAAGAATTTCGAATAGTGCCCGGATAAATTCCACTCAACTGTTAGGTCACAGTTTCTAGAGCTATAAAAGCTAAATGCATAATATGTTTTGAATGGTGCAACTGGATGACTTGGACTTTGCAGATGGTCTAGGTCTCCTATCCCACACACATCAACAAATGCAGATGAAGATAGACAAGGTAGCAGCAACCTCCATAACAAGCAGTAGGCCTCAACATACACAATGGAAAAGCAAGATCTTTCGATACTAACCAATAAACACTAACCCAATTACACTGACGGAAAAGTTCTCGAACATGTAGAAACCTTTGGGCAGCATCATCAATAAACAAGGAGGGTCTGATGCAGATGTAAAGGAGCAGATTGGAAAGGCAAGAGCAGCATTTCTACTACTGAAAAACATCTGGAACTCATACCAGCTAGCTGTCAGTCAATATTAAAGTCGAAATTTTCAATACAAATGTGAAGACAGTTCTGTTGTATGGAGCTGGGACTTGCACAGAGAACTAGCGAAAACCATTCATCATTCAAAAGATACAAATATTTATCAACAACTATCTGAGTAAAGATACTTCGGATCCGTTGGCTAGATACCATCAACAATAACCTTCTATGTCAGAGAACAAATCAACTTCCAGCCGAGGAAGAAATTAGGAAGTGACGCTGGAGGTGGATAGGATATACATTGAGGAAATCATCAAACTGTCACAAGATAAGTACTAATTTGGGATCCTAAAAGCCAGAGGGAAAAAGAAAGACCCAAGAACACATTGTGTCGGGAATTGGAGACAGACATGAAGAGCACTTGGGAAGAGCTTGAAATAAAAGCTCAGGACAGAGTTGATTGGATAATGCTGGTCGGTGGGCTATGCTCCACATGGGATAACAGGCCTTGATTAATTGATATCAATATTTCAGTTTAATAAGTCCTGTCACGCTATCTTATCTATACACAAATGAATTCGCTAAGAAAGCTAATAACAGACTAATAATGTGGATATTTCAAAAAGACTTCTTAAGGAGGGGGTGGGGGTTATTTAATTAAGGAACCATTCTTTTATATAGTTGTTAAGGTGTAGATGTAGATTACTTAATTGGAGTTAGCACGATTGTTGTAACTGATGGTTAGAAACGTTAGGTTATATGACTCAGAATCAGTCACAGTAGTGTTGATCTATTCCCTCTTTTTATCTTCTTGAATTTCGAGCTTATCTATGCTCTTTTTTACTACCATTAATTTGAATATCTCTACAAAGTTGATGTTCATTGTGCTGTCTTATTAAAGTGTAGCGACTCAAACCGACACATGTCCAGTTCTACGTTGTACTTGAATAACTGACAAACTGTATCTGTTGTTAGTCATCATTTGATTTCAACTTTTATTTAAATAAAAACTACTTTATAAGTGGATTGAAACATTCTGTTTTGTTTGAAATTATCTCCAGTTTATTATAACTGAACACAATTTGATGTGATTTGACATAAGAAATAAGATTAAGACAACAGATATAGAATTAAAATACACCGAAAATAACTTTTTTAGAACAATAATGTGCTTTAGGTGCTTTATTTATACTGAGTAATAATTAAATTTTGAATTAATAAGAATAGGCATCTACTTAGATTAATTAATCACTAATGTTAATGCAAAAACTCGATTTACAATATCATATGATTAAACTACTATAATTAATATAAGTAGCTGTTTTATTCAATGATGTAATAACTTCCTGTTTACACTGTCCACTTTTGAGTACTATTCATGTAAATCAATGTCTGATTTCTGAAGAACATAATAAGTTATTGCTTTGTTCATATTAATAATATTAGAGTTTGTGGCATAAAACCATTTTAAACATGCAATTTATGCATAAGAATATCATTTACACAGACAATGAAATAATCCAGTTGTGTTAACTGTTATGCTAACTCTGGTGATATTGTGAAACGATTACTTGACTAAGACAATGATTAATATGGTGAAAATAGAAAAAGTCATATATATTGTATATGCATTACTTCTAATAACCTGTTTGCACGTTCTTCATGTTCCTCGATTCATTTTGGTTATAGGGTTGTTTCTTTGGTTTTCTTCATTTCTCTTGCTTATTGTAATCAGGTTTTACTCCCTGGGACGCAGCAACCCACTTCGTATTCTGTTTACCGTTTTCAGTTTCACGTGAGGTTCCGCTATATAATACTTACGGACGGCCTTATGAGTTTCATCCACCACAAGATACCTTTAGTGTTGAAGTTCAATGTCTTTATTCAATTAAATTATGATTTCAATATGCCACCGAAATATTAACCTTTTATGAGGAAACAATAAGGGCATTATCCAGTGTATATTTTTTTATAGAAACTAAATATTTTCTTTGTTACATAAAATAAATAAATAAGTGTACACGCTTGTTGAAGATAAATCTATCAATTGTGTATACAATGAGAGGGTTATCTCATCTAGAATAATAGAAAACAACATTACTGATTCATTGTAACGTAAATAATGACTAATCCCATAAGTATCGAGGGAAACGTTAGCTAGATCTTAAATAGTTGTGAATACATTCGTATGTATTACGACCAATTCATATATTAACGTTATATCTGATTTTATTCATGCGTTTCATCGAGAAATCTAGAAGGAATATCAACATAACACTTCCTACTATGCTAAATGGGTCTATAAATTCTTACCACAAGATAAGAAAGAAACTGATACAGATAGAGGAAATACCAGACAAGATGTATATTGACTGTGAAATCAAAACGAATAATTGATGAAACCTAAACACCTGATGCGTCCGTGTCATTTAATCTAAAGTTTCCAATAAACCGTTAGGCTAACAGTTAGTAAATGTAAGTGTCAATAGTGTGGTTTTATAGTCATTCACTTCAGTGTAATCCTACTCAACCTAGTATCATATTTTGAAAGTAATTAATGATCTGACGAATGTCCTGGACTTTACTTACTGGTCTATACATCCTGATTTAAATATTTGCAACTATTGCATACAGTCAGTTACAACATAGAACTTGGTATATGCGTACATCAGTTCAAGTTGCCATGCCCCGATTAGCAGATAGAGATTAAATTGTCGGGCCAAATCCCGGAGTAGGGGAGGTAGTAACAGAGTAAGTACTAATGGAAAGGTATAGAGATCAGAGATAAGATTGCTAGTGCGTACATACAAACAAGTTTGTTTGTTATTGTTTCCGTTGTTAATATCGTAAAGGTAAAATAAACGATCATACTATTTTGCAACTAATTCAATTTAATGATTTTTTGTATGATAAATTAACAGATTTAAGCACCTTGTTTCCTACATTTAATAAAGTTCTTAAGTCACTAATTAGTGAAATGACCTCTGGTTATTTTTTAAGCATTTATAACCGACAACTTCATCCTCTTTGGATGAATTTTCTTATGCATCTTTAATGAGTCTCAGATTTTTTTATAGGCATGTTTCTATTTTCCTCTTTACCTTATTATCATCTATTTTTCCTTCAGATTCTTCAAAAGGCAAGGTCATTTGAAAAAATAACACGTATGAATGTGAATTAGAGTGATTGAGTCATCGTAATGATTCCTAATATCAAACGAGTTGAATCATTTCTTCTAATTATCTTACTTGCATTTAATGTTATCAGTTTCGTCACACGTTGATTAAGTTTGACCCTTGACCCAAAATAAAAATGAGTCTGTATTCGTTTATAATGATACTGGGTTTTTTTTTTATGCTGGAAAGTTGGTTGTTAGTGTTCTTAATAACCAATCTGTATATAATTTGTCTACGTTATCATTTATACCACAAAGTCAAAAATAACAGAAAGTACTTCCGTTATTCACCCTTTTTAGATGGATAGATAATCATATATGTAATATACCATAAAATTATGTAATCACTAGTGATGAATGGTTACATCACGGAGTTCTTAAATTAAGACAACTGCACTCTTTTGAGGCCGAGTTCATTATAGGCGAACTAAGACAAATGTATTTAAGTTGCTAAAACTTGGTAGAAGTAAAGCCTTATAATGAGATCCATCAACTTTTTTCTCTAGGAAATTTAGCTTATAGTGCATATATGTACCAGACAAAGTAATTAAACCAATAAAAAATGGTTCTGTCAGTGGGTTCTAAATAACCTCAATACAAGGCTGAAATAATTTAGATTTAACCAGTGAACAAAATAGTGCAACATTAACATATAGTGATCTATCATGTTAATCATCAGCCCATTTTATAAATTAACTATAGAATAGCATGATTTCAAAGATAAGCTTTTCTGAAATGACTTGAGGAGGTTTTGTGACAACTATCATTTAATTTAACTTTTATGTGCGTATCAGCCATAGAATGGGTACCACTGAAAACCAGAAAGCAGTGAACAGTCTCCTGGTAGTAATGAACTCCTCAGGAGTCTACACCGTCAACTCTTCCAAAGAATCAAACCCAGCACTTTCAGGTCCCTAGGCGTTAGCTTGAGCACCAGCACCACTGGCCGAAGTTAAAGGGTAGAATTCTCACTTTCTCCAATTTTTAGCAGCTTATCTGTTGTCTCACACTTGACAACAACAGAATTAAATTATTTGAGGTGAGTTTAATCCACAATCTAACGCATAATGCATCTATTTATACATCAGTGAGTTGTTTTAAGTACATCAAAAATGTTTGTGAGTCTTTGTTCACCAGTTTTCTTCTCACACAAACAAATTTTCGCTTTGATGTAACTAATTACAATTAACAGAGAGAAAATGAAACTATTTGTTTATATTTAGCATTATAGTACTTGAAGTTCTATGCAGTGCAATTGTAATCCTGAGAAACATTCTGTATCGTTAAATGTATCAACCTCCTGAAACCTGTTTTTATTTAAAATTAAGAGAGGATAAAGAACGCTAAGGCTACTTTTCTTTTAAAACTATCTGTTCACATTACACTACTCAGTCAATACTGGCTACATGGGACGAATAAAAATTTATCAACTGCATCTTTTGATTATTTTTCTTAGTCCGTGTAATCCGTAAAATAGATCATTCACTAAACTTGTTACTTTGTATATGCATTATTCTTATCTAACTAACTGAAGGGATTACATTTTAATTATAAATATTATTTTGTCATTATGAAGAAAGTAATACAGATATACTGTTTATTAGATGAGTAAGATATGTGTTTGATTAGCATTATTTGTTATTCTTAACTTCGAAGGTGTCGTTTAGGAATTTAGGCAATTCAATTGTAATTTTATTTTATATCTAACCAATCATGTTCTAACTTTAATCTACAAAATCATCTATAATACAGATGCATTGAACGCATTTTTATCAATTACATTCATAAAATGCAAAAATCACTCAAGTTGTTGTCATTTTGCACTTTAAATGAATCCATTCCACCATGAACCTTCAACTTAGTTTATTTCAATAAGAAAGAGATTGAATAATATAGTATTGTTATTTATTTCATCTTATTTTAGTTACCTCACTTCATATAATTGTGAATTCACTATAATACGATGTATACAGTAAAACATATTGAAAAACCGGAAACCAAATTTAACAAGCATACCACAAACATAAATGATTCAATTGTTTCTTTATGGTTATCTGTAACTTGAAAAGGAATGCCTTGCATTTTCCTGAATATTCACAATAAAAGTAAATGTTGGTTATGTCTTTTTAAGTGACCCTGTCAACCTGAATGTGAGCATGACATTTACATGGGATAATTTGATGTTTAATCCAAGTTAAAACATGACTATTGTATGCTAATTTTTAATTTTGACATCAGTTGCTTTGTAGACAATACTGAACTGTTATAAAGATCTTATCAGGGATGTTCTATATGGTGATTTTTAAACACAATATTTATTCAGTAATTTTTTTAGATTGTCAACTAACTTTAACTGATAATGCAGCAACATGCTTGGACTTGTTTAATTAAGTCGTAGTCATTTCAAGGCATAGTTTACATTACTTTAAGATATACCTAACTACTAAACAATGTTATGAACAATGCCATTTTTAAATATTTCTATTGTTTGTATCTACGTTTAACATTTTCAGAAATAATTTCATCGGTTTACATCATGCATGTAGAAAAACTGAGAGAATATATTAACCGATTTAAAGCTATGACTGTTTAGTTAGTATGAATCTGTTTACTCAACCTACAGTGAATCGTCTGATATAAAACAGCGATGATTTATTACAAAAACCCAATGACTGCTCTCTATTTTGTTTAATTTAATCTATTGGTATTTGAAAATACTGTCATTAAATGAAGTAAACTGGTCACAATTTAGTCTGATTTATCGAATTATGCAATAAGTTTCATTTTCACTTGAAAATATTCTTTCACCAATGTACTTCATTATTGAAGTTGACAGACAAGTTTATTCAACATAATTGTATGAAGTTACTGTACGTCTGTCTATTCTATCCGTTGAAGCAACTTACAATGATTTTTCTTAATCTAACTATAATAATTTGTACAAACTCTAAACCTGTTTTCTTGATTCATGATATAAAACTGTATTGGTAAACATCAGCTTCTAAAAAAGTGTATCCACTTATTTAGGTTTTGTAATTTAATTTAAGAAATTTACCAACACAATCATTAGATTTTCTTTACTAGGCAAATATTAATATCATCAGAATATCAAATTAAGAAAGTTCAACAATCTTCACAACAACTAATCACATCAGAGAAATGTTACTATAATAACCTGTACCATAGTTGAATCGGGAAAATTTCTATAAAATTGATGTCATGTCAAATTTAAGATTAATTGCCGTCAACGAAGTCATTATATTTAAATAAGAAAAAGATTGCTTTTCATTACACATTCTATAAGAAATTGTTTTTCACTTATCATGCTGAATTAGGATTAGATTTTTAATGAAATGAAAGATGACTAATTCAAGGTAAAATAGAAACAGGATCCATGAGATTCCTAAATAATCTACGCTAATCAGAATCTTATTGGTTACTTTGTTATCATCATTCTTTTTAATGTAAATCGAAAACAAATGAATAGATTGTCTGATTAAAAAGTATACAAATTGTGTTTCTATAGTAGATAGAATTTGTAATTGTTATCAGAAGTCGATAAACAGGTTACATGATAATTGAATTGAAATGGGTTATGGAGATCATTATTAACCTCATTTGATTGAATTCGCGACACATTGACCTTAGAAGGGTACCACTGAAAACTAGGAAGTACTGGACAGTTGTTTCGTCCCAGTATTGAACTCCTCAGTAGTGTACATACATTGTTAGCTTTCCATCAGATAGTTACAATATGAGAGATTCGACTAAATGATTTTAAGAAACAATTCAACTATCGCGATGGAGATAAGGAATTTTACCAACTAAGCATTGTGAGTAGTAGGACATAGATTCGGTGCTCTACGCGTAAGTGATACAAATCCATTCGAAACACAGGTTTTCCATGAGGTTAGCATTCTTATATAGTAAGCGAGCCTTTTCTACACAACACTTGAAATAGTTTGGTGTTCTAATGTTTCCTTGTTTAGTAGTAATTAAATTACAATATCTTTACAATATCGTTTCCCGTCAAAATACTGAATATTGTTTTGCAGACGAATGCACGAACGTATTCAGGTATCAATAACAGAAAGGTTAATTCGTTAAAAATGAAGTATTAGGGAGTTGTTAGTTGATCCCTATTAGCTGTAATATATAAAGATCTCATTTCCGTGATGGTATTTGTTAGTTGTTTATTCATAGGTTAAATACCTTTCCGTCTCGTCTTTTATTTATACATCACATTTCAGCATACTTTTCACAAAGTTGTACGGAAGTCAGCGAACTTATGACACATAAACAACATGTAGGGAGATATCGACATAGATAGTATCGAGTCAGTCCTATGTTATGAGACAATTATGCTTCACTAATGAAGTGTGAGTGGAATTAATTGTTATTATTATGTCATAACAAATGTTTATGTAAATAATTGTAATAACAAAAAACATTAACAATTCACTGATTTAGTCTCAATCAATATTGTTATAACACAAAGAAAATTATGACTCACCTCTACAAGTCCCATGTTAGTTAGTGTTCCTCTTAAAGTGTCCTATTCTTTTTGGCCAGGCTACTACAGTTTAGCTTACATTTGGAGAAATTTAATTTTTCATATTTGTTCTTATAGTCATGAATAAACATTGAAAAAAAATGTCTGAAACGTTTATTTTTAATTGTTTTAAAATTTGTAGTTTAAGTAGTATTACGCGTGTAAATGTGTGTGTGTGTGTGTATCTGTGTCTTCGTGACAGTAACTTATTCAAACCGATAAGAATGGGTTATTGTATCATGTCAATCCTCAAGAAAACAGACGGTATCTGTTTATCCAGTTTATGAATTGTTGTTTGTATTCATTGTCATTCATGTTACTATTTTAATTGACGGTAGTACGTAGCACTAATCACTCCAACCACCAAAAGGTTACTAATAAATTATTGAATTATTGTATAATGAATATTATAATTCAACTCTCCTTTCCCCCCCCCTCCACCCACTCCACCTAGTTTTTATAGCTTGTAATTTAGGCTGTTGAAAGTTCCTTTTTATGTAGAAAACGACTAATGCGCACTCATTTTCATATAGATGGACTAAAGTACCTTGAAGCTTCACAGCAAGAATAATAAAATTCAACTAAAGAGTTGAAATGTAATGATATGAAGATTTGTAACTCAGCTAAATTTCGTAAGTACTTGGTAGTGATGGTTTTTGAAAATGTATTCACTTAATATTCCCAATACCTTCTGATTTTGGATGATACTTAATTGATTCCAGTCTACAATGAAAGTTATCTTTAAACTGAACTAGATTTTTCACGATTTTAACTTTCATAAGTTTGAACAAAGTTAGAACAACATAGTTATCAGAACTAAATCCCATGAACATTGTTGTTTTTCCTTTATTTAACTATAGATATTTTATGAAATTATAAGAACCTACTGATGAAGAATATCGAATGATTACAGTATTGATTGAGTATGTCACAGATTGATGCTAGCAGGGTACCATTGATAGCCAAGGAGTACGGAACAGCTGTCTCGTTCTAGTGTGGAACTCGTCAGCAGTTCTCATCCCAGATTCCACACCAGGTGGTGGAGTTCAGACTTATCGGGAGTGAGAAAGTTATCACTAATGACAATTGATGACCGTTGAGCTATATATCACAAAATAATTGAAGTGAGAATTTTGCCACTGGATGCTGACCCAGTGGTTCAGGGGTTTTGATGTTCGCTGACCTGAGACCTCTGGTGAGGAGTCTGGAGTGCTCACTGTTGAGAAGTTACACACTAGAATGAAACATCTGTTGAATGCCCGCTGTTTTCAATGGTACACTTCCAACACCGATTTGTGACATATTCAATCAGTTGAAACACCAATCTCCGCAAACATAACCATCTCGTTTAGATCGCGTTATTGACAGACTCTTGGTTGTAAAATTGTGGATATGAAAGTGTAGACTCCTTGAGATGTAACAATTCAATATAACGTATCATGTAAAAAGGATACACTCTAGAAGACATTAATTTAGTAGTTTTATAGTATCAGTGCTTGATTTCAAATGAGTTGTATCAATTTTGTTTAAAATTTTTCTAAAAAATTTTTGTCCTTAGATCTTATGGTCAGTAATTTTCTCATCAGCATTAAGTGTATTCTCTCCTAACTTGTTGTTTTCTTATAAACGACCCCATTGTAATCCAATCAAGTATACATTTTTTTCAGTTGTAATAAGTGAACCATGATTATATGCATCATTTACTCCTTAGTCGAGCCTAGAGTCATTCAGCTTTTAAAAGTAATGTCCTGCGATACTAGCCGGTAGCGTGTTCTTGCTTGTAAGCTTCATCTTTTTAGGAAATCAGTAACTAATTGATCTGAATGAACCTCGATTTTTATAACGTCACTTTTTATCACGTCATTTATTCAATGTAGGTGTTTTGAACCATCACGAAGCGAGAAAATGAATATTTATGTTAAAGAGGTAATTTCAGCCACATACTAACATCGGCTGAATAACTGTTGGGCTTCAGGTGTTAGGGAGTATCTGTTTTGTCCTTTTAAGTGACTTTACAGAAACAGTATATCTGCAGTAATAATTTCCCTGAATATGCAACTCAGTATTACCCATTCGTAATTCGAACCGTCCAGACGAGATCCAATAACTAACATTGTCAACTGACATAACCTCATTATTCTAAGCAGATTACTGTGATTATATTTTCATTATGGAGACACCTACTTTATTCCCGGATGACTCCCTAACACATTAAAACTAACAAGTCACAGTTGAGACAGTGACAAATTGATTAAGTTATAATTACAAAACATCTTCCCTTTTTGTGCGAGTTGACTGAATCGTCTGTTTCACTATTACGTAAACTATGCTTCGTAACTAACGGAGTACATGTTCGTTTACCTCTCTGAAACAGTACACTCGTAGATCTCCCAAGGACATTTCCCATCACATTAGAAACAGCACTTTGGATTTGATCATCTTGCGACAAAACAGAGCCATATAATTATATCGTTTACATCCTATCAATCATAATCACGTAGCATTACGCTACTCTCTCATTATCTAAAATTAAGTCTATCAATAGGTCTACACCTGCTTCTCTGAATTGCAGTAGTATCAAATATATACTACATGAAGCTAGACTTGTCTGTACACTAACGGATTTTACTATCGAATCCCGCGTTTCGCTTCAAATTTCTTTTATACTACTGTGGCATTCTTCTCGTTGTCTTTTCTCCTCCGTTGCATAGAAAAATCTAATTCTTAATCCGCTACTTTTATTACCATTACTATTTTATTTCACTTCTTGCATCACTATTCTTAATTATACTAACCACCATTTACTTACCTGAAGTTTTATATCACGATATAGTAGTATATCCGACCTGTAGTCTCTAATAATTTGTTTTACTCAGTTTAATTCTTCGTCTATTTTGATTCATTAACTTGTATTAACTACACTTCATGAAAAATAATGTTTTAAATAGCATGCTCTACAGTAATTCATTCTATTTGCTAAAAAAAACATTGGAAATGTACTCATAAATACTGGAGGGGGAGGGAGATATTAACTTAATAACTTATTATTATAATGTATCAAATATATCTGATTTAGTTGTTTGTATTTGTCATAGATTGATGTCGGTTAGGTACCAGTGAAAATCAGGGAGTAACGGATAGCCGTTTCGTCCTAGTATATGGCTCCTCAGTAGTGGACACTTTTGATTCCACCAGTGAATCGAATCCAAAGCCTCCAAGTTTTACTGCGAACGTATAACCATCAGCACCACTTGGCAGAGGTCCAAATATGGAATTTTCACTTCAGTCAATTTGTGATATGGTACGACGATTGTTTATTGCTATTCATTATAACTGTCTCCCTTTCAACATGTCTGAACTCCAATTGTCATGGCTTTGCAGTAGGACTTTGGGAATCTTCTGAAGTTAGTCACTAATAAGCTGATTAACGTAGATAAATTAAAGTGGTTTTGTGAAGGTAGGATTAGATTACCTGGTTGAATCGAAGGTGCTCACTGTTGAGGAGCCACATACTAAGATGAAACGGCCGTCCAGTGCTCCCTGTTTTTGATAGGTACCCAACTGACATCAACCTATGACGAACACAAACAATTAAACGTGATACCTATCCCCACAAAACCACCTCAATTCATTTGCTCCATGTGTTTGGAAATCTAAACACTAACAAAGTATATGAATGTAGGAGACTCAATAAATAAATTTTACTGAAGATTCGAGATAGTAATTTGAAAATGAAGTATTTTCACAAGTTAGATTGCATTTTTAACAGTTTACATCTACACATAATCAGGATTTACTAGTGATTTTTATATAAAGATGAGTGTACTCTACACTTTATTTATGAGTTACTAACAGATGATGTTGAATTTGGAAATCGAACACAGATCTTATGTTTAAATTATGAATCCATGAGAAATTAGTTGCCTGTTAACTGAATTCATAAAATAAAATGTAGAACTTATTTCAAAGTCATATTTATCATCATATACTTTGATTAAATATTCCATGGATAACTCTATCATAGTTTTTAATCTTTCTCAAATATCTCATTTCAATCCTAAGTGAACAAAACAAAATGAATTGACACTAGTGATTCAACTTCGCAATAACTTTGGCCTTTAATATAAAATGCATAAATGATATAGAACTAAATTTTAATCTTTCAACCGTTGACTATGATCAACCATTTTGAAATTCTACTGTTTATTCTATGCCATCGATACTATTAAAAAAAAGTGCTTTATATACGCATCAACCATCTATTTAATAAACACTATTTAAACTTACTATTTTGACGTTATACTATTAGATTCATTTACTATCTTCTAAACAAAATGCATTGAAATGCACCTTTTTATATTTATAAGCATTTAAAAGTGGAAAAGATACAGCAAATCTTACGCTTACAGCACATAAAATAAACATTCTTCTGAATATCATGCTTTTGTTCTGTATAAACAAATGTTAATGAATGACTGAAGTGAAGATAGATGGTACACAATTTAATTAGCACATTCTAAACCTTAAGTCTCAGTATAGAAATGAAAAGTTAATTGAAGGTTAGTTTTACTGAAAATTCGTTATTCTATAAAATTTCATTTTTTATCATGATCATCGCTGTACTTTTAGAGTAGTGGAAATATATGCAGCATATAAACTAAAATTCTATGACCAATATACTTTGAAAAACGACTACCTTCATTTAAAAATGGTTTGTATAATTATAATAGGACTATTAATCAAATTGGTATTCACACACAATCATAAATATACCCTGCATTATTAGGGTAACTTCAAGCAGATAGGTTTTTAAGGAGAACTGATTGATAACATTGCACCCAGGCTCTCTACAACCTGAACACTAGTAGTGTAATACAGCCTATTCCTGTGGTGCATCTACACAAGTACCAAGTATTCTGGTGGACCAAGTTGATATACTACTACTGATTGTTGTGTTTTTGTATCATTCGATATAAAGTAACGGTGCGTACTTTACTTTTTATGATTTTTAATAAATTTGCAAAATATCCTAATCATTATACCTGTAACCCAATAATCTAGGATAAGATTCTTTTTGACTTAGAAACTACATGCACATAGGGTTTTATGTAGTTCTGGAAAGTTTTACACTTTTGTAAAGCAACACCTTCCTAGAAATGGTGGTGCTTAGGATGAGGTACCTATAAACTTTAGAATTCCTTTCCAACTGCAGAGTGGTGCATTAGCTCATTACGAATGGTTGATAGCTAAGTAGTGATTAAACTTATTCATGTTTATTCTTATAATCCTGATTTAATTCCGTCGATCAAGTTGTAATCTGGTCTGAATGAATAGGTGCGATGTTCTTGTTATCTGAAAACGGCTGTATCGAAAATGCAACATTTTAGTCTGTGAGGTCGAAATCCCATAAGTTCAGTTCATACTGCTGTATGCTGAAAATACTTTTATTTCATTGTTTAACATTACATCCCACCATCTTTCTGGAGTACATGTTTAGATTCTGATCATACTCTAGTACGAGCACGCGTTTGCTTGCATCTTACTGAGCAAATAAAAACTACTACAGCAAAGCTCATTAAAATTCAGTTCAGTAACGAAGCAGCCAAGACTAAATTCCAGGGACGACTGAAGAACCAGTTAGGCATTTATAAAGATACGACTCAACTAGATACTGCTTGGCAAGTTGTCCAAACAGCTGTGGCATCTACAGTGACATCTATTAAGGACTTAAATCAATATGTTAAGAAAAATCAGTGGGTCTCGATGGCTTCTGTTGAATTGATGGACCCTCGAAAACTCATCCCTTCAGGCTTCGAACATGATGAGGAGCGAATAGTAATTAGGTGCAAACTGACAAAAAGTCTGCACAACGATATTGAGTAGTGGTGGGTAACGAAACCAAAGGAGATGGAAAAGGCAGCATCGTTAGGTAACACTAGATAACTTTTCAAGCTAATAAAAGAAACCGGGATTAAAAAATCAAGCGTTAGTGAGACAATCTTTAAAAAATATGGAACGCCTATTAGCTCTCAGTCTAGATGTTTGGAACGATGGGCTAAACACTTCAAGAAGCAGTTTAATTGGCCTTCAGCTGCTCTAAAACTTCCCACTATTTTGAGGTAGCCAGAATGGTAAGTCGACTTAGGTCCCTTGACTCTTGTCGAAGTTGAAAAAGCTATAGCCAACCTAAGGTGAGACTAAGCAGCAGGTCGGATCGGATTATTCCCACAGGTCTTTAACGATGGTGGTCCCACTTTGATGAGTAGTCTGACTGATATTTTGACTAAAGTCTGACTGGTGTCTATCGTTAGTCGTCCCAGTATATTAGAAAGGGTCAAAATCGTCCTGCAATAACCATAGAGGAATTAATTTGACTAATATAGTGTCTAAAATACTAGCTTCTATAGTTATCAGACGTTTAACTACAACTCTTGATCTACAAATACGAGATAACCAGGCTGGTTTCAGACCTGGTCGTGGTTGTATAGACCTTATATTCGTCAAATTTTGGAACACAAACATACTTTTCGGCACCCGACAATGGTGGTTTTTCTTGACTTCAAAGCTGTATTTGACTCTCTAGACCGAGAAGTTCTATGGCGATGTCTTTCATTGAAAGCCGTACCCCAGAATTTTATAAATCTCATTAAGGCTCTTTACTCAAACACTATTAGCCGTATCAGAGATCATGGCGAACTGTCATTTGAACTTAGTAACCTCAAGTGGTGTCCGTCAAGGCTGCCCACTGTTTCCATTTTTATTTAATTTCATGGTCGATTTACTGTTAAAAATTACACTTATCGTCTGACTTTTCAGTAATTCGTCTCCTACCAGGAGATCCACTTGTTGACTTAGAATATGCTGATGACATAGTCCTGTTTGACGAAGACGCTGATAAAATGCAGAATCTTTTAACAGCAATAAGCTCAAATGCAACCATGTTCGGAATGCGTTTCTCCCCCTCTAAATGCAAACTATTGCTCTAGGACTGGTCATCATCAGCACCTGAGCTAAAGATAGAGAGTGAGGTGGTCGAACACGTTGACCACTTCACTTATCTTGGAAGTCTGAATAGCCCTAATGGGTTGATCTCTGACGAAATTTCGGTACGAATTCAAAAAGGTCGGTTGGCTTTTGCCAACCCAATAACACCTATGGCGTTGACGAGGCTATTCGTCTCACAACTAAGGGAAGAGTGTACTGCGCAACAGTTTGCTCTATTTTACTGTATGGGTGTGAGACGTGGCCATTAAGGGTAGACGACACTCGAAGGTTATTAGTTTTTGACCATTGATGTATTCGAAATATCGCTCGCATCACCGAGTAGGTAATAACGAGGTTAGGCGACGGATGTTAGGCAAAGGTGATAAATCAGTTGATAAGGTTGTGAATCTTCATCGACTGAGTTGATTGGGATATGTGTTGCGTATGCCTAATTACCGTCTGCCTCGACGCGCGACGTTGGCTGGTGTAGAAGTAAGGTAGAAGAAAGTTAGAGAGGGTGAAACTAAAACATGGCATCAGTCCATGAAGTCGCTGACTGCTGATTTGAGTCATGTCGGTAGCTGAAGACGAGGTCCTCGCGAATTCCTTAACCAGTGGCTAGAAACACTGTGACATGGCCCGGAATCGGTCATGATGACGCAAATGTATTCACTCATTTTCCTCCTTTAAATTGTGAGCTTTAAATTATTCCATAACTTTCCACGTTCCCTGAACCATATTCTATACGTTTACACTCCTTGTTACTATTATTTTTATTTTTATTGAAGTAACTTTTACTAATGTGGTGTTAATCTTGCGGTGCTAAAGAGATATGACAACCTGATTCGATGTACACGCATGTCAGGTTATATGTTGATTATACATACATTTAAAGTTTATCCAGTGTATCTGATCGTCAGTGTTGTTGCGAAAGTAAAGTCAATCTCTCCAAATCTCATAGTTTCATCTATTAATTCATCTAATAGCAAGTAATTTATAGAGCGAACAATTGTTCTATTTTCAAATGACAAATTTCATTTATCATTGTTGTTGTTTTTTTTCAATCACTACTCATTATCCGTACTCTATTGTGGTATAGGTTTGTTTAACACTAAAAGTAATAGAATATGAGGGTTAGTGCAGATTTAATGAGTATGAGAAAAATCCTGACTTCGTATTTAAAAAAATAAAATATTTGTTTGTTTTTTTCAAAAAAAATATTTCACTCACATTTCCCCAACAAAATATTTCAAAATTGGCGCCACGAAATAATTTCACTGATAGGCAACAGTAATGTTTATCGAATCTATTCACACACTGCATACCAATTATAAGCCGATCTTTTTTCAATTCTGTCAATTTTAAATAACTTTTTGATCATTCGCCTACATAAATGTGAGTGTTGAGTTTCGTAATTCTAGTGGTTAGTAACGAAGTTTAAAATTCCTGCAGTTTTATTTTTATTTTTAAAGAGGCATATATTGAATTCACGCGTTGTATTAACTGTTTATTTAGATTAAAAGTGTATAGGAAAGATTTATATTGAAAGAAGTTATTTTTTGTTAAAATATGCATTCTAAACTTGTATTATTTTTATATCTAAATATTTCATCGAAATCTTTAGTTAATTGAATTCGTTACAGATAGATGTTTGTAGGGTACCACTGAAATTTAGGGAGGACTGGACATTTTTTTTCGTTTTCATATGGGACTCCTCACTAGGTACTCACCCTAGATCATCGAGCTCTATTTCAAATTGATAGAAGTGGGAGTTGTATCGTTGGATGCCAACCCAGTAATGCAGACTGTTAGGCGTTCGCCAACCTGATACCTTTGTAGCGGGATTAGGGTGTGCACTGCTGAGGATTCCTATACTGGAACGAAACAGCTGTTCAGTCCCCCATGGTTTTCAATGAAACCCTACTATTACCAATTTTTGACGGATTCAATTGACAAAATGTTTCTATTAGATTCTATTTTAGTTTTATTAGAAACAAAAAAGTTTATTTAATTCGAATGTATACATTTTAAATAACGATTAGTGAATAAGGTACTTTTTTATTTATGCATTCAGTTGAAGTGCTTACCTTTTAAATGAGAAGTCGATTTCCAAAAACCCTTCCATAAGCTAGAAATTGATCAAGCGAGTTGTATATATTGACTAATGTTCTATGAAAATAGACCCTTCTGTTCATTACATAAACTTAAACATCTATGTTGAAATATTTAGAAGTACTAAAACCATTATCTATATGATTTTAGTAGCACCATAATTTACAATATTATGATCCATAAATTTATTACATATAAGAAACACTTAAATCACTTATAATTAGGGTAGTAAATCTGATTTATTAAGTTCATGCTACATTCTGATTTACTAATATTAACTGATTCAGGTTCCTATTTATCTTTAGGTTTTCATATACACATCTGTTGTCTTTAACTGCTTCACTCTATTACTTAATCTTCGTTAATTAATCAGTTAGTGTCACAGGTTATAACTAGTTGTGCATCAGAAATGATGAGAACTCCATTGCAACCAACTATTTCAATACAATTACTAACCAGAATGCTTTGATAGTTTATAGTTATGAACAAATTTATGTATAATGTGAAATTGTCCTCTTAATCTTCTTCATATTCAACATATTGCATGCAAAGCACTGATAAAATCTCAATAAACAACTATCACTTTATCTTTTCTTACAATTTTATATTTCATTCGATATGCTTTTATTGATCTGACATCTCGTGAAAATATAAACACCCTCTAGTTAGTAGGTAATACTATTTCAAATGATTTACCAAATGAATCAGCATTAATACACCATCTACATATAGGGGTTTCATTTGTGTCTGTGTGCGTATGTATAGTTAATCCCTAACTTTTGACATATCTCTACCAGTAATCAATCAATATTATCCTTATTTCTACTAAGTTACTAGATATTCACCTCAGAGAATAAGAAAAAGGGGTGGCTGCAACTCATGTTATGCATTATAATAAAAAAAATGAAGGCTTATTATAACACTAGTAGACAAAAACTTTACTTAGGAAGAATGGTATAAAGATGTCATTCACTTGTTTTATGGACAAGTAGAAAAAAAACGGTGATGAATCCTGCATTATGTTTGTTTATTTTTTCGTATGATTGTTCTACCTTCATAACAAATCAAAATAAACATTTTCATTAAATGATAAGTGAATAAATGCTAATCTAGTTGATAATGTTTATTTACATATAACCATTTAAGTGTGTTTTATCTAATTAGAAGTTACTTCATTATATCTTTTAAGTTGGATTGTGACTGGCAAGCGGTATCCAGGACGCGTGTTTCGTCCTATTTGGGATTCATTGGCTAAATGTGCCAACATCCCAATGTTGATATCCACATTGGGATTCGAACTCAGTACGTTCCGTGCCAAACGCCACCACGTTCATAAGTAGATTACTGAGTCCAGACAATCCCACTTGCGCTGCGGGCGCATATGTAGCTAGGATGAATTTGTATCTTTCTGTCGATTTGTTATAGACGGAAGCTGGCCAGTCTCCGTTGACATATATGCTATTAATCACAAGAGAATGACCAGCCTTAATCCATAACAAATCAACAGGTAGATACAAGTTCATCTTAATTACTTCATTATAAAATACAACAGAAGCATCTATTAGCAGGCAACACACACATTCTATAATCGAGTGATATGTGTATGGATAGATACCTCGTTGACACTGTACGAAATACTAGTTAACTCTATGATTTAAACTCAACCCCTCCCCCTTGACTACTTATCCAGGATCTGCGTTATTTAATTAATAGACCCATTTATTAACCAATTTTTTAAAATTTCTCTGAAATCAACCAGGGCTTATTACAAATGTTACGTGAAAGAATATCACGAAACCGTTTTGAAGTATTTTTCAACTTATTCCTACTCATTATTAAAAAAACTACTTTAGAGAATATTTCAGCTTGATTATGAAAACAAATAGTGTAAGGATAACTTCTGAATTTGGGGTAGGATGAGGGTATAATTATAAAACATGCATTATGAATAGAATATGTAGGTTATACAACTATTAACCTTAAATTTGTTATCCTTGATCCATCACACAGAAAATTGACAGAAATATACTGTTGAAAACATGAAATAATTGATATTTTGTCAATGACTATGATACTCGAATATGGTTGCCAAAGAAATATCAACTAAAAGTTTAACTGTAGGACATTGATCAACTCCCACTCACCTAAGTATTCCTTAACTTGTATTGCTACAAAATTGTGTAGTTCAAGCTAAATAATTATAATTTAAATGATGAAAAAGTAAATTTACGTGAACAAGTATATCGATACGTATATTTAACATACTTGATAATTGTCACATTTGTCATTAGTTTGCATAAAAAAAAGTGTACAAATAAGTATAGTACCGTAATACACAGTACGTGATAAAAATGTATATGCAGAACATTAAGCACTAATTGGGAATGATTTAATGTTGATTTAATTAATGAATAAATGTAGACTAATATACAACGTCTGTTGGATATTTATTTATTTCATCTTAATAGTGTTTAAATAGATGGGTTAAATATCATTAGGAAGTGAATGTGTAATTCACATGTGTAAGAATTAACTAAAGGGAAAACTACTAAACCATGTATTTTTTTTTCTCAGTAAATTTTCATGCATCCATTTAATGAAGATATACACCTTTCTGCATTAACATTGTGCCTACAAATGAAAATACCTATTTCATGAACAATCTACTATTTTGTCTTGTATTATGATATAAAAAGTACATAATGTACTTACTGTTCCAGTTTAAAGCCAATTTATTCAACTTTATGTACATCATTTATGCTATTAAATCATCACTTTAATCTTCAACCTAATGAATAAACGATGTTTCACAGCTATATCAAATAGCTTAAGTAAACTGATAAACAGAAATACAATACAACCATATGTAGTTGTAGAATATTTATGCATGCATATATATCTATGCATTAGAGTATATAAACTATTTTGTATCATTTTACCATGCAAATACACATATATACGTCTAATCACGTATATTTATCATAAAATTATACGACTTTGTTTGGATTCGGTAAAACATATAGAATGCCTGGAATATATAATTAGTGTTAAAAGTTTTCATAAGACAGGACTTAGAAGAAAGTTTTTAATGATGTTTATAATTTATGTAAGGATCACCTGTTACAGTAGCAAATACATATTTATGTATATATATACACCATTTGTAACTTGGTTACCTATTACTGTTTTACTTAGTAACCAGAAATTTTAGCTATCTGTTCACTTCCTGAGTGTATTAATTAACTGTAAACAATTAATTGATTGTGTTACATTCGAAGGAAATCTATTTTTAGTACTGAATGAATTCTCGTTGGGTAATTTCACTACCGATATGACTTATTGAAAAGTTTATTACACCCATCCTAACACTGAAATTTATCTTAAGGAAAGAATACACTGAAATATTCTGCTATTTTAGTCTTAATAAAACTTTCTTTCTTGCACATTTCACTAATGATTGTTGTTTAATAAGTACAATGAACTTGATGATTACAAATTTTCAATAAATTCTAATAATAACCTGTTTATATTTATGGATTCACTGATGATTTGATCGCTTTTGTTTGAATGAATTTAAAAATGAAAACAAAATACTGTCTATTCATGCAATAGATTCGTATTTCTCTGGTTTCCCAAGGGAAATATAGAAAAATATTTTGAAGTTCTTGAACACTTATGAATTCCTCTCCTAGCCGACTACTTCTTGGTTAATTTGAAAAACATTGTATCTAGATCAACGATCAAGAGTTTTCATCTTTACAGAAGATATTTAGATGATACCTTCATCATCTGTGATGAAAATGTTGACCTAAAGGATATTGTGATTATATTCAATAATTTTCATCCGTCAATTAAATTCACTTTAGAATCGGAACCAATCGCAGAGTTTCTTTTTTTCGTGGATATCTTATTGAAGAGATCACATGGCTACCTGGAAATGTCAATACACATGAAGCCAACTTCGAATCACCAGTTTATTGATTTTCAGGGTTGGATCTCGTTGAGACGACAAAGAAATTCGATCTACACTCTCAACCCAAATGGCGTAGTGAAAATATTGTTGATAATAAACTGGAAAAATATTTATTGCTAATGGGTATACTCCCAGAAGAACGAAACCAGAGCAACCCTGTGGAAGATTATTCTAAGCACCGAATAAATCACTTTTTATGGACGTTCACTACAAATGGGATATTACTGAAAAAATCTTGAAAAAAGGCTTTTTTAGACCTAACTCCACATCACCTCCAGCCAACATATTATTCGGAGAGGTGTCAATGATAAACTTCCGCTTTGAGGCAAACTAAAGTTTATTTACAGATTTGCTTGCCTCTGTACAGATAGATATAGTGACTTCGCAAAACGGAATCTCTCGAGGCGCATCTCTGAGCATTCTCCTGTCTGGCTACACAAAGGATTGTATAAGTCTATCAACAGCTCATTCCTAGAGCACCTTGTTAATTCTGGTAGTATTCCTCTGCCATAATCCTCTTACATAGTCATCTGTTCAATCAAAGAAATTAGTTTAAATAAATTACAAATCAAAAGCCCTTCTGTAAAAGCATTAGAAATTTAGATTTTCAAGGCGTTTCTCTGTATTTATAAGCACTATGCCTAATCTCTTATCTTACTGTGGCCTTAATTCTTTCCCATTCCTCAATAATCGATTACTTTTACGCTATACTTCTGTTTTTTTTTAATAATTGTTGTAAATTAGCTATTAATGTAATGATTATTATGTTATTCATACTTAATCATGTATAATCTTTCTCATTAACAATCTGTTCATAACGTAACCTCTTAATAATTGACGTTTCCAAGTGATATTGTTCACAACATGATCTCCTCTTCAAAATTGTCATTTCCAAACCATTTATGAATCGACGTCACTTTGTTTTCATCACATGTGTCCAACGTACCTGTAATCATCTTTAATTAATTTATTTACTGACGTAACTCATATTTTATTTTCCAGAAGACCATTTCGTTCAAGAAACATTAGCTATTAATTACTACTGTACAGCTTTAGTAAATGACATCGGCAAAAAGAAAATTTCCTTTACTGAACTCACTACTCCACTGTGTCTTAGTGAATCACAAGTACAACATACTCTATGAATAATATAAATTGTCGCATTCAACAAGTATACACTATTTAGTCACCATTATGCCTTAATTGATATATTCTACCTGTTACTGAAGAAAATTGAACATTATACTAAGTAAAACTACTGAAATAATGAACCATAGTACCTAGGAAAAATAATGCTACACTAAAAATGTCAATTGATGACATGTCGACAAAGATTTCTATTGGACTATCCACATCTAAATTATTGCTAACTTTAATCTGTTTATTTCAGTTAATAATAACTATCTCACAATATCATTCTAAGTGTATAATTAAATGTCCAAGTTTTGCCATTGTCTTTCAAGCGATAAAAACGAACTGCTGCAGGTAGTAATTGACAATGTTAACTGATATTTATTGTTCAATCAAGTTTTCCTGCACAAGATTTGAAACAGTACAAGCTCACGTAAATATATGGTATTGCTTTAAATACAGCAAAACCCAAAAGAGTTCAGTCGACAAACACAGTATCTGTCAATTTTGATATCTCGAATTGGTCTGAACTAGATAACCTTTGATCACATGGAAGCACTGGACAGCTATCCTAGTATTGGACTCTTCAACAGCGCGCATCCACGACCCTGTCTGGGACCGAACCCAGGACCCTCTTGCTCCTCGGCGAACTCTTTGTTATTAGGCCACTGAGTCGGCTCCTAACAGTTGATATTTCTATTTCAGTATCTGTTTTCATTACAGCATCTAAGACTTAACAAATTCTAAATAATTGTATAACAGAAATAGATTAATTGTGAGTCAAATTTAGTTGTTATCGTGAATCTATATGAGCTATAGAATGTCTCATCTTAGTGTACAACTTCTCAAAAATGTCTACTGTCGATTTGATACACGATTTACCCCAATATTCCAAATTTCATACAGTGTATGATAGGTATTAATAGGCTAGTAAAGAGTAAGAAGTATCTTCAAATTAACCACATCACTAAAAATAACCAACATAACTTGTGAATTAAATAAACTTGATTAAATCAATACAGTCTGAATTAGTGTTCTGAAAAATTTACTAACCTAGTTGACTGTATTCGTATCTGCTAGATGGATTACCAAGATACTTAATTGTTCTCTAGTAAAATCAATTATGACAGCTGAAATACTTAATGCTTTTAGTATAGACATGTACGCCTGGTAACCTATTTTTTGAATTTCATTCTTTCATGTTTTAAAATTCAGTCAAAAGTTTTGTCAGATCTAGAGACGGTTTACGCCTCTAAGTCTACCATTCCGTTAATATTTTTCACACCTTATAAACAAACCTTAAGTTAGCAACAAACACAGTACTGTGATTACTAAAGTGTTTTTTTAAACGAAAAAACTTGTGACAAGAACTTTTAGCCTTTTGTATGTCTGTAATTTCCGATCACTAAAATAAGATGATGCTTTAATTTTGTGAAAACCATTTCATTGTATGGTACTTTATATGACACTATAATCAAATGTGAAGGTGATGGGCAGCTTATGAATTTTATTTTTATGATTAGGCATGTATCTTTATCTTAATCTAATGAAAGCGTGGTTCAAAGTATCTATGAAAATTATCCAATGATTTATTCAGTTAAAACTTTTTTCAGCTACCTTCTAGAATATTCAAGAACAACAGTGTTGATTAAGTCTCCGTACTGATCTACTTCTCAATAAATGAAAGCGGTTGGTATATTACTATTGGTAACTATACCTCCGCGATACTTGCAAAACTCATTAAAATGTCATCTATAAGATTCCTTACTAAAATTATTGACATTATTCGTCAAGTGTAAATGAAATTTTATTTCTAGCTCGTCAAAAATGAATTAGATATAACGAACTGACCTTGATTAGACAACTCCTGAATGTCAAGAAACACTAGACAGGAGATAATTCTTGCAGCTCTAGTAAGAAGACGTGACTAGTCTAGTTCAAGCATGTCTGGTGTGAGGCAGTCACCAACCGATAGAAATGGATGAGGTCCCGTAGTATGTCTTGAAATGACGAGTTAGAAATATGAGCTATTAGGATATCGTCTTAGTGGTCTTACAGTTAAGCGTTCACTGAGAAACCCGAAGGTTCTTGACTCAGTTAGTTAGAGGGGGTCTAGAGTGTACACATCCGGGAAGTCCTATATTAGGAGGAAACAGCCGTCCAGTGATTCATGATTTTTTCAATGATTTTCTAGCCTAGGTTAGTTCCTGTTATTAAATGCAAATTCAACAGTCTGCACAACATCCAAGTAAAATAAACGAATTATTTGTTTAGTTCAGATCAAGATCAAAATTTCTCTGAAATGGTAATCTCCCAGCATAGTATACATTTCAACCCCAATGAATCAAAAAGAGCATTGGCAAAAGTAGACTTTTGCTATCATCAAATTATGTATAGAAATATTTCCCAATAATGAATAATTATAAAGAAGTACTATGTTGTTTGTTTCTTTATCTACAATTCTCAATCAACTAACTTACCTTTTCATACGAGTTGTTGATATTTTACAACATTCTTTTTGTAATATTCATGAGTTTCAATTTCAGTCAACATCTCGTTGTTAGAGTTAGAGTGATAAGTGTATTTACAGTCTTCTAAGATTGTCATTATTGGATTAACATTCTAAATGTTAACTTTCAACATATCTGATTGAGTAGATTTAAACAATTTACGCAATTAATTTAAATGATGATTCACGCTAATTGTCTGTTGTATCTATCGGAAATTAGATATGAACATTTTTCATCGTTTCATCTGATTATTTAACTAACCGAAATTGTTACGCAACCGAGAGGATTGGCCAATTATTTATTTACTTCTATTAATCTGATTATACAGTGGCTAAAAAAACTTTAGTAGTAAACTTTGATGTATGCAACCACGCAAACATAAAATACTAATGATTTACAATTATCTTGAAATTAATGTGCTCAGACTTGATTAAGCCGAACAACACACTAATCTTTCATAAATGGTTATTTCAATTTCAAACTTGATATATTAGCAAACATCATTGTAATTATAAATGTGGTCGCGCAAACGTATCACGAATTGACTGAATTAGAAATATCAACCGTTAGGAGCCGGCTCAGTGGTCCAATGGTAAAGCGCTCGTCGCGGAACCAGAGGGTCCTTAGGTTCGATCCCCAACAGGGTCGTGTATGCGCACTTCTGAGGAGTCTCGTACTAGGACGAAACAGCTGTCCAGTGCTTCCATGTGGTCAATGGTTGTCTACTTCAGATCACTTCGTGATATCAGCATTGACAAATTAACTATCTCCACAACAACCCCCTTAATTGTAATTATAACTGTTGGAAACCATAGTATGAGTAGTACATTTTTCACACATATCTACTGTTTCATTTTAAAAACGAGTTTTTGTACTTCATCAGGAACAAACTTATGGAAAATGTTGTGGTGAGAATTTCAGCATGTTTGTATAATTTGCCGAATTCTCATTAGTGTTATAAATTATAGGTCCATTAACAAGTATTAACATTAATGAAAGTACTTAGGAAAATGATCGAGAAACTCTACATCATATTACAATTCAAGTTGTGTTGTTTGGTAATCAAACATACTGTAATATATTTTGATTTTTATTTCCATAGGTAGTATTGCTTACTTTGAAGTCAAATAACAGAATCTGATTTTAAACAGCTTTAGAATAAAATGTAAACACCTTTGAATACTTTCCACTGATATCTTTAAATCACAACATCTACATCTGATCAAATTATATGTATGTATGCATATATGTATGCCTATGTATGCGACAAAAAGTGAAATGTTTTTAAACTATTCCGACACATTTTTATGTTTAGAATATTGGAAGTTGGTACAGAGAGAAACTTTAGAATTTTAAATAAGGCGGAAATCTACTTCCCTTTTTATGCAAAAAAAAACTGTTTGTTATGTAATAATTATAGTCAAACTAGACTGAAGTACATGAAAAATTAATTTCCGTTTCTTCATCGGAACAATAGACTTCTGTTAACTTATTGTTAAGTATAAAATCAAACATTGACTGTAAATAATATGAAATAATTTAAGTATCTATCGACACTTTCAACTATAGAATGAAAGTTATGAATTCATTAGGAATATTTTTGTAAAAAGGATGTGTTAAAATGTTTAATGTTTTATAATGCCTACGATCTGATCAAAGGATACTAAATCATGCTTTTATGCAACCTGTTTATCAATAAGTAGCCTACTGTGAAAAAAAAAATTGAAGAGACTGTTTTATTTCACCAGCTTTAAATGCATTTCCGTTGTGTATAAAGTGATGAATGGACTGTTTGATATTTCAAAAGATTTGTAGACACTGGAATAATGATATCTTCGGCTAGAAAATCCTAAAGAAGATTGAATATACTACCTTCATTTTACTAACATCTGTACCAAGTAGTATCAGAATGTTTTATTTTCTATAATGATATTGAATTTGGTGGTGAATATTTGTTGAACATTTACCCATTAACCCCATATTATGAGGGTAAACACTATCAAGATATCGCACATAAACGCGCTTTGCTATAACTTCGAATATTCATTCTTGTATACAGAAGTCTTTAAATAAATCTATCTCTCAAAATGCCTATACTTCGTCTCTTGTGATAGTGAATGAACCTGAATAAAGAAAAGCATACTTTCTCCTTAGTTATTGTAGTATTCCATTGTGACGATAATGGATAAAACTACTCTTTTCTTAGATTTCGGAAATATTGATTTCTTTTTTAATCAGTAGATGATTTGTTTAGAGTTCGTATTCTGAAAAATACACAAAGTCACCACTTCTATGTGAGGCAACCTCAATATCATAAACAATCATTTGTGACTTTAAAATGTGAATTAATCCCATGAAAATTTAATAAATTGATCTTTGGCTTTTCATTGCTGTGTTTAGTTGTTTTATAGCTATCTAACAATGCTTTTCTTAAAGTTTTTTTAACATTAATCACCTCAAATTCGCAGTCTGCGTGATGATCGCAATGAATGGTTGGAGACACCGAGCGGCATGGCTCAAAATCGGTCACATTGGTTCAAGTGTATTCACTCTTTACCTTCATTTAGATCTTAAATTCTACTATTTTTTTTCAACACACCTTTGCTTTACTCTCCCTTCTTGTATTCTGTCATTGTGTTGCTTCTGTAATCTCGTAGTGCTAATGTGGCATGGCAACTTGAACCTAAGGGCGTATGTGCCAGGTTCTACGTTATTGATGAATGAGTGCAATCACCTTAAATCATCTCTGGTTGATTTGGGGTTAACTAACTATAGTAATTTTTATACCAAAACCTTTACTCGAATATATTATTGATAGTACTGTAAAGAAATCGGGAGTTGCAGAGGATATTAAATTTTTAATTTAATATCATGGATTAGTTTGGATTAGACAACCACTGATCACATTGAAGCACTGGACTCAGCAGTGCGCATCCACGACTCATCAGGAACCAAAGCTAGGACCATCTGGCTCCACGACAAAAGGTTTACCATTAGACCGCTAGTCGGATATGACTGGTGAAGTTCATTCCTATGGGATATGAGGTAGTTGCCTAACGATAGCAATGGATGAGGTCACGCAAATGTATCACGAGTTGACTGATTTAGAAATATAAATCGTAGGGAGCTGACTCAGTGGTCCGATGTTATATCGTTAGCTCAGGAGCCATAGGGTTATCGGTTCGATTTCTGATGGGGTCGTGGGTGCGCACTGGTGTTCCATACTAAAATGGAACAGCTGTCCAGTGCTTCCCGGTGATCAGTGGTTATCTAATTCAGACTAATTCGTGATATCAAATAAAATAAGTACTGTAAATACTTTGACTGAGGATTTTTCTTATTCAGTTATAAGACACACTTTCATATTGCTCAACCATCAGATTTCTTATGATACAAACATTTAGAAAATGTGGTTGTCATTATCCATAATACCATACTGGACTCCGGAGCCAATTCATGTAGAATAATAACTGTACAATATCATTCACAAGGCACTCACTGAATTTATATAATCTGTCTGAAACTACTAGGAATGAATATTTTTGTATGTAGTATCCATGTCACTGAATATTGAGATTTGGAAGGGGGGTTAGTAGTTTTTTCACTGGTTCATTTACTAACACAATCAATAAAACTTGAAGAACTTTATTTAAAGACAAGAAATGGATATATCAGTTAATCTGGTAATTCCATATTATTAAGTCTTTGATGGTAGTAAAGCTATTAATTTGTTGACTCACTGTTAAGATAACAACATAATGGTCTAATTTAAGAATAAAAGAAAGTGTAAGCAGCCTTTTATCCTTAAGATCAACTTGAGGTTTCGGGAAATTTTCTATCTTATTTACCTGTACATTCAGTCCCAATAAGTCTGTTTCACTGTAAGAAACGAATGCTTGATAATTCATCAGACATTCATAGCTTAAAATGAAATATCTGTAATTAATACTTGATGAACAAAACCGCCATAGTGATCTTTGGGTACTCTTATTTACTTATGATTTATAACACGAAGTTAAAATTTCTCCATGCACCCTGAAATTAGTTAAGTTTCTTTTAATGCTAGAATCCTAGAGTAGAGCTAAAGTATCACATAACTACAGGGTGTAGGATTTTGGGGCTATTTTGTCAATGCTTCTGATAATGCTCCAAAGTATTTCCTATAAAGCGTAATCGACATTTTTCCTGTTCTCATATAAATATGATCGTATATTAGAATAAAACCTGGTAAAGATCTGACTACCAATAATATTGTTCGCTTACCTGTGTTGTTCTAATCCACATGTACATTCTACATAGAAACTCTTATTTATTTCATACTTATTTAATGAGAGGTGTGTATAATAATCAATAAGGGCTGTAATATTTGTATTAAAATAGAATCCTAACCTATATCATGTTTCCTCACCAGTTACTTATGAATGATATGATTCAACTAGTTGTTGTTTACTTTATTTATTTTACACGGAAATAACGTGTTCTATGGAGAACACGAATCTTACTATTACATTCACTACCACTTACTAACATTAAACTCAATTATTCAGATAAAGTTAATCGTGATTTGTAAACTCCGTTAACATTTTACAATAATATCATTCAAACAAGCGATTCTATTTATTTTCAAACTAGGCCGAAGTATCAAAACTTCTACATAGACTTTCTGAAGAAGCCAAACGTGGTGCTGAACTTGTTCAATCACTAAAACAAACGGAGGATCAATTAAAAGTAAGTTATCCTATTTTTAATCTGATCACTTGCTTAAAATGTATACAAAGAAAATTTCAGTTGCCCTCAAATTGCATATATATATACATTCATGAATGTATAGAGATGTATACGATTGTCCTCCTTCCTGCACACATTAAAGGTCCATTAGCTTTAAAATCAAAACAGCTTTGATTGCCTTATATTCATTCTCTAAAACATATTTGGTGTTATCCACTTAAACTTGCTCATCAAAAGGATCATTCAAGCTTTCTGTTGATTATAGGGAGACGGTTTGGTCATAGTTTATCTCAAGCATGACCGTTGTCATCTAAATATTTTAAGGTAGAGATGGACAGCTGTTTACCTTGAGTACGTGTTCTGAACACAATTAAACAAATAGTCTATAATGAAAGATTCGTTTAAAGTACATTCAACAGTTGTTTAATGATAAAAAAAACTATAATTTGATTTAGAATTTAGCAATTTATATTCTATGCAATATCCAGCAATCAACTGTTTCATTTATATACCGAATAGAGAGTTATTATTATAAAAAATTCATTCACATTCCACTATCCTAGCAACAATCAATAATAATAATAATAATCATATTTTCACTAGTGACTAACTTCAAGAGGTGATTATAGAGTTCTTATGTGATGTAACTAGTTGTCGGGGATGCTATCTTTGTAAAAGCATAATGATTCAGGAACTCAAGAGAAAAATTTCACAGTGATCTTCGCAAGCGTGATTTTTTCTAAACATTTATCACATTAAACTAATCCAAAGTTATACTCCAGAGAAAATGTTACAAAATTTGATCCGATTAGTTTAATCAGTGTAATAATAATTCATGATTTCCCTTAACTGTCAACCGTTGTAATTAACTGAATTATAAATGCAGTAAAATAAACTATCTGAATTCTTATTTCTGAACCGTTTGGCTCATCAATCAAGTTTACATTCTTTCTCTGACTCAGGGCTAAGGATCGAGGTAAACCAACAACAGGTTGAATCACTTGATCCTACCAAAGTCATCAATTAAAGTTTCGTGTCGATTGGCTAACGAGAATTCATCAAACAGAAACCAGTCAAACCATAAGTTACAACACTAATGGTGATCAACTTTGTCGGATGTGAGGTGGTTTTCCCCCGTATGATCGTGTAATATATATCGCGAATCAACTGAACTCAGAATTATAGACTACTGAAAACCGACTCAGTGGTCTAAAGGTTAAGTGTTCGCCTCGAATCCAGAGGGTTCTAAGTTAGATGGGGTTATGGATGTAGACTACTAAGGACTATTACACTAGAATAAAACAGCCATTAAGTAAATTATATTTCGCAATAGTTTACTAAGTTCAGTTCACGATCTGAAACCTAAAATTCAACAGTCATTTTAATGCCCGATGAAAATAAAAATAATAATTTCAATTAAGTTAAATGTAAATATTAAACAATAAATAACACAGTATACTGTGGAACTTATGTTAGTTTTATTTTAGATGCACTAAATGCTGAATTTGTAAAGCAATAGTTCTGGGACACATTAGTTAAATGAAGCTATTCAATAAATTCCAAATACATTCATCATTAACGCATCTTTAAAATGGACTCTTAAGATGAATTAAAATACATATCCCTGAACAGTTTGACATGAGATAAAATACATTTCCAACCCTACTCCCCATGTATTTTCATTTATTTATGTTTGCTAATTATTTTTTTTACCTAAATTTTTCAGAATAATATTTCAAATACAGAAACACTTATAAACCAAGAAATTGATATGCTAATTGAAGCCCTTCAAGAAAAGCGTACAAGCCTTATTGAAAAGTTACATTCGGATGTACAACAAAGACGGCATTATATACGTGAACAAACTACTCAAGCTGGAAGTAGACTTTCTTCAACAACTAGTTTAATTTACTTTGGTGTAGAATTAATAAAGGAGCGTGAACCATCTGCTTTTATTCAGGTATGTGCTTTTTTAAAGGATCTATCCATTTTAGACACAGTTAATGATGAAAGTTAACATTCGAAAATCATGATAAGCAGTCACAATGTTTAATTAAATGAAGACTATCCAAAACTCTAGATAACATTTCCTTAATCAGAATTAAGACTATCAGGATTGAATTGATGGGCAGTGAATTTTCAAATCGCAGAAGCACATAAAAACAGAATAATAAAGGCCAGTTACATCATACACAAAAGATTTTTTATGGTAATATGTTAGAAGAGCGTACAGGAACGGGAGTGGTTTATTTTCCTTACTAATAAAAGTACTTTTATTGGTATCAAATAATTTATTTCCACAACTAAACTCAACAATATTCTAAAATAGTAATCCAGAAACCATGGCCATGATACAGGTATATTTTCTAAATTCAGATAATATGTGAACTAGTGGTGGATAAGATAGATCATTAGATAAAATAATTAAAGAGTAATTAGTTCAGCGTCCAGAAATCCAGGAAATAAGTCTGAAATGTGATTGTAAACAAAGGTTTTCTGTAAATGGAAACTCAAACCTATGAATTAAAATCCGAGCAAAAGTATTCAATATTTAGACAACCTCACGTAGGACTGCAGTATATTTAGTGAGTTTCTGTTCTCGAAAAACCATGTTTTGTACTAACAGTTTTTATTTGTCAACAAGTAAATGAAGAATAAGGCAACTCATGTGCATTTGTTAATTCAGCTTTGTTGGGCTTACTTTGAAATGACTTAGACAGTCGTTAAGTGGACATCTCTGATAACTATTTGAAAAATGTCGTATGTAGCTACCACATTCTCCCATTTTGTTGCATTTTATCAATTGTAGATAAAACAATAACTTGTTAATTTACTTGCTCTTTTTCATCATTTATCTCTTATGTGGTTCAGCTTTATCTTGTTGCTACTATCAAGTCTGAAGAAATATGGATCATTATATGTCAACCTAATATTTCACAAGTCTTCAATACTTACTACTTCGCGTCTAAGTATGACCTCCTTAACTATTAATAATTGCTAACCTTACTAGACCTTTCTTATCACATTTAAACTACTTTGATCATCTATATACTTTGAAATACAAGGCTTACTGTCAGAATAATTTCCATTATTATAAATGGACATTTCGCATTATTAAATATAAATGAATCTTCAAATGACAATTCTCTTGAAATCTTTGAGATTTTAATGAAAACTTTTCCCCACGCTATTCATAATTAAGTATTTTACTGCATACAGTTAAGTAGGTACATGCACCTAAAACTAATATGTAACAGAAAATTATACATATTTAGTTAATTCACTTAAAAATTCGTCAGTCACAAAAGTAAACATTCAAAGGAAAAAGAAATGTTGTCAGTGTTCAATTCAGTCTACAGTCAATCTTTCCGGTCACTAATATGTAACAGCTACCTTGCTCTTATCCTTCAACATCTTACTTTATGGTCATAAATATACTATCTAGTCATTGTAGACACCTAGAAGTAACATTCTAGGTGTGAACCAATCTTATTTATCTTATTAAGAAATACCAGTTTCATTAAGTTTTGTTACCACGTTACTCTCGACGCTACCAAATAATCTCATTGTAGTTGTAGTACAAAAGAGTATGGTTGTAGAACTAAGTGAAAGGAATCTATACTATCAAATTACTGTTGTTAATTTCTGATTAAGAGTTAGTAATACATGATTTATTGATGGGGTGAAGATACACACAACCTTTTTTTAATCATCAACCACTTGTATCTACTTGCAATTAATTAATTATATAAGTGTTTAAGTTTAATCTATTCACTTTCCAAAAGTAAACACCATCACGAAAAAAATAGTACTTGTTAGAACTTAATTTATTTCTTATTATTTTTATAAGCTTACTTAACAGATAAGTTGTGACAGTTAGGTAGGTTACGTTATTCCAATGGAAAGATATTTATAAGTACTAAATATTCTCCTCTTAAGCACTTCTAGAAGTGCTTAAGATGAACATAACAACAAGAAAACAACTTCAGATTTATTCAACTGAATTAAAGTATTTTTCTTTCTAAAAATAAGTGTGTCTAGATATTTCAAGCATTCATTTGATAAAATCATTCAATATTCTAATGTTATTCCTATGAGATGAATGAAAGAACTTTGTTAAACGTGAAAGTGTTTGAAGTAGTTTCTCAGACAAATATACTGACTAGTAATTACTTAACCATATGTACACACTGGCCACAAATATCACATAACCAAATGGATAACTTTATACACGTACGTGTTAAATTTACTGTGGTAGATTTTCAGGTTATTTTTACAACTTCAACTTATGAATCACGTATGAAGATACTTGCCTTCTCATAATTTCGTCTGATAATTTGTAAATCATACAGCGTAAACATTATTAAATAGGTTTTTATATTAGTATCTGACATTGCTATATCGTGATTTCCTTGAGTAGGTAATGATTTCCACCTGTTTATTAGATTATAAATTCTAGACAATATTAGTGGGAATTCTCATCCTTGTATAAAAATCAAGGAATATATGCAGTTGCCGTACTTTATCTTAGCAAACAATATTAATTAAGCGTTATTCATAATCACACTTGGTATAGAACACTGAAACTGAAGAAAGTAAATTATCGCTGCAGTTCTCTACCAGATTTCTGTTTATAAAATAAAATTCTTTTTTGATCAGCTCCTAAAACGATTAGATATTAGCATTACAAGCGTACAGCAAATAATTGTATGTGAATTCCACATGTTTCTAGTGTAACAAGCAGTAAGTGCGTATATTTTTGGCTACTGACTGATTTAAAAGAACGTCTCTTGTTAAAGGAGAAATAATTGAATGCAGTTATCTTATGTAAGCAATAATTCATAAGTAATTTAATATCATGCAATAATAATAATAATAATAACTATATATCTATACGACTTGTCCAATACGCGTATAATACATTGTATCAAATACCAATAAGATCATCAAATTAGGATCCATAATTTCTACACCGTTACCTAGAATTATTTACTACACTTTATTTCATTAGATTTTCATCAGTTTCCTAAAACCCATACTACTTTACAACACAGAAATGAATTTAACTGAAGTTAATGGGAACACCAATCACTGTAATCAAAATTGATATAAAATTAAAAGATAGGTTAAAATATTGAAAGACTATATCATATCCAGATAAAGGTTCTAGATCACTTACTAAGTAGTAGCAACAACATCCCAGCCACCAATATGTTCCAACCAAGTAACTTTTGAGAAATTTAATGTTGATCAATTCCTCAACCATGTTCAGATGTTACTCACTTATTGGTTAATGTACTTCTTTAGAGTAAGTCATTTCCTCTTACTGCGTTCATTTGTAATTTTCTGGTGTCTTATAAAATTACTGTCTAAGCAAAAGTATGCCGTATGTATCTTGAATAAAAGAAGTAGTGACAAGTTGAAAACCTTAGACATTCTTCTACTCCAAATCTTTCGTTTCATATTTTTAATCTTGCATTATTCCATTTTCTTTAAACGATTGCATGATGTGTATGTAGTTAAATTTTCGCAAACAAATTTCATAAGAATCGATGCAAATTAATACAAATTGGTATTTTGAATTTCATCTTCTTTGGAAAGTGAATGCAGTTGAACGACAATCATTTTTTATTATATTTTGGAAACTTCATACTCTTAGTACCAATCAATTAACGAGTTATGTTTATAGTTAACATATGATTGAATATTACTATATATGTGCTGGGGGGGGGGGGAAAGGAATTTTTAACTAGTCTCTTATACACTATAATTAACATTATGGTTTATTAGAATCAATGTAATTTGCCAGTTTCTGTAGTATTAGTCAATACCTCATGTACAATATTCAAATCAATCCACTTTTTCATTATTTAAGGTTGCTCCTTCACTTAAACATCGTTTGATTAATACTGAAAACGAATTAATCCATGAAACTCAGGTTTGTCGAGAACAATGTCTTGGAGATTTTCAACTTCGCATGAACACATCTAATGATATACTTGAAAGAATTGAAGCCATAACTTTGAATGAAATCTACCGTAAGCTAATCTATTTTATCTGATGATTATTTTGCTAAATGTTTTCTTACTAGTTTGATTGATTCTCTATTCTTTACCACTAAATAGATCTTCTGGCACCCTCATAAAACTGCCTAACGTTTGAGACACTTCAGCAAACAATATCAACATTACTAATATCATTATTAAGTAGAGAGTGTTGAATGACATCATGGGTTTCAAATAATTAAATTTTATGATCGAAGTCGTGAAAACATGCAGTTTTTCATTTTCGCTAAATTTTCATAATTTTACTTACAACGGCATTGTAATCTTTAGTCTGTTGAGAGGTTGCCTGAAACTCAAGCAAGAAATCGTGAACTACACAACTTGGAACAGTTAACAACAAAATATTTTATTTGCCTCATTATCAGTTTTACTATTCGATATGATAACCTGAAGTCTGAAATATTTTAAATTATTTTAATGAACGAAGAAAACAGGAAAACTGTGTGCTAGAATGAATTAAAAATCATTGATTTTCACCATTTGATGGTTACTTAGTTTTTGTCGCATACATCTTGCATTAGATTTACAGTCGCTTATTGAGGTCATAAAGTCACTGGTTGTTTGGTAATCTAGATTTACTCGATATGCTCCAGATAATGTGACTGATATTCACATGAAACAAGCCTTTGATTAATTGACGAATTCGGGAATAGAGAACATTCATTTACTTAATGTGAATAAGTGATCTGTTACTACGTATTCATTATCATGATCATTAATGTTGATAATGACTGCTGTAAATATTACTGAAATACACATGAAGAATGACATAAAGAATCTAGAACGTCAAAGCTTGCTGGTTATATTATTCATTTTATATGGTGATGATTAACTTCTGAGAAAAGCATTAGAAAAGTACATTTTCTCCACTCAAATAATCTTTAGTAAAAAATTATGCACTTTGTGATAAATGATGTATTCTGAAGTTATAAAGTTCTATCATATTGGAGTATTGACTTACCTGAAATTCGTTACTGTAACGAAGTATTCATTACTTAATTGTCATGACATTGTATTCTAGGTGACATGTAACATGTTCACCATGGTTTAAATGCAACAATGCAATACTAACAAAGACATCTCTACCAACAATTTTCGCTACACTAGTTTTTGTTAATATCAATCTTTCTAGTACCTTAAAGTGACGGTAAACTACATGTAGACAATGACATGTCATTGGACTACTCTATACCAAATTTCTGAATGATAGTTGTAGTTTATATTTCCGTTAAACTCAACAGTCTATACTCCTAATGGCTAATAATTGTCTATTCACCTACTGATACTGATTACAATTACCATAAAATCTGATATTATCATTTGGTAAAATAATTACACTAGAATTTCACTGATCAGCTTATAAGATGAACATCTATCAAGCAACATATATACTATCAAATCAAAAAAATTAGGATAAATTCATATATACTACGTGTTATCAAATGTTTTATTAACACTTAACAACTAGTTATTCACCAACACAGCAATAAATTCCACTAACTTATTCGAAATTCCACAATTATTTTAAAATATTTCAGTAAATAGTAGTAGTCACCTTTGTCCGCAATGTAATCAGCAATCTTTATTCTTTTTTAGCTCCTCCTATACCAAAAATTATTTTATCACAGTGTTTAGTTGAAAGTAATAGCATCCAACTGTTATGGGATACAGTGGATGCATCGATTCCATTGAAAAATGATGGAAATGAGAGGTGTCTTATGAAGGAATCATTCCCATTTTTGAACAATGCTTTAGATTCAAATGAAATTAATCTTGGTTTTGATCATACCGACAATCCAAATAGTTCGAGTATTCAATGGAATTCAAGTCAATCATTATGTTGCAAAGACTTATATAATCCACTGTCTAACAGTGGACTAACAATGCCTACAACTGTTCGTTTAAGGCCAAGTTGTCATATACCTGAGTCTATTTCAGCTTATGCTTTAATGACAAATTCGAAAGAACAGGAAGTCAATAAAGATCAATATTTCCATCAATCTATACAACTTTATAATCATCGATATATTCCCTTACCACTATCATCTAATCAATATGCTCTAACTGTTCCATCTACTCCAGAATTAAGTGGATCGTTTTCAGCAAATACCTTACATAAAAGTATGACAATAAACAGTGGTATTCGATTTTTGTCAAGTACGAATCGTGAGGAATTAATTCATTTCCAGTTGGAAGTGGATAATGGACGTGGTGGTCCATTCAAAGTGAGTATTTTTAGCATCTGTTTAAATGCATCCTTTACCAGTTTACAGAAATAAATTTCAAAAATGAGTTTAAAAGTAACAAGTATTTATGTAGCTCAGTCAGTAGGAAAGATTCTCTTGTGCTAAATGTAACACTTTTTCTTTAAGTTTATCTGCTCTAAAACTGAGTGAATTTGGTCGACTTGAAACAAATGAAGAGTAACTTTGTACTTCGATTAGTGTATTTGGTTTAGACTTAATGCATATTTACTATCTCCTCAATGATGTGTAATCCATCTACTTTTTGAAAATTTTCAGTACTTTGTCATAGTTATGAAGTTACGATAAATATTTATCTACGATTATTTTCATGTTATGAAGTGATGATTTCAACTACACTAAACACAATAAAGTCAGTCAATCAGTCAGTTACAAAGCAGAACTTCGTGCATGCGTACATCAGTTCAAGTTGCCATGCCACAATTAGCAGATAGAGGTTAAATTGTCGGACCAAATCCCAGAGTAGGGGAGGTAGTAACAGAGTAAGCACTAATTGGAAGGCATAGGGATCAGAGATAAGATTTGAAACAAAAAAATGTGATTCAGTAAAGAGAAAATCATAATAAGTTCCAAAACTTAGAATTCGGAGGAAGACAAGGAGTGGACGCACCTGCGCCATTGCAAACGACTTTGAGCCATATCACCTAAAGTCTCTAACTATTTGTTACAATCATTGCTTGGGCACCAACCAGGTGGTCTGCATCTATTAACATGGCTCAGCCCAATTGTCAATGACTTCATGGATTGGTGCCCTGTTTTCGCTTGGCCGCTCCTAGCTTTCTTCTAGCCTACTCCCACACCAGACAACATTGCTCATCGAGATAGACAGTGGTCAGGCATACGTAACACATGTCCTAACCACCTCAGCTGGTGAAGATTCACTACTTCATCAATATACTTACCGTATTTACCTAGTACTATATTCCTAACCCGCGCATTGCTTACTCGGTGGTCCCATCAAACACGAGAAATGTTTCGGAGACATCTATGATCAAATACTAGAAGCCCAGAAATATCCTCTGTCCCTAATGGTTATGTTTCACATCCATTAAGTAAAACGGATCTGACTGCTGCGCAGTAAACGCTTCCTTTCCTTCATTAAACGAATGTCTCAGCCTACTCCACAAGTGGCGCAATTTGGTAAAATCCAATCGGGACCTTTAGTATACGAGCCGAGATTTCATCAGACACCAGACTTTCAGGACTAATGAGGCTCCCAAGATAAGTGAAGCAGTTATCACATTCAACTGCTTCGCTCCCTATCACTAACTGCGGTGCCGAGTTAAGCCAGTCCTGAAATAGGATTTCGCATTTGAATGGGGAAAATCGCATCCCGAATATGCTTACATTCATGTTTAAGGTAGTCAAAAGATTCTGCGTTTTATCAGCATCTTCACCCAATAGAACCATATCATCTGCATATTCTAAGTGAGTAAGTTTATCTCCTGGAACGAGGTCAACCCCAGAGAAATCAGACGATGATAACGTTAACTCTAAAAGTATGTCCATGATAAAATTAAATAAAAATGGGGAAAGCGGACAACCTTGACGAATATAATAAAGATTATGAATTGATTACTCTGTGAATATTTACAATAATCTCTACTGAAAAATGTCCTTGTTTTTGACACTAGTCGGGTTAATATACAATATATTTACTGATTTAAGTTTTATTGTACAGGAACAAAAGTTGAAACTATACCCTAGTCCACAAACGTGCAAACTCTACATACCAAATAATCACCATTGCATTTTCTATAATATATGGTTATCAACTTAATCTTATTGTTACTTTTGTTTTGGAGTACTCAACTTTTCCGAAATGTTACCTAAAAATGTATTGTATGCTATTGCGAGTTACTTGATCAACGAAGTCTGACTAGAGCTAGGGATTAGATAAACATTACGTTGATTACTACTCAGTAAAAAATCAACTGAAATACCTTTATCATACAGATGATCAGTCTAGACCCTAACAGCTCTGCGGCGACGTCTGAAAATGTGAAATTCGTTGATATGGGTCCAAGTCTTGGTGTAGACATTAAATTCATTAGGATCGTAGATACATTTTGCTTACAAGTTTTAATTAGCATTTTAAACCCAGTTCCAGGGTTTGTTGCTGACCATAATCTAATCATCGTGTGTAGTGAAGGAAACAGTCTGTATAAAAATTGTTGAAATTCCGTCTCAAAAAATGTCACTAGGTCAAATAGAAAATAAACACAATTATCTGAAATTAAAAAATCTGACCAAAAAAATATGTTGTGTTTGTGTTATAAGGAAACCTTCATCTGTACAACCCATTTCTATCTTTATTTCTGTATAGCCGATAGTCACAACTTCCTACCTGGACTTGTCGATATTGTCCATTAAAAAGTCGTAAATAAACCTTAGAAGCATTAATAACTAGAAATAACTTTGCAGCTATGAATCAGTACTTAGCATCACTGTTGTACGGGATCAGATTAAAGACCCTGAAGTATCCCAGTAAAATAACATAATTACTAACAGGATATTTTCCTGGTAAAAAAATCACTAAGTTTGCAAACGAACATTATGAGGAAAAGATAAAGTGTTTTATCGTGACATTATATTGAACATTATTATTAATTCTAATCTAAATAAACATTTCTTAAAGGAATTTTTTTACGACAGTGATGTCTCTGTTTCTATCTACCGTTTTTAATAATCCAATGTATCTATGTCTTCATATCTCTTATTATTGACTAAACATCATAGACAATTTAGTAGAATGTGCAATAAACAATAGACAATTATATATATATATATATATATATATATATATATATATATATATATATATATATATATATATCCTTACTCTCCTACTATCCTGTGTTTACACTGGACACTTTTAGTGAACTTTCTAAGACAAAAGTATAGTGAATGAAGAATTAAATCATCACTATACTACACCTGTTCACTACCTTACCATTTTTATGGTTACCACACTGTTGTCATAATCAATTCACTCTCACTAATAATGTATGCATTACGGTGTAATTTTCAGTGTACCGGTGAGTCATAAATGGTAAACTTATTGTTGTTTTTCTTCTTCCTTTTGACGTTCACAATTTTTTTTGACGTATGTAGACCAAACAATTCAGATTTTTCAAAAAATTTTATTAACTATATCACAATCTTTGCTTTTTTTCTCTATTCATGTATAGTTGAAGCAGTTGTTCTATTATATTCCTTTATTTTGGATATTACACTAATGATAATGAACTCAGTTATTCTCATGTAAGAAGTTGAAGAACTATAGCACTACATAAACAATGTTCTTGATGATTTAGAAGTTGTAAACGTAACTTACCCTTTAGGTGACAATGTGTATTAGTTGTGAAGCAATTAAGTAGTAATTATTTTGTAGTGGTCGTTTTTAAAGACAGTAAATTAATAGATGTCATGATTTAGGACACTTAATATATGAAGCAATGAAATTCGGTGAATTCACATCGTACTTCAGGAATTATATCGTTTAAGCTAAACTGTGTCATATTAATCTATTTCTGAAAATAACCTGGTCATTAGTACTGAAGTCATTTCTATAGATAATCAAATAGAACCACTGATTAAACAATGAATTCAGTCTGCTTTGAAGAATATTATTGTTTAACAGTTTTCTGCAGTCATATGAACCCATTTTCACCCCATGAAATCGACTAGAAAACTAATACCTATAGATTAGTTCGTAATGAACATTTACGAGTTTATAAAATGATTAATTCTTCCAGCATTTTAGTTGTAGCTCAGAACTCCAAAACAATTCCTTTAAAAGCAGTATGCCTAACATTGAATATTTAGTGAATAATGTATATTGCAATAAACGGACCGTAAATTGCCTAGCCGAACACATTAACTGATTTCTTATAATTTCTCTTACATCTTCATTAGCATAATAGCATTCCTATGTACAAAGAATTCTGTTACGCTGTGTAACTGACCTTATTTTAGTGAATAAATTAGTTCTATAATTTTTACATTTTCTTCGATATGACCATCTTTCACCTGTTCAGTTAAGCTTCGATTTAGAAAATACTTTAAGTATTCCTTTATATTCAGCAAAAAAGAAACAGCATTTATATCACGATTGATAAAACCAGGAGAGTTATTCAAAATAAGTATGGTAGATTGAACAGTTCACTTTCAAAACTAGATTCAGGTTGAGAGCCTAATCTGTTTGATTTTAGGTAGCTAAATGATATGATTACTGATAATCAGAGTGAGTCATCACACCTTTCTGTTCTAGGATCATGGAGCTTGCATTCGTCGTTGGTTTATAATCAAGTTTTTACTGCTCCTCTTGGTGAGCCCACTGAGCCTACCAAACGCAGGTTACGCACCAACATTCTACTTTCGCCTCCTTGTTTTATAGGGATATATTTAAGAGACTACAAACAAGAAGCATTATAAGAGAATTTCAGAGGTAGGGGAAACCCCATCCCATCAACCTTGGTCATACCAAGGTAGTCGAAGGCATTGTAACTATCCATATCGTATCCATGTCTTTTTTCTCACATAAAGAGTAATCCCGTTTGTGTTTAGTGATTTTCTGTTATAGCCAGAGATAAGATTATTCCTTAGATTTGAAACGATCTTCTGCAATTTACCTAATTCCCTATTCGTCATTATTCACTTGATTAAAAACTGACAATTTTTGTAAATGCACTTCTAAAGACAATTGCTCAACAACAATGCTCAGTTGTAAATCAATATCATAGAAACAGCTGTAATTCTAAATCAATGACATTGTACTGCAAGCTATCTAGGTTCTACAGTAGTGAATATGCTCAGTTATCACAAAAGAAACTTTAGTAACTTAAATGTATTGGTATCCCTGTTACACTGAATTACTTGAATTTATGGTTCTATTAAGCATACATTCACTCCAGCTAGATTATTGATAAAGAACTTTCTATATATTGAGTTCAGTGAACCATCCGGTTAGGTGCAAAGTGCCTCTTCTAGCATAAATTGAAGTTGCTCTCATTTGTTTTAACCAACATGGTTTTAATTGTACTTGAATGAAAAACCCGTGATTGTTCATCTAGTTGAATTATTTTAGCATTATTAGATCAAAACGATGTGGAAGGGGAAATTAACTGATTATCCCATTTTGCAATTGAATGATATAAGTTGCATATCTTTCTAT